>VWPW01014758.1:149628-201906 GCA_013389825.1 Crypturellus undulatus
GGCTGCGGCTGCGGCTGCGGCGGCCGCTTCCCCACGCGCCGCCGGGCGCTGCGTGCGAGCAGCCGGCGGGGCCCTCGGGACAGGGGAGCGGCCGCCGGGGAAAGGCGCCCTTTTCTGACACTCGCTGCGTGAGCTCTGGTTCCGCCGCCTGTGAGGGGACTTGGGAAAGGGTAGTGCACACGCACGTGCGCAGAGTGGTGTAAATCATCAATAATAACAGGAGAGAACAGTTCTTAAATACGGGGCTCGGAAAGATCGTTTGTAATTGGTCTGTAAAAAGCCCGTGGTGTCTTAAAATTAAGCTATGTCTTGGATGGGTTATAAATAACCTCCTGTCGAAGGCTGTGCCTGTGAATGACAACACTGCTACACACGGGGCTTGATGATGTTCCGACAGGAATGCTGAGCACGGAGCACCAGCTTGCGCGGTGATCAGATGGTAACACAGCCATGAATTCCTACCAAAATAAAAGCATGTAACTAGAAATTACATGTGATTTCCAAGTGATACTTTTTTTTTCTGGAGTCTGTCCCATCGACTTGAGTGTCTTATGAAACTTTCATAATCCAAGTTGATGCAGAACTTTAAAATAAACTAAATTCAGATATTCTGAAAATTGTGTTCCTTGTTTCTCTTTTATACTAATTAAAAAGATGTAGCTACAAGGAGCACTTACAAAGATTGCTATGCCAAAATTAACTTTCTTGGGTTGGGTTGTCTTTTGGATCCACATGCAGGGAACTGTTTCTTATCTCCATCTCTGCAGATGATTCCAGGGCTACCAGCAATACAGTATAGCATTTAATACCCCCCTTTATACTAATAATGTAATCTGATCTGACTTCCAGGTTGAAGGAAAAATGCTGAAATCCTTGGTCCTATAAGAGTGGTATTTATGAGAACAGTTTTCACTTTTTTTTTTTGTATGTTTATTTTCCTTAAAACATTGCATATATTCCATGCATTGGGAACCTTTTAATAAAAAGAGTCAATATATTTCCACAATTACTGCCTAAGAAATGAAACGTAAGAGAAGGATTAGAAAGGAACGTAAATCCAGATATTCTTATTTACCTGACGTGTCCAGAAAGACGATATATCAGAATAAATGATGCTGGGAGCCAGGAGCATTTCTGGCAACCTACTACAAGGGGATAAGGGGATAAGTTATTACAGCTCTGAAATTACAGAATGACTCTCAGATTTCAGAATGTTCAGAACTTGTGTTTTAAATATAGCTTGTGAGATCACTCACAGTATACAGATCAATGGTAAATTGAAAAGCTTTCCTGCTTGACATGAAGAGTTGGAGCAAAAGGAAAAACCCTATAGCTTCTCGATCAAAATTTTACAAGATAAATTTCTGAATTAAAATACTTTCTAATATATTAATAGTTGACCTAATGCCTTCCTAAAAGCTGTTCAATTCCGATTGTTACACTGACAAACATTTGTAATGCTTCATTTTAGGGAAGAGAGTTGTTAGGTATGCCCAGATTCTCATTGTTCTGATGTTCTGCTCCTCAGAAGCTAGATAGGCAGCAACTGGCAGTTGCCCACTTGGATAAATAACCATACAGCATCTTTGCACAGAAATTTGGTTTATCACTAAGCAAAAATCCAAGTTATCCTGAAATAAATGATAAATATGCCAGCAGTTCCTCATAATGTTTGCAGTTATATTGCTCTTTTACTTGTATAATAACAGATGTAAAAAATGCCCCTTCTGAATTTTCACTTAAAATACATGCAGTAAGCTTGCTAACAAAATTAAAATACAATCAAAGTCTGTTACTAGGTAACTGGGAGACACAACAGTAACATTTATAATAACTACCCTTGTGTTAATTACTTTTAGCGTATTTATTCCCGCCTCTGTCAAGTCAGTGGAAAGAGAAGTTCATCTTGGTGTGTTTCACCTGTGTTATTAAATACTGTCAATATACCCTGGCCAACATTTTCCACTAATGAGCACATAGAGTTAGTCACACTTAAGTTGGCCTGGGTGGAATCCAATCTCTCTTGAAGTCAATGACAAAAATTCCTTTGGACCTCTGTGGCACAAGCATTTCATGCCTAGTTTTCAGCTTTCGTAGTAAGAGTTATCGAGGCTCTGCACATACGTAAAAGATTTCCTTGGATGTGACATCTGCGTTAATAATATACTAATCCATGGTTGGCTCCAGTGTTGCTGACTGAGGAAAAGGAGGGCAATAGGATGGAATCATCAAGTGCTATGAACACGGTTCTCACAAAAGAAAAAGAAATCCCAAAGAAGGTGAATTTCTTTCAGGCAAAGGTGTCCAAAAAAGAAGGGGCGTGCAGTTATGCCATTGGTGTCCCTTACCACAAGATTTTTTTTTTTTTTTTTTGCTGTTTCTCTGAGCTGCACCTGATTTCCTGGAAAGACTTTGCTTTATAGTGTCATTTGTGGGGCCTGGAAAAAATGTGACGCAGACTAATCGCTTCCAGAATATTCCCTAATAATAATTAGGGAATGTTAATGTTCTGGGGCTTCTGCTTCATTCACTATCGTGGAGCTTAAAGAGACCTTTAACAATCTTGGCAATGATAAAGAGTGAACAGCTCTTGTAGTTAAAATTTCTCCTGACATAATAGTTATCACTGGTTACACTGCACGTTCCAGGAATTTTTCAGATTGTTCAGAGGGCAAACTGCAGTCACAAAAACAGCTGGAGAACAACAGTGGCATTCACTGACGTAAAGCTGGGTGCCTGCAAGTGCAGCTACTTTTAAATTTAATGTGTAGCGGATACATGATTGACATAGAGGGAGCAAGTTAATTACATCAGCTGGAACATTTATTAAGTTGGCTTAAGTGATACACTGAAGGACACTAGGAATAAGCATTTCCACCGTTTTTTAAATATATATATATTATCAAATTGTTTTTCAGGCATTATGGATTTGGATTTGATGAATTTATAGTTTATGGATTTGATGAATTTATAGTTTATGGATTTGATGAATTTATAGTTTTTGGATTTGATGAATTTATAGTTTTTTGTACATCATTGGATAATTAAATGTTTATCTTTATTAATATGTTGAAGCTGTGTATCTCGGACAGAATTTTTAAGATAATAGAAAATAGGAATATATGTATACTTCTATATTTACATAGGTGGATATAAAGGATCTTCCAAAGCAGGAAAGAAATATTTATGAGCTGGGACTAGAAGGAACTTTATTAATGGTTTTTAATCTTCTGTTACCTGCGGGTGATCATATCATATAATATCATGCCTCTTATAAGATCAGCAAATTACAGGTAACAATTTAACATAAAGTTAACTGAACTTGCAAAGATGAGATGAATGAACAACATGGCCAAAAGAACCAGTTCTGTTCTTCCCTATTCCTAGTCTCTTATTTAACTAGAGTATTTTGTTCAACCGTAAATGTACCATTAGCTAACGTAAAAATAAGTTTATCAACAGTTACTTCCAAGGTAAGAATGCAGGGCATAAAAAAAAGGGTTATATCTCAGAGTTTTGCCTCAAATTTTTATGTTTGGCTTTTGCTATTGTATCATTTGACATAATGGACTGGCTGCACTCATCACTAGAGATGTAATCCACACTATGATATCATGTGCCAAGACTTCGTGGAGAAGAGGCTGCTCGTGATAAATATAGACCTTAATTCACATCTCAGGGTCACCATCCCTGGGTAAGTGAGCCTCTAAATGAGAGCTATGACTCAGGTCGAGGCTCATTTCTACTCAGGGAGAAGTGTAGACTGTTTCTGGGTGGTCATTGTGAAAAGGGCTTTAAGATGCTCCTATAAAAAGGGATCAGCAATGCCACTCCTGATTTAAAGCATTCGTAATAGTATTATGTAAACATGCATGTTAGTTCCAATGTAGGTTTGAAGCAGATATTCTGGCTAATACAACAGCAAAACAGAGCCATGACATGGACAAATTGTGAAGGAAGTAGAGGAAGCAGACAATACAGTAATACCAGAAACAGGAGATCACTATATACAATTACAGGAAATATTATTAATAGATTAATCTTGATAAAACCTGTAAGCATAAAATAACTGCATTTGAAAAAAAAAAAAGAAAAAAAAGAAAAGGTGCAAGACTGCTCACTCCTGAACTGAAAGACTTCAGAGAGGTAACAAGTAGTCAGCATTTCCATGTGTCACCTTGCAACAGGAAGGTTTTGGAAATGAAGAATGATTCAAAAGAAACTGTTACCCCTTTATCCTCAAAAACTTGGCAATACTTTTGCTCTCCCTTCCTTTATTCCATCACTCAGCAGCAAAGGAAGTATCATCACTTTACACAGATGATTGTAGCACTAAACCACATTCATGTAATTATAGGCTATTCCCTGGCTGAAAACACAAACTACAAAGAACAGCTTTGTTATTCCACTGTTTAGTCCTTCCTGTGGGAAAGGACTGTGGTTACATTTTACATAACCAGCCCAGCGAGTCCTGTTCTAGACCTAAGTACCTCAGCACAGTAAAAACATGCTCTGTTCTCAGCTACTTAGGGTAGAGCTCACTGTTACTGCAAAGACACATCACAGCTATTTAACTTTGCTGTCTAATGAGAAAAAATAACGCCAGGAGAGCCATTAGAGAGGAAGGATGACATCAATTCATCTTGTTAATGTCTTTTTCTGTCTAAGTATTTAAATTTAGCTAGCTTTTGCATACATACATGTGCAATACAGACCATACAATTGTGATTTACATACAAATATGATGTTATGAAAATTATGAAAATTAAGCTCTTGTATTTAGTAATTTAGAGTAATACATCTAATATAGCTGGACCTAAATGAAGTTTCTGATCCTACATAATATTGATATTATTAAACTAATGACTATAGGGATTAGAATAACAACTAAAAGGTGATCATGTGCATTGCTATAGGAGAAAAATTATTTTCATTAGTTACTCTGTCACTTAGTGTGCTAATGACTTCACTAATGACTCCAACTTGATAAGCATTCTTATTACAAGTTTTTGAAACATCATGCAGGAAATACTTGAAGACAAGAGATAGAATGTCTTTGGCAATCAGATGGAATTTAACATTACAAAATGGAAAATGATCTGCCTAGTGCCTGGAAACACTTCTGCCCTAAGCATAAATCATTGGAGGGAAATTATCAGGAGAAAGACTCACACGTGCTATTCAGTTGTGGAATTGCTATCGCTTCTAGGGTGTTGCAGCTTTGAAAAGGACAAATGGGATCATAGAATACAGTAGAGGAGAATGTATCTTCATCAAGAATACTATGTATTTCTGGTGAATGCACTTTAGGGATGCTGCATTTTGACTGGAACTAGTGCCAAGGGCAATTAAAATCATCAGTCCTGGAGATAGGATGGGGACTGTCCATCAAGAGAAGACTAAATGTTCTGGGCTTACTTAATCTAAAGGTTGAGAAGGGATGTGAGTGATCTCTATAAATATATCACAGAATAAGTACTAGGGAGTGAGGAGACCTACTTAAGTTAAATGGCAGTGCTAGCCAAAAAGAAATGGATGGAAACTGCCATTGGATAAATATAGTATTGACTCCCATGCTTGGCTTTCGGCTATGACATAATCACAAATCATTTTATGAAAGGATCCTAATAATAAACTACTAGTAGCAGTTTGGTGAAATAAGGATGGCCTATGAATGTAAGGACCATTATGGTTTAACAAAAACAGTGGGGCAGTATTTCAGTAAACACTTTGATCTTACTTTACAGTAAATCTCATCCTTCTCCGCTAGTCCTTTGTTCCACACCCCAAGCAATTTGTTTTCCAGAGAATCTGTCATTTCTTCCCTTAAGTCTGTCTTTGAGAGTGCTTTTTCTTCCAAATTGTCTAGTGGATTAATGCAATTAGTTTAAACAAGGAGCAATTGTGTCTTGTATTTTGCTTGAAGCTTACTGCTGCTTTATCACGTCTGCAGAGGAACTATGTGTCTCAGAGTCTCTTCATTTTTCATTTCCAACAAGACCATCAAGAATAAAATGTATTTATTGTATTTATCTTATGTCAGCAAACAAAACATGTCAGAAAATGAAGAAAAATAAGAAATGCCTATTTTTTTGTCATACTTGCAGTAGCAGTTGTATGTGACCTTTTGTGACCTAAACATAGTTTTTTATTTTTTCTTTAGTACAGAACCAAGAAAGAGATTTTGTTTTGTAAGAACAAACTATCAAGCACTCAGTGTATAACAGTGAAATACTTTGAGACTCAGTTAGAAATTAATTAATTCTTGATGATTTCAGTCACAGGGCATAGAATATGTAAAATCATCATAATTAGACTCAGAAATAAAAGAAAAAAAGAGGTAGCTGGAAGGGGAGGGGAGCTTCACTGTGCACTGACAGTTGAATTGTAATACTGAACTGAGCAATTTTACACTACAGAGACTCTGCTTTCACTACAGAAAACAAAACAAAACAAAACAAAAAAAAGAAAGAAACAAAAATGCTTTGCTGTTCCATTCTAACAGCAAATGCGTTATTTCAGGCCAACTCATAAAGGGTATTTTGGTTTAAAAAGATGTTATGTGTGCCTGCAAACATCTATTCCTAAGTGGTCAAGTTTACCTAAACTCATGGTCAGGTTCATCTGAACTCACTCAGGAGTGACGGTGAGAACCAGCAGTGCTGCTGGAAAGGCCACAAGTCACCGACTTGTGATTGTCTTGTGAGCGTCTTATCCTCCCAGAAGGGAGAGACCCTGGCTAACTAGCAGAAGAGCAGCACTTCTCGAGAGACAACACACAGAGAGGCTAGTGGGATCTAACTTTCAAAGATTACAACTAACTTCATTTTCCAAAGTCAAGGTTAAAATATCATAGCTTCCATTTCAGGGAACTTGATGAAGACAATAAATAACTTCTGATTACAGTCTTAAAAGATGGCTGACCTTGCCCAGACAAGACAATAAACATGTTTCTAAATAAACAAGATTATTATGACTGCAGTAGGTAATTAGATGTGAACCATCAAGCTACTTAACATAAACATACTACTTAGAATAATAAGACCAGGCCCTAATCACAAAGTAACACATGAAGTATAAGGAAATCATTGGATTTTCATTAGCAACTGTGAAAATCGTAGTTCATGGCCTAGATCCACTAATAGGTTTTGTTATTGTTATTATGGTTGGAAGCATCTCCAAAGTACCACAGATTTTACAAATTGTCTTTGTAAACAAAGTAACAGTTTCTGCTGCTTTTTACTCAAGTACTTAAACTAGTTTTATTTTTTACTAAACTAAGAGAAAATGGTTGAGAAGAATCTCAGTTACAACTGTCAGTTAAAGCTATTATTCAGCACATGTGACTAAAATATAATTTCTCCTTTTATATTGAACAACATTTGTGCGTGCAGTAGCTGGTGACTTATGTCCTGCAGCATATCTCACTTACATTGCTTACTAATTAGATTTCCCTAATATAGGTAGTTCAAGTCTTTTCAACTTGAACTCAAAAATGAGAACAAAACTAACAGCGATTTAAGTTGTCGGTTTGTATCTCTTTCTTACGTCTTCTGTGAATTGTATTAAATTAAATTAAATGGTGTTTAGAGATCGAAAAAAAAGTAGTCCAATTAATAAAATTATTTTCATTCTTGAAAATATGAGGCACATTTTTCCTATAAGCCATATGAATCCCTGACATCTCTTTCACAGACCTTTTAATAGTCTTAGCTAGACTCAAAACATCAGTGGTGATTTATTTAGCACAAAGGAAACAAAATGTGAAATCATTTCAGGTCCATAATGATTATATATCATATAGAACAGGCATGGGTGGTAATCTTAGCAAAATACAGTTTCAGTAGTAGCATCTTTCCTGTTTCCATTAAATAAGCCACTAGTTTGTGCTTATATTTATAGGTGTGCGGTATTGCTCCTTGTTGTTAAATGCTTACCAAGGATATTCCAAGGATAACTGGAATCCAAGCAAAGCTGAGATGATTTTCAGTTTGAATGTTGTTAATTAGTGAGATCAGGAGCACTACAAATCAAATACAGCATTCAAACACAGATTGATACTCTCTAATGTACTTATATCAAGGGAGAATTATCAGTACAAAATTAAAAATGCATTCCTTTTTATATTTAAAATGCATTCCTTTTTTTGTATCACGTCTCACACTGCCTGATATTGTCTCTCCACAGTTTAAAAACTAAAATGTGAAAATACAAATTCATTATTATAATGAAAACAAATAAGCTACTCAGAATGTCTCGATGCACGTTGGACGACACCTCCCAGTAGCTCTCAGCTGTCAGTCAGGTAAAGGGTTTTTATCCTCCTTCTGCCTGTAGCACCTGAGTTGCAACCAAACCCTTGGCTTCTCCAGATTTCCTCATTTTCTTCTCATTTTTTGTTGTTATCTGAGTCTCTCGTGGCTATTTTCAGAACACTAGAGGAGCATGAAGCAGACAGAAGTTCAAGATGTGTGGCTAAAACCACTGCATTTCACTTCCGAGATGTTTCTTGACCTGGCAATTTTGCATAGCACATGAAACCCTCTTAGACTCTTCTCCAGCATGTCATGAAGTGGGTCTAATCTTTTGTATTTCCAAAGTAAGAGCACTCTTCTCTTATCTTAAACGAGCACTTGGGTTAAACTAGCCAAGGGCTCATGAGAGATGGGCGGGGGGAGGGGGGGAAGTGTCACCAGATATGTTGAATGAGGGGAAAATGGAGATGTAGCACTTGTGCGGCAAGAGTTAAGCGGTAGAAAATAATCCAGCAAAAATGTAGCTGCTCAGGAAATGGGATGCGTGTGAACGGAATTAACTGGCTTTACACAACGAAACATGCTGGGAAGAGCGTTTAGCTTCCACCAACAGCGCCGCCGCTCCCGCCCGCGACGCCAACCGCTCCGCCGCCGCAGCCAGGCGACCGTTAACGGCAGCCACGCCCCTTCCCGTCGCGCTGCCGGAAATGGTGTCGCCCCCGCGCGCGGCGGGGCGGGGTTCGGCCGCCATGGCCGCCGGTGGCGGCGGCGCCGCCGCCATGAGCGGGCCCGGGCCCTGGGCGCCTCCCTTGGCCCCGGAGACGTGGGAGCTGCTGGCGCTGCCCTGCGGCCTGGAGGAGCTGGAGCCGCAGCGCCGGTGAGGCGGCGGGCGCCCACCTCGCGGCTCGTTTCGCCCCTTTCATAGCGCTCTCGGCGCCCGTGCGGCCCTCCCACAGGCTGGCAGGGGTCATACTCACCACACGCCTCTCTCCTGCTCGGGAGAATCAGCTTCTGTGAAACTAACCCGCTTGCGTACGGCGTCGAAGTTACCCCGGCCCTGGGAGGTTAAGGTTCTGGCTGCGCAGGCTGCGGCAGGGCCTCCTCACTGCAGCCATCGCAACAGCCCCAGCTTTAAAATTTCCTCCCCTTTGACTCAAGCCGGGAAAGCGCGACGCCAGCTCGTGGACACTGAGGCATCGGCGGGTAGTCGTGTTCCCAGTTGGAATATGCCCAGCTGCTCGCCAATTGAAGAGTTTTTTTCAGAGCACCTCCTATTGGATGCTGTTGTTTAAGCAGCTTGTCCAGTAGACAAGTTGTGTATGCTAGGGCAGGAACGTTCATTTCTAAGAGAAAGGCATTTTGGCAGGCTCAAAATACTGTTTTTAACGTTCTCATATTCTAAAACTTAGAAAAAAATCTTATCTAATTTATTAAACTGTAACTATTAGAGTATGATAATACTATAAAAACATCAGATGTAACAGCTCCAAACCCTGTCCTGAATCTGGGATTTCTGTATTGCTGTATTTCTCTACCTGATATTAAAAGGAATCTATTTCCTGATCAAGCATTTTTTTCTTTAGCATTCTCTTTTACATCATTATTTTAAATACACTCAGTGTTGTTCGATGTTGTAATTTTTATTCAGTATTTGATTGAAAACATACCTTTAGAAAACAAACTTGGGAAAAACAGTCTCTAAATGGGTTTATTCGCTCTTTCAAATTCTCTTTCAAATTCTCTTTCATCTGAAAAAACACATATAAGTGAAATTATAACTTTACCACTGATAATCCATTATTAATAAAAGACTAAAAAAATTAATACAATTATTAAAATATCAGGCATTTTTCAAATCTGTCTGTTTTTGCAGGCCTTGCATTTCAGATGACTTAAGAATAGGATATTACACCACAGATCATGCTACTCAAACAGATATAAAAGAAATACCAGAACTAAAGGAGCTAACTGTTACCACAAAATCTTTAATGGAGGTAAATTAGGAAAATATCTTAAGACGGTTTTCATCATGCTATAGAATATATAGTTTTCTCGATGTCTTCTCAGTTTTGTGTAATTCTTAGGAAATCTGTCCAGCTCTTTTTCTGTCTTCACCTAACTGTTTCAGCTAAATTGTATATATATATCTTTTTGCTTTCAAAGTAGAATAATAAATAGCTGTTCATAGCTGAAGAGACAGATTGATAGAGACTGAATTAACCTGGCTGTGTGAGTCAGAAAACACTACATAGGGATTAACATTGTTTAATGTACAGAAAACATAAATGTAAGTGAAAATTCTAAAGACTTGTTTACTAGCTGCTGAGGGTCTGGAAACAGATGTGGGCCTATCAGTTCCACTGATACCTTGCCTAATGTGAGCTGTGAAACTACCTACTATTGTACATCTGTATTGAAAATGCCATATTCAAAAGCAGATTAGCAAGAAGACCCAAATAGTATAATGTGCTTAATATGTGTAATTTAAACACAAACTCACTGAATTGTAAGACTCAGTCTGGGGAGGGAGGCATGTTTTAGAGTGAGGAACCATCAAGTCTACATAACATAAATGCCTTAATCATTGTGAAGAAGGGTGGGTGCCCCTAGAGACCTGCACAGGGAGATCCTATCCACCAAAATCAGATGTTTCTGTAGTTCTTATGCTTCAGGACTTTACTTGAACAAAAATTATTTTTCTAGTATACCTTTTGTTTTTAAATCCCTATTGATATGTACATACGTAAGAGCTAAACTCAAATGCCTTTGGTGCTACTTAAAAAAAAAAGAAAATAAAATCTCATTCTCCCTCACTTTCCTCAAAGACTTCTGGAAAAGCAGGTTATTCTTCTAAGTCAGTGAATATAAAAATACATTTTCTCTTGCACTTCCTATGTCACTTCTTAATAAAATGCAGGTATCTTCATTCTTTTTGACATAATGTGCTTTGCAGAGTATTGAATTAGGGTTTATAAAGAAGTTTTGACCACTTTCTGGACTTTCATTTAGATATCTATATTGATATGTAGATATACATGTCCTGCAGAATGCAACTAGGTACCGCCTGGCAGATTGTTGAGTTTTCCTAAAATTCAGGGAGGAAGCAGAGGGGACTGGGGAGGTGCTGAGAAAGCTAAGTATTTTTACTGCATAACTCTCTTCTGACTGTCAAATAATGAACTCAAATTTATCTTTGAACTATCCAGTGTTGAAAGGTTTGGGGGGGCATTGTTTTTTAATTTTACAGGGAACATGCTATACTTCTGAATACAAATAATCTTTAAATCCAGAATCAGTTCTCACAATGTTTCCTTCCCTTTTACTGGGACTATTGAAATAAATATTTTACTATTAAAGTATTCTGGTCTTCTATTTAATAAGTTAGGGTTTTCATAAGCTCAGTTTGAATTCGTATTGTCCTCAAGAGTGATACAATGGAATGATGCTTAACAAAAAACATTATAAAGATGTCGTTGTTATCTCTGAGACTACTTTATACATCAGTTTTGACATGTTTGTATAATTCATGCTTTACAGGTCTCTTAATATAATTGCTAATTTCATTAGAGAACAATCTGACACAATATTTTTTCACCTTTATTATGGAAGGCTGCCGAATGCTTTGTCTAACAGTCAAATTGGATATTTGGGCTGAGAATCAGCTCACAGATTAAGACACCTACACTTCAGTGTCTCCTACAGGTGTCTTTATCTGAACAGGGCATTCAAACCGCCCTTATGTTCAGTGTAAATTTATATTTGTTGTCAGTGGAATTTGGAGAACAGATTCAGCTGATCAAATACAGATGTGAGAAGAATCTGCCTCTAGATTCAGTTGTTCTACAGATAAGCACATGGTACAATTTGTATAAGATATCTTACCTGGTTGCTGTCTCCTGTTTCACAGGTCACAGGTTTTCTTTAGGTCCTGTGTCATATCTGGCAGCCCAGCATAAGGTACCTTTCATAACTTGTATCTCATGCCTTATTTATACTATACTTATTTTGTATAGTAAAATATTCTCTAGTATGGAAGTAATAAAAGGATTTTGATTTTTTTTAGCTCATCCAGGTCCTCCAGCACGATTTCTTTACCTATAAAACACTCGTTCAAGCACAATATGAAGAACAAATTGAAGAGCAGACTTCAAATCTCTGTAAATATGTAAATGACAGACTGAAAGACATTGATTATTTTCATAAACGGGTAAAAAGAAAAATTCTTGTTCACTTACATGTTAATTTTCACTAGGTACCATATACCCTCCTTTTGCAAATTGATATGATACTGCACATTATGAAAAGTAATTCACAGAAGTATTGGCAATAAGGATATAAAGTGCTAATGCAGATATAAAAATGACTTTCCAAAGTGTTTGTGCAATTAATAAAATATGGATTGTATTATACACTGCATATTAAAAACCTGTCTAGGAAAACATCTTAAATAGTACCATGATTATTTCTAATACTTATGTATTTTGTAATATTTTAATAGACAAGAAATTCAGCACACTTTTATGTGTGTGTATAAATTATTTACAGCTCTTTTGCTGTGCATTTCTTTGACTATATATGCAGTGATCTTTAGATAATAAATCAAAACATGTTCACTGACATGAATGTTTCTAGGTAATCATGTTGCAAATATATAGTGTGCAATCACTAGGAGAAAGGAATGTATGAGTAAAGAAGCAAACTCTGTTTCAATCTTCTGAGATGATTATGTAAGAAAATAAAAGTTTAAAAAATGGTACATGAATTCCTATGTTAAACGATTGAGACAGTCCTTGTTAAATAAGTGCTCATTTTTAAAGCATCGTAGAATACACTTTTTGCAGAGAAGAGATACAGTTTGATTATTTGGCTGAAGTTTGAAAAGAGGTTGAAAAATGTTGTCGGTAGAAAAAGTGGTAGGAAAAGATACATTAGCTTTTTCTTATTTTTCTTCGGGTTTAAGAGTTTGGATAGCATTTAATCGTTAATGGAAAAGAAGAAACTTTTTTAAAATCATTTCCTTTTATTGCACATCAAAATTCTCAGTAATTTGTTACAAATTGAATCGCAGAAAGAAGTCCAAATTCGACAGAGCTACCAACAACAATTATGTGATGCGCTGGCTGTTCTCAGATCAAGTATTGAGGTGGGTTTTAAGCACTAATGTAGTAGTAGACTGCCAATCTGCATAATCTGCGTAATATACTATGACCAATTATAGAGATCAGCTTTGCACTTCAAAATCTGGAGAAGATGTGTTTGATTTTTTCATGAAGACTCAAGTATTCAAATAATTTCTAATAGAAAACAAAATACAAATAGAAAAGGAAAAAATGAAGGGATCTTCTGGAACTACTGGCTTCCATGGGGGCAAACTTGCTTTAATTCCCACTAAAGATAGCTGTAAAAGGTGATGGAAGTTACCTTCCTATAAGAATATCATCCACTCCAATGAAAAATGAGAAATCCTCCACTTTTATAATCATTAGTTTGCTTATAGGTATGCTTTAGGTGGCCATAGGCTGTCCTGATTTTCCTAGGAAGTAGAAACTTGGTAACTACAATAAATATTGTTCAATCCAGTTTTAAAAATGAAAATGTCCTGATATGTTTTTTTAAGTTAATTCTCAGACTAATTAATAGATAATAATGACCAATCATGTCCTCTTTAATTAACTTTATACTGCCCTCTAGGGACCATGCACAAACTTTTATGTCAACAGATAACAGGAGCACAGTAATCCAATACTGTGCTCTTAATCTAATACTGTGCTCTTAAATTAAGTTTAAGAGCAGAGTAATCCAAATTCCAAAACATGGAGCATAAATTTTATCTTCCTTCCTTGATTTACAAATAGAAAATACAAGTCTGTGCTTCTCTGCAAAACAAAGTCAGTATTTAGAGAAAAAGAAAAACACTTATGTGGATAATTAAAAGTGACAGTATTTACCTAAAATTGTTATCCTGCTGTTTAAATAGTAAAGTGAAGCCTATATGTATAGTGGGAAGTGTGTGTCATGTATTAGCAGCGTCCATTCTACAATACAACATAAAAAAAAAAAAAAAAACCACCATAAAAAGGAGCTTGGAAGGAAAAGAAGAAGTGTCATTAGAGAATGGAACATCATCTAGACATGTTAAGGGACAGGAGAATAGGAATAGTTCTCATCATTTATAATATGGATGTTTCAGTGAACAGAATAGAGTAATGTGAACCAAAGAAGAAAGGTTCATGGAAGAAAAGATGTGAGGAATCATGAGAGTGAGGAATTTTATTAAGATGTGAAAGCAGATCAGGACACTGTGAGCACTGAGCTAGTGATGGAAAGTGATACGTTTTTCAGCAGTGTTATGCAGTTTAAAGTAGATGAAGGAGGGAATTGGGCACCTAAGAAGCACAAGCTAGGTAGCTAGGTTCTAGCAGTGAATAAAAGGAGAGGTTCTGTGAAAAAAATAAATTACAAGATTTGTTAATACTTTACAGAGAGGAGTGTTTGGGTTTTTGTTTGTTTGCTTTTGTTTTTATTTTTGCTTTTGTTCTCTTTTATTGCTTAATAACATGTAGCACCATCACATGAAGAAGGAAATTCTACTGCAAACCCAAGTATGAAATAGTAATTTCCATGAGAACTGTGAAATCTTGCTAGAAGTCACTTCAAGAAAGTAAATTCAGTCAAAGTATGCTTTATGCACCCTATGTTATGAACTATTTAACAAAAACTTTGTACCCTCTCAGCATCCTATAGTGACTCTTTTGGAGAAATAATCACTTCTGAGAAAAATAAGAGAGAGTGATATTTGTCTACTGTAACATTTGATCAATAACGTAGACATGTTTATGATGTAGCGGAGCCCGCCTTGCTTCCTTGACAGTCAATGGAGATAAAGAAGTATTTTTAGGGCACAATTCATCTGATCAATTTTAGGTGCCTTCTTAAGGGTAAACTGAGTTGCTCCCTAGATTCCTCTGATATTATGAACTTAGTCTCTGCAGACTATTAGAAAGGCAAATATAGATGTCTACATATGATCAAGTAACTGCTATTTAGACTGTCTGCAGTAATGCAAGCCTAACTGTGTGTCCAAAATTCCGTTTCCTCAGTCCGGTTCATTAAATCACTGTAGTAAAACGTGTTTTGTTTCCATGGATGGGCTAACAGCCTTGTTCCCATCAGGGTGTTGCAAGATCACAGTTCTCTCAGTTCCCAGAAGGATACTATTTCACAAGAGAGAATGGTTGCTAATGCTAGAATTAATATTTTTAGGAAGTTGAGCAGTATTATATATCATCTAACTTTAGAAAATACATTGAATTAGATGCCGAGATACTGTAAGTGCTCCTGAAAAAAAGAGTGTACTTTTAGGCTCCGTGTTTCCTGATGGCTGGTTGTTGGCAATGCACCATCTTGGAGCACATCAATGGGAGGCGACATGTGCTGTTTTCTTGGAAGGTGCTTGCCTTTGTCTTTTGATGGAACAGGGAGGAAGTAATCCACTGGAGACACTAAAAAAAAAAAAAAAACTTTTAATGTAATTTTAAAACTTTACTAGTGCAATGAATAAGATGCAAAAATAAAAGTCAGTACTGCAGTAAGTTAACATTTTAATAGTATGTCTTGCTATTCTCTATTTTCTACTTATGTATTTCCCTCATTTTATTTATTCTTAAATGTTTTAAATAAATTCTTAAAATAATTTACGTGTAAGATATACAATGCCTCCAAATTTTCTCTTTTTCTTTGCTGAATATTTGAATTTTCTAGTATTATAAATTATATATTAGATATAAGATGCTTCTGACTTGAAGTATGGTCAGATATATTTAGATTTTACATTTGCTACAAGAACAGAACTCTGAAGTGTAAAATATATATTAATAATGTCTTTGAATTACAAGAGTACTTTGTAGCTCTAGAAAACAGGTTGCCTGATTTACATTGGCATCTGATTGAAGATTTTTTTTCCCATAATAGAAATATTACCGAATAAATGAGGAAGACATAGAATCTCCATCAGCTGGATTTGTGAGGGCTTTACGTAACAAGCTGCGTGAGGAACAGTCCAGAATTGAAGATCTGGAACGAAAATTGCATGAATGTCAAGAAAGAGAGAAGGATAAAATGGTATGTTTTTTAAAAGATCATAATCTCTTTATCTAAATGTGATCTTTGAACACATTCAACAATGTGTATTTTTAGTCTTGTTATGTATTTATAGGAAACATTGGTCTGAAAAGATACTAAGAAGATATTAGGATTTTCCCTTGTAATTAATACGTAATTATTACTCTAGCAGTATTATTTTATTGATGTCATACCAATTTACATCAAATGATAGTCTGGCATGGGGTTGGTTGTCATACTACTTTTTCAATAATAATAATAATAATAATAATAATAATAATAATAATAATAATAATAATAATTCTATTTGATAAAAACTACTCAGTGCTATTTTTATTCCATAAATGAACTTCTCAATTATAGAAGAGTCTACCTTTGTTTAACTAGTACTTACAAAAATAATTAAAATACTTTTCCCCATGTATCCTTTTGTTTCTACTGTCTCTAAATAACTTATTCTGAAATGCATATCTTCATTTTTTTTTTATTTGGAATTCTGTTAATATCATTTAAACCTGCCAATAAAATATCCAAAGACTAAAATCTTTCATGTTTGATTTTTTTAACCCCCACAATAGGAGTTTCTGGAAAATGGTAATTACTTACTGCAACGATTCTTAAACACAAAAAGCTCTTTTTAATCATAAGAGGTTTTTTCCCACCTAAATAGAGATAAATAGCTAAATTACCTAAATACCTAATACTAAAATACCTAAATAGCTAAATATAATGGCTTCTCTGTTCAGTTTTATACATTCAGCCTCTGACTTCCAAATAAGAACCACAGAATTCAATGTCACATATGTACATGTAATTCTTATGTCTTCTACAACATAAACAAATCATTTTCTTAACCAAGTTAGCTATATTCATCTGCAGTTCACTAAAATGTGAGAAAGCTAAAATACTTTGCAAAAACCTCAAATAGGTGTTAGGCAGTTTGGCAGTCTTAGGTGCTCTTGCTAAGCCTAGCATGGGATCACCTCTTACACATTGTTTCTAAGCTCCCTATGCATCATCCAAATAGGTGGTATTAATGAGCTCTGAAAAAAGCCAACTAACTGTGGATGGCCACCTAGGGTAGACAGTATGGCCTGTAAAGAGGAAAGGTGGGATCTAAGGTGCATTTCATGAGGAAACTCGATATCTCTTTCCAAATGGAATTCATAGCTCTTAGATATTTATATCTTAAGATATTTAAGCTGTTTCAGTCTGTCCTTGAGTATAGAAGAAAGTGATAGTTACTCTTTCATGTAACAATCCACAGCTACAACAGGCAATAGTGATTTTTTTTCTGCTTTGTTTGGATAAGAACCAGTGAGGCTGTTTTGCTTTTTACTTTTAGAGCACCAAAGTGACTAAAAAACATATAGTAAAAAAAAAATATTTATAGCTTCCACTGGAAGTTAGGTGCTAAACCTCTCATTGTTACCAAAGCTCAAATAGTTGCACAGCAGTGCTTTAACTCTCTTGCACCCTTTGCTGGTACAAGTTCAAGCAGTTTAAGGTTTTTAGTGCTTGTAATACAGAATCCTATAAGATTTGAATCCAGACTTTGGACTTTCTGCCTCTTAACCAAATCACGTGTATATTGTGCAGCGAAATGCACTATACAGATTGTGTAACCCCCTGCAAAGATCAAATAGATTTGAGACTGAGATAGATTGAAAATAGATTGAGAATCCAAATACTTTACCAAAGGTTTATACAAATGATATGTTTTTCTGTCAAAAAGTTTTCAATGAAATGCCTATTCTCCCTCCAGAACTATACTATCTTCAGTCTTTATCCAGCCCTGACATGCCTTACAAAGGTAGATAAAACTCTTTTGTGCCAGTGGTAACTTGTTAGTCCCTTTCTGGCTGTTGTTATATTTTGAAGGTGTCCATGGACAGCACAATAAAACTCATCATATCGTAATGAATTCATCTTGCAGTGGCTGCAAGATGAAACCAAGTAAGAGAATAATTGATGAGATCAAAGGAATGATGATCTTGATCTCTAAAAAAACTTCAAGCTTGGGAACCCTTCCCAAATATATGCATTAGCTGATTCAAGATAGAGCTGCAAAAATAGGGTGACTAGCTTAAAAGTAAAGGCTTGTGTTCTCGCAGTGGCCTTATTGGACATTTTCATGTTCTGTCTTAAGCTGTGGATCTGTGAAATGTATGTGCACATGCTGTGCAGGAATTAAAATTCTAAACACATCAGTGAAACATCATTTTGGAAACATGATTTTTTTCAGCAATAAAGTCCAAATTTATAGAAACAAAAAAGACCTTTTTCCCTTACAATTCAAATGTGCTGTATTTGTAGCTGAGTGTTTTTCATGACAGCTTGTGCAATTGCACCCTCTCGTGGTATAAATTATGCAGACATAAATACCTGAAGTATAGTTGGGAAAGGGAAAGGTGCATAATAATTTGGATGGCAAGTTTTCAATAATGATTTTTTTTTCAGGCAATGCCCAATAAATAAACAACAACAGAAAAAACAGTTTATCTTTTTAAGTGAAATATGCCCAAATATTTCAATTGTTGGTATCATCATATAGCATCAGTAAAACGCATCATATTTCTGTACAGCAGACTGTACAAAAGACTGCAGAAATCCTAGCTGTTATTAAAATAGTTGTTCAATTATTTTGAGTGTATACTAAATAGCCAGATACCAAAAAGAAATGCATATTTCTCAGTTACATAATAATAGCCATATATTTTTGCCTTTACTCAGAGAATTATTTGGCTAGAATGCTCTCACTATAGGGAAATGAATCTGGCTTAAGCTTGTTATATTTCAAAATTATGCATCCATATTTATCTAATATTTTATTAGAAGTGTAATCTGAAGAGTCTACAGTACTTTAGCAAACATATAGAAGAATTTATTAAGGTTAAAATATGCATGTTTTACTTAACTAGTAAATCTGGACAATTAACCAATAAGGTAAGGAAAATTGAAACCGCTGGTGTAAGCCAAGTTATAATCATCTTCCAAACTTTAGCTGCTTTCTTACCATTTAAAGTTCCCTGGTTTAAGCAAGCCAAACACTACCGCTGTGGGCAGATGGTAGCGAGAACATTACTACAAAACCTGCCACTCAAAGTGTAGCAGATGACTGTAGCTACAGAAAATTGTCCCTTTGTTCATTTTGCTAATGAGTGTCCTCATTGCAGCAGGAGACTGAATAGTTAATTATTTGCAGTTCTTCTTCTCAACAGATGGTGGAGCTAGAGCTAAAGGTTGTCTAAGAAGTGCAACGTAAAAAAAGTACGAGAAAGTAATGTCTGGTGTGTTTTTCTTATATTTTCCTTCAAACAGTAAAAGATAAGACTTCAATTATATTTGATATACCAGTTAAAGTTAATTTATACAAGTAATTAAAAATATTTAAGCTTATTTTATGATGACAGTTTCTTTGATCATCAATTGTTGATGCTCAAATACTGCCAAGGCCAAAGAACAAATACCTAAGCCTATTGAGAGCTGTGGCAGTTACTTAAAAAGTCTTTTGAAAATCTAAATTTTTTTTGTAATTGGCTATTGCCAGAACTTAACTACTCAAATACTGCATGTATGTATTATTAGCACAACTTTTCTGTCTGTCTTGTCTGTTTACAGCATTTGCTAAAATTTTTAGTAAAATCGTGCGATTAATGATTATCACATGTTTAACTTAAAATCTCTTATTGTATAAAAATATTTAAAATAGTTTTTGAAATATCTGACTAGTTTTTAAAATATATGTTATATATACTGTTAAAAATAGCAGTTTTTGTTGCAATTACTTGCTTCCGTTGCTTGTTGCTTTCTTGCTTCCGTCAAGAAAGGGGAACCACAAAAGTGTATGATGTGTTGCATTTCAAAGCACTTGGCTTTTTATTTGTATGATTTTTCATAAAATTAGTGAAAACTTTGTGGCCAGAACTCTATGTAGTACATTGATAATTTGTCTTGGTAAGTCAGAGATCAAAAGTGTCCTTTATAAGGAAAAAAACAGTTAGGGACTAACTTAATTTTACTTGAAAATATATTAATTATAGTTCAGGTTTATATGTCATTCGAAAACCTTGGAATTTTATTTTCAAAGTTCTTTAACGTTTTTATTTTCTGTTAATTTTAGAAAGGAGTTAATATTTTTTACCAAGCAAAGCAAGTAATATCCTAAATTTTCTTTTTTAAGCAAAGTAATTGCTGTCTGACTCTTCTCTTTTGTGTTAATATTTTAAACAACTTCAGGAGTTAGTTATTATTCTAGTATTACTACAAGGATCCATGCCAGCTCTGAAAGCTTTTCTATAATTTTAAAAGAAATATGTGGCAGTAAAATCTAGACAGCCATAAGACAATATATTCAAATGTTTTCAATAGCTTTGAAACCAACAAGAAAAAAAGAGTAGCTGTCCCAATAAGCTTCAGTTGCATAAGAAGTCTTTTCCATAATGGACGTGGCAAGATTTAAACAAAGGGCACGCATAATAAAAATGTAAATGAGTTTGCTTTACTAAAACTATAACTTTAAAGTCCTTTGTTGCATGTTATCCTGGAACCTTCTTACAAGGTAATCACTGTTTGCATAGAGATTTAAACCGTAGTCTTCAATAGCATTAAACCCCTGCACGGTCTATGTGTGACAGGCATGCAAAGCCATGCTAATGTTCAGAATATGAATTGCCTCTGGGTGGCTCCGACACCAAGTAGAAAACCAACTGTGTTGATATCAGAAGGCCTGATGGACTCCATGCGGCTCCCAGCCTGGAAACTTCACCGCTTTGACATGTGATGTGCTCCTCATGACACTGGCAGCACTGTCACTGCGAAATGGCACAAAGGCAACAAGCCCCCCTCCTTAGCCATGCACTTTGCAACCCCCTGGTGTTGCCTGTCCGCGGTCTCTCCTGCCTGCCTAGTTACGGACAGCGCTTCATCAACACAGAGGCAAGTGTGGGTGGATAGGCCCCAGCTGCCTTCCTGGACACAGCCTCCATAATAAATTGACCTGAATGATGAGGGCACGCAAACAGTATGATATGCATTATTCCTGTCAATAAAATGTCCCCATGTGTTATGGTCTTTGTATATAATGTACTGCAGCCTTTCTTCCAGCAAGAACCTATTTAGAGCCTCCACTTGCTTCTATTCATATTATGTCTCTGTAATAGAATTCAGAAATTATATGATACTGTGTTGTATAATATTATACTACTGTAGCGTATTTAAATCCTCAGTCCTTACTTATAAATTCAAGGCATCGCAATCTTTCAGGTTGCCTTTGAAGATGATGACCATGAAAAAACAATGCTTGAAAAGGAAAACGAGGATTTCAAAGAAGAGATTTCTAAACTGCACAATAAGATTTTTCATCTTGAAAATGCTCTGAAGCGCTCTGAAAAAGAAAATAGTTTATTAGGTAAAACTTTAAACTGATTTTAGATCAAAACAACAACAGCTTAAATGCATTATGTAAGAAATGTTACTAAACTCAGAATTCATTGTTAACATGCTTCAGATGGTTGGCAGCTTATTTTTGGGCTGCTATCTTTTTCTGGTATTGAATGCTAATTTTCTGTGTATTTGTGGAGAAATTCATACATATTTATTCTAATTTTAATGCATATATTAACATATTTTTAATTTATGACAAAGGAATATTTGCTATGGCTTTTGAGACTTCTAATATTGCCTAGCAATGTGGCTAGAGTTCATATTTCATGACAGACATATACTGTAAAGTTGCTAAAATAGAAAGGTTTTGTATGTAGACATTTATATTTTAAAACACAGTCTATTATTTTATCTCACCCTAAGGAGATTATATTAAAATCTACTCTTTTATACAGCAGTTTCCATGCTTCTGCAAAATATTTCAACATGTATTTCTTCATAAAATTTGTGTCTCTGTGGAGGTTTTCTAACAGAATCAGTTTTATGAAATAGGCAATCACTATTTTTGGTACATAAATTTACAATAGCTCTGAAAAGGAATTTCTTTTTGTCCAATAGGTAACTTTTAAGTTACCTCTCATATATTGCCAGTGTGAAATATTTAGTGGATGCAAGTAAAAACTATGGCGATAGAATAGGATTTGGCTTTTTACTATTGTTCTATCCAAGTTGATTAGACCCAATATCGATTTGGATGGTGGCAAGATGAATTTGACTTAGGTGATATTCCTTATTCCTGTTTATCATCTGATTAAATGCTACTTCTCATCTTTTGATAGTTTTTTATGGACTATAAAGAACCACCTGCTAAAGCACTTTGTATTGGCTGTGGCTAACAGCAAGGATATCCAGAATTAGTATTAATGAAAAGCTGTGGGCACTCAGTCACACTTGGCTCTTGAACTTACTCTTAATCTCTATCTGAGCAGCCGGCTGAACAGCAGGAAGAAGGCTGTGAATGTCAAGGGCATTTGTGAAGGTCACACTTCTGCCAGGACTCGCGTCCAGTGTGCCTGTGTGGGTTTAGAGACTGGCCTGCAACAAACATTGTGAATACATTGCTGTAGGCATGTAATTTCATGGTCTTCCTTTTTCTTCTCTTGTTTTCAGATAAGCAAGTTCAAAGAATGCAATTAAAACTGGAAAGTAATGAGCGAACTATTCAAAAGGTACTGTAATTTTTACATATATGATCTACTGTCCTCATGGAATAGAAACAAGCTTGGACTGTTGGAAATCTATAGTCCAATAATGCTGGAAAATAGACTTTAACTTCAATACTGTCACATTTTGTTCTATGGTTGCATAACTTACTGAAGAGTAATAATGAACTGGCATTCCTTTAGTGAATGTGGTCATTTGGACTTTCTCATCCTGTCATATTGCTTAATATTCTTAAAATGCAGTTAAAATGCAGAACCTCAGTAAACTACAGTAAAATGAATTGGATACTTCAATAAAAAATGAAACACATTCCTTATCTTTTTAAAGGCAATATTTGTATATGCAAGTAATTAGTAACATAAAGAAAAGAGTTATTTTCAGTTACCTGTAGCTTGATATACATTCCTCTATTCCTAGACGGAGGACCAAAACTATAGCTGAATGAGGTATAAATGTCAACTTAGCTTAAAATAACTTTCCCATGCCAATGTTTATTAAATAGTGTCCTCAATGAGGAATTGACAGAGCGCAGTGTTTTCAGTTGCGTCTAGTTATCCTCCCAATAATCTTTTTGTGTTGTGACAGTTCTCAAATGGCTTTCTTCAACAGTAGATAGGTCTCTGAATTCTGAAAATTTAAAAATAGCCGCAGAACTTCTTCCTGGAAAGAACCTTCTTTCTGTAAAACATTTTCAAAGAATTTTGTAGATTACTCAGTTCAGCTAATCTACAAATCTGCATTATTTTCTCAGAGATTACTAAATTCTCACAGAAGTCTATATAAAAGAATTGTTTTGGTGACAGTGACAGACACACTGAAGTGGTAAAACCATCCCCTTGTGATTTCCCTTGTGAACTTAGATGAATCTCTCTTCTATGACCAAGTTCCCTACTCTGAAAATAATGATATCTACCTATCTTTAATGGAGCATTGAAAAGTTAAGTACATTAAGACTTTAAAACCATCAAGATCGTGTAGATGAAATCCAAATTCAGAAATGGAAAGTGAAGGAGGGTAGATATTTCTCATTTGTGGTTCTGGCAGTGCTTAATAAACCCACTAATTCTGAAGCCTCGTTATGCTGGAAATAAGCACAGACCCTCAATATCCTATACATTTCTGTTTGGCAGCTCTTCTCACTATAATACTGATAATGTTTTGTATTTAGTTTTATTTTCTTTCCACGAAAAAAAATCTAAAGGAATAACTAACTTCATTTAAGTTTCTAACAAACATTTTTTTCTCTCCTCTGCTTATCTCTACATATACGTGTTGGGCATACTGTCTCTCTCCGGGACTAACTATGAAATGCTGCCCAGTCTATTGTAGATGGGATTTAGAGTCTGAAACATCTTCCTGTGCCCAGGCTGACAAGTTGTGCTCTGGCTGTGATCAACTGCCTCTCTGTTTTTTCTTAAAGAATTGTAAGAGATGGCAGTTGTTGAGTTCTTCATAAAGAAAATGAAAACTTCTTAAGCACTAGCCAGGCTACTGACCTCGTTGAACTTGATGATGTTCATCAATGATAGTGTTGATGAACTTGAGGATATCTGAGTCTGTAGATTCATGTAACAATGACTTAGCTTAGTTTACCTTGTGTTTTGTGGGAAAACATTCTTTAAAGCTGAATTTATCTTTGCTAAATGCAAAGATATTGAGAGAGATCAAGATATGTAGACTAATTGCTACCCAATTCAGCATATAGAAAGAGGATTTCCTAAAAAATTGTCCTTGTTTCCTTGGATTATTGCTGTTTCTGGAGTTTGTATATGTGCATAGTGTGAGTTTGTTGTTGTGTGTTGCTTTTTAGTAATTCATAACCTAAAGTAAAATAGAGAAATGATCTATCGAGTCAGAACACTCCCTTTCTCACTGAGTCACAGCTTTGCAATGCAGTGAGCCTCCTGTATGAGTATTGTGTATCTTGTCTCATGAATTTCATATTCTTTGTATGCAGTGGCACAGCTTGAACAGAACTGGTGGCTTATTCTCTTCATAGAGTGGTACTTGAGCTACCGTTCTCGGACTTGGGAAATTTTAATCAAGCACCATAAAACTTCCAGAGGCAGAGAATCTAGCATGTGCCAACGTGTGGGTGGTTTAGTTCCAGGGTTGGTTTGTAGCAGGAGAGCATTCCTCCATTTTTGTGAGAGGAAATGAATGTCAGCATTGAACTCAATATTACCAGGTTTTGGATACATTCTAAGTGCAAATTCAGGAAATAACAAACTCAGATCCTTGTGACACTGAGAAATACAGATGTTTAACTTGCAAATTCCAGATGACAGTAGCTGTGACAGAAGCCCTAACTAGCGCAAGAATAGCAGAACCTGTAGAAGCTTTACCGTGAAATGTAACTGTTCAGATTAATTTGATTCTGTAATTTCCAGAGAATTCTACTAAAATTGTTCTTTGGGCACCAACCTTGTCTTTGGTGACAGTAGACGTGAAATTTGCCTGACACAATTTGTTTTACAATGATATCTTAGAACTTACTGCAAATGATATAGTAGCCCACTGATCTTTCTACAAAGGTGTAATACAGTAGTGGACTTATCCCTGCAGTTCCAAACTGCCACTACTGTTTGATGAACAGATTTCCACAAATATCTACATTTCTGTTTTTTTAAGTCAATGAAATCTCCACTGTAATGTTTCTTTCATCTTCCTACACCCTCTCTTAGAACCATCTATTTTGTTTGAGTTTTAAAAATTGAATGTTTTGTATGTTTGATTCTTGTGGCATTATTAAGCCTAACATAAAAGTATATAGCTTTAAGTGAAGATGTCTGCCTCTTTCCACTTACAATATTAAGATATGTATCCACATGCAGTCTCTTGAGCAGGGGGATTATGTCTAGAAAGGATTTTTAGAGAATGTCTGTAATAAGAAGTCCTGCATTAATTCTTCAATGTTTATATTTTTAGTTAATTGAAATTCAAGACCAAATGAAGGAAGAAATTGAAAATGAAAGATCATTAGTTAAAAGTCTGGTAAGATATTTATGTATACTTTTTTGTACACCACTGTTATTGCAAATCTAATAAAACATACCAAATCCTTTTAATGTCTCATAGATTGAATATAGACAGGAAAGTGAATTTTTACATGGGAAAAAATAAGCTAGAAAAAAATACATTTTTTTCTTGCAGAATTTTGAGAAGAGCAGAAAGGTTTTTAAAAAAAAAAACTCTTAATTTTTTTTTTAGAAAGACATGTGTTTAATATACTTAGCATTATTTGGAAGAATTATCTGCTACTTTTTACAAATGTCATAGGCAATTATATGGAGGGTTTTGTCTTAAAATATTTTGGTATTCTGTATTAGTCTCATAAGAACACTGCCTTTTATTTTCTTTTTACATGAATCAGGAACTTTCCAGACGGCTGGTCTTTTATTTTAGCATTTGACTTTTTTTTTTTTTCCTAGCCTGATTTCGTACTGGCTTTCATACTGATCACCACTAGTATGTCTTTGTTACAGTAAACTGACTGGGTTTATTATAATAAAAAATAAAACACAGCTTGACTTGCAATCTAAATGTGCTGGAAAAGAATATGATACTGTTTAGAATAGAAAAGGTTGTGAATAGAAAATCAGTACCACTTCAGTTATTTAAACATTTGCTTTTCTGCAGCTTGTCAAACTTTGTGCCAAGTCATAGCTGCTTTACTTACTTTGTTTTGTTAATCTCAGCACCATGTGTCTTAGACTTTTTTAATAGGGGGCCAATCCTGCAGTCTTTACACAGTTTTCAGTTTCAGTGACTCTGGGCGGGCACTGTAGGACTGAACTTTTTAAAATTAGTCCCCTAAAAAAGTAATATTATAGAACACTCTTCTTTGAAAATAGTTTATGAAGGTAAAGAGGTACAAAATATTAAATATTAATATTAAATAAGTTTCAAGAAACACCTTCATTTGTCTTCATAGTCTCTTTCTGGCATACATAATCACATAGTCTGTGTCACATGCAAAGAGCCCAAAGTAACTTTTGGATCTCAGATTGTACTGTGGCATCTGGAAAAGTCATTATAAGTTGGAAACTGAGTTGTGATAGATCTAGAACTTCCTGTGGAAGCTTTCACATCAAAGATTAGATAGAAAAAAAAATCACAGAATGGAAAGTTTTTGTTAATTATGGAGAAAAAACAAGTTTTCAAAGTAAAAAACTGTATTAAAAATAAATAAATAATGATCTTAGCCATACTTACTTCTAGTTTTGTGCTATCCCAGAGTTAGTTCCTACTTTTACCTAGAAACACTTCATTGAGGACCTCTTGGATGAACTGGGAGCACAGTCTGGGATTAGGAATAGGCTAGGAATAGTCAGAGCTCAAAACAAATGAGTGCACAGAAGTCCAGCCAAAGGGCTGCAAAGGCTTTTGGGTGAGGTTTGGCCTCATTCTTCTCATTGCTCCTGATTCTTGCTAAGTTGGAACACACTTACCAAATATCTAAAACCTATTTGTGAAGTTGACTCTAAGGTCTTTCAGTGCACTGAAATAAGAGTACTGAGAATATGCATTTAGATTAATTCTCAAATGCTGTGAGAGTATCCTGAGTAATCTGCAATAGCTCATATTATTTAACATGCACATTTAGGGGACTTTATCTTTTAATTACATATTATCAAACAAATCAGTATGAAATACAGGAAATACAGCAGCAGCACAGTAAGTGAGAGCAGTAATGTGCACAGTGAATGTTAAATAACACTGGAAACAGAATGCCTGTCCTCTGGGAAACAGAAAGGAAAGAGTAGAGTCAATGAGAAGCTACATACTTTCCTCATTGAGACTTCGTGTTGATACTCTGAGTGCATACAAATGTGGAAATGAAAGATGGACAAGCAAGAGAATAAAAACACTCTCAGGGCACATAGTGCTTGGGGGAAAGGGGAATGAGCACTGAATGTAAGAAGTAATCTGTAAGTAAAGGTTGAATCTAAATCCCGTGATATAAGACTGGTAGGGTTTAAATATTGCAAAATGTAAAAATGTTTGATGAAAAAAACTGTAAGAAAGCAGAATCAGTAGCAAAGTATTCAAAACAATAATAGAGTTCTGAAAATAAATTGTAGGGGAAAACATGTTAGTTAATTTGTCTTCCCTTTTTCTGTAGTTTAACTATTACATTCACATTCAGTTTTGTTTTGTTATTTATAAACAATGTTTTGCTTTCCTGTCATGTGAGTAATAAAAATAAAACTGAGCATTGGTGAGTTGTCACACAGAAGCAACTGGCTTTGTTACAGCTCAGGGCAAGCCAAGAAATTGCTGTCACTTTCAAATTATTTTAACAATCCCAGTGTATTTCCAAATGTGTTTTCTAAGAAAGAGTGTTAAAAAGTATGATGTCTCTCTAGCTATCTTGTCTACAGATGATGAACTGTAAAGCATTTTTTCACTGTTATAGATTAATGTGCTAATACAATTAGTTTTAAATCTAAAAAAGCTGAATGTTTTTAGAAGAATATATGACATCCTATGTACTCATGTTAATGCAATTTTTCAATATAATGCTGACTTAATAGTTTCTTTTTCTTTTCCTTTTTTGCTGAGTGATTTAATATAGAGCTGTTGTGCTTTCCACACTTGAGTCACCAGTTTGATTCAATTATAGCATTATAGTAATAAAAGGAATTGTTTATGGGTAGGTTGCTCGAAGTGTTTGGCAGTCTCGTTACAGATTGTAATCTGATTTCTTGCAAAACAAATGAATTAGAGAAAGAAAGTGTGGTCTGCTTTACCCAAGTCCTCTTCACATTCAAAGGACTTCCTCTTGTTTTAAGTCCTTCTGCACACTTGCTAGCATTCGAGCCGTTTGTTTGACTGAAGAGATGCTGATACCACTGATCTTCCTAAAGCTTCAAATAATAGGAAAAAAAAGGGCAAGGGAATGCATAAAGTTAATGTCTAAATCAATGTATTAATCAGCTTTGCTTTTTGAAACTGTATTTCCTTCAACAATTATTTGACATATCCTATTAATCGTGGTTAGATTTGGAAATCTATGGCATGTGGTGAGAACAGACCATATGCCCAGATAAACTAGCAAGTCTAAGTTAGCTGAACTACATGCAATGTTTGAAAGTGGTGTTTGATTTGCAATATTATCCAGAAAAAGGTATATTGCTTTAATTATGTATTTGTTATCTAGATTTATGACTGAAGATGTTATTTAAGGATTTAATTTATATTCATATTTAATTGATTCAGTATCAATTAATGATAGTGTTTTGACATTCATCAAATCTCTCCCATAATGCTTTAATTATGCAGTAAAATCCCAGCAGCAACAAATAATTTCAACAGAAAATCATCCTCCTTACTCCCTCAAAAAATTCTGTCCCTTTATATATAAAGCCTAACCCTAGTCTTTTCTAGTAGCCCCGTCAAACGTATTTTTGCAGCAGACCCAAAGTGGCACCATGTTGATTGAAGGAGTAGTAATTGATTTCTGGAATGGGGATACACCAGAAGGAGATACTTGCCAGCTAAACCTTCCAGTCAGCGGGAAAAAAAAAGCCCTAACAGAGAAAACGTAGTGTAGGTAAAGGCATACATGGACAGACTCTACAACCTATTCCTGTTTTGTTTTGTTTTTAATCAACTGGGAGTAACATTGTAAATTCTGTACAAAAAATAGTAGATATTCCCTATAAAATCCAGAGTGTCTGATATAAGTTCCCAGCAGGGAGACAAACTAGTTAACTTTGAATCTGTTGCTGCTTTGGATCTAGCTGTGACTGAATATTTTCTAGTTTGATTCTTTCTTAGGACT
Source organism: Crypturellus undulatus (assembly GCA_013389825.1). Taxonomy (NCBI): domain Eukaryota; kingdom Metazoa; phylum Chordata; class Aves; order Tinamiformes; family Tinamidae; genus Crypturellus; species Crypturellus undulatus. The sequence goes on from VWPW01014758.1 coordinate 179,401, forward strand.
AATAGCACTTTTATTTTTTTAACTGGCTCAGAGTGTTCTCAGATTACAAACTACTTAATATTAGGAAAACAAAAATCCCATTTGAAAAGGAAAATAACGCATTTGTGAACTTGGCAGTAATATCTTTAATGCAGTCTATGGATTTTTATATACATCTGTATGCAATAGGTCTACAGCTGACATATTTATAAGGTGCTTGTCTCCATTTTTGCTTTTTTTTATTATTATTTTCAAATTGCTTAATCTAACCATATTTTGCTCAAGGCTGCAGTTTAAAAGAAAATAATTTTAAAACCCTCAGCCAGTGTTCATCTGAGCTGCTGACACTGACAATACAACTTGAGTCAAATGATACTGTCCACATCTAGACATTATTTGACTATTCTGATAGATTTTTTTGTCCTTTTCATTTATGGATACTTTGTCAATGAATTCAGAAACAGACATTCTCTGTTGTCTTGTGCCAAAAAAGTTTGTGTTTTGAGATCCTTCTTGACTTTGAGGTATTTAATTCAGAAGAACTTATCCAGTTGGAACCCAGTAAGTTTCTTCTTTTTAAAATTCAGTTTCTAGTGGATTTTTTTTCCTTGATCTACCCAGTAATAACCACATGATGCTAATTATCACCATGAGAGACAGCAGAAACAAGTGGCTACCAGCAGTATGGATTAAAGTGACTGCCTAATCACTACCTAATATGAATTTCTTCTGCTCTTTTAGAATCCAAATATATTTTTGGTTTCTTCATGCATGTGTTGTGTCTCCCTGATAGCACGAGTATTTACTTCTTTTTTTTTTATTTATTTTACTATTTCACTATATCATCAGCTATAAGTTTCAAGGTATATACAGAAAATACAGATAAATACATACAGATAAAATTCTTCCGGGATAGCTCAAGTCAGAAACAGAATTTCCCATCTTTCCTCTCTTTTTCATTCTTCTTCCTCTTTTTCACACTCTTCTTCACATATTCCTTGGGTTTTGTCATAGTTTTCCTCCCCTGTAGGTCAGTTAGAATCTTCAGGCAGATGCAGCATTTAGCTGCCCAAACACGGTGCTCTCTACCACACTGGGTGCTAGAGCTGTCCCCACCTGCCCTCCGTCTGCCCCTTCAGAAAGGTAAATCCTCTGTCACACCTGGCAGGCTCCTGCAGGTGTCCTGAATCTTAGGGCATGTCTCATGGCAGTAGTCATCAAAGTTTTTGCAAACTGAATTCAAAATTGACAAAAATTTTAATGTCATTAATAAGTTATGGCGTTTTCACTATATTTGTTCCTATGTTCGTTTCCTACTACAAGTTTCCTACTTACCTGTTGTTTACTGTCTGTGATGTCAGCACATTCGTGTCGGAGGTTTTTGGCCAATTTCTACTCCTCCACCTCAAGAACCCAACTATGGGTTTAACTATTTATTCTAAAATCCCTAATATTTTTTAAATTGAATGGCCTTCCCTATCCTGTTACAAGTGCTCTAGGAGCATAAGATTTAGTTCTTTTCTATTTGGAGAATGAAAAAGGCAGTGTATTAGCCCAGCAAGGCTCTGTATGTATTTTCCCTGAATATTCCTTTCTATGTATGCATATGCTTTTAATTAGATCTATATATACATCAGCTCAAAACACTGGTTTACTTTCCATGAAATCAAATAAACTTAGCAAGAAGAGAATTTTGTTTTGCTTTTTTTTTTCTTTAAGTTTTAACATTTAAAATCAAACAAAGTTTTTGTTACACAGCACATTTTTTCTGGGAAAAATGCATCATTGCTCAGACTTCTATCACTTTTGATGTGAACTGAAAGTAAAATTTTTGTAAGGTATTTGTATTTGAATCACTTTAGTGGTTTAAACCTTTTGTTTGTTTGTTTTTGCTGTTACTAAGTTCTGCTTACATTTCCATTTACACCGTTTTAAAAAATATTTTTTGCTTGTGAAAGGTAGATCCCACTGCTTATGTCAGGCTGTTTTTCTTACAGTGCTGATTATGCGACTAGCAACATGACATAAGCAAGGAGCGGGAGCACCAAATGTGGACTCCTGATTTTAGTCTTTTAGTTGAAACTAGTTTATGTTTAGTTGATGACCAACAGCAAAGCTTTAACTAGAGGTAGACTGGAGACTATGTTCTGTTTCTTATTAGTTCCAGATTCATTCATTAAAAAAAAAAAGACACGCATTCATGTTCATGCACTTTATTCTTTTACTGCAGCTTGTGGAGACTTTTAAACAAATACATCTTAATTTGTTTCCACTAGTTGCTTAGTCATTAACCATTACAATAAGCAAAAGATGCGAAAATTATTTACAGTTAAAACAACTACGCTGCATACTGAACATCTTTGTTTTGTTTCAGAGAAAAAAAAAAAAAAGTGGAAAGCTTCCAGATTTAATAGAGCACCTGACTGAACATCATTCATTTCTTCTTTCTGGGGTCAGGGAGTGTATATTAGTAGTAAGTTGCCTTGGAAAAGACTTCTCATGTGGATAAGACATTTCAAATCCTTTTTTGTTCCCTGAATGATGCAGACTGTCTTCATTACATTCTGTGTTGTTCAGTCTGTTGTTGATTTCATCATTCAAAATTGTGTGGTGTTAGGTAAATCACTCAGTTAACTGGAAACCTGGCTCGTGTTAAAATGGCAGGCACGGTCTCAAAATGTGTTTATCATGTAATCTAAGGAGACTGCTTTGTAATAACCTAACCCTTTGGTATCCTGTGTGGGGTAAGAATGACAAGGTCCATATATGAAATGATAGCAGGTGCAAATACTCTTGGAATATTCTGGGTAGGGGATTGTCCCAAAATGTAATGTAACACAAAGTTCAGTCTAAAATTAGGAGACTTGCCCAGGGAGAGAGAAAAGAATAAAATTAGAAAACCACTCAAAACCTAGATCTAGCAGAAGTGCTCCTAGCCTGCTACTTCCTTTTGAAATCTAGTCTGTAGCAACCTGAGTAGACCACTGTTGAGATACCATTGTCAAACAGTGTCTCAATATCTCTAATTGCCCTTTACTAAAAAAATCAAGTAGTTAATGATGGGTGTATTCTCTCAGTTAAAAGGACCAATGTGTATGTGGCTATTTCCTTTGTGATAAATCAGGGGAAAGAGCCAATTGCTTCAGTCTTTGTTGTTAATCTTTCTCCGGCTTACTCTTCCCACTTCCAGGCTCAGCTGAGCTCATGCTGAACCGTAGTGTCCTAACTGGATAAGATACTCTTGTCATTGGGAGTGACCATTATAAAGAAAATGCTGAACCTTCTTTTCCAAGACACTGCATATAAGTTATACAAAATGAGCAGGCAGGTATCATTCTAAAGGCCCATACAGGTTGAGGGGAAAGAATAAACTTCTTAAATATCAGTCCCATTCGGTCATGCTGCAATCTATAGATGAATTAGCATCTCATGATTAGGAGTATCAAAGGTAGTTAATAATAGCAGCAGATGGAGCTTCATCTATTGCCATGAGGAGATCTTTGTCCGAAGTGTTGTGTAGCAGATTGCTAATGATAAAAAAAAAAAAGGAAGAAAATACTTAGTTACTTGTCTTGCGATTTTTCTTGATCCTACATAGATGCGCAGTCTACATAAGGACTGAAAATTTTGGATGTGATATTAAGGAGGAGTGAGGGGAGAGAAAGGGGTGTAGACAATATTTATGACATTTCTCTACTATAAAAACCTAGGCTTTCCATTTTTACTTATGATGAAAATATTTCTACTTATCTGAATTCTTTCTGAGAGTTTGTTAGTTTTGACAGCAAACCTTTTCCATTGTTTGAAGACCAAATAAATGCTGATTTGTTTGAGAAAGAGTAGAGTTTAAGGCCAGAAGTAATGTGACCAGCTGCAGGGGAAAAAAAAAAAAGATGGAAAGAAAAAAATGACATTAAAAAGTTAAAAAGAATTTCCACCTTATGTCATAAAATAGCATGATATTTATGTACAAACCATTCTTTAGATAACATTGTTTATCCTAATCTAATTATAATTTTAAAAAAAGAATTACATATTTTCTGATATTTTATCATGTACAATAGTTGTGGTTGCAAAGTTTTTATTCTGCCCGCTCTCCTTAGCAAGAGGATAAATTCCCAACCCTAGCCCTTCTTCGCTGACAATCGCTAGGGTCACTAGGTCACTGACAATCATTAGGGTCTCTGCCTAATGTCCAGACCTAAGGTTAACACCAGCTAGTCAATTAACTTGAGTAATATGAACCCGTAGTTCCATGAGTCATGGGAGGATGGTGTCTCTCAGAAACCACGTAGGCTTCAACATGACTTGAAGTACTTTCAAGATATACTGTTAGTGAGTAAGACACTAAATAATGTTGGTAAGCTTCTGCTGGTTAGTTTTTCAAATTTTTTAATATCGTTTTGAGGGAGCACAAAACAGTACATTCAATAAAGTTAAAAGAAATGGCCTTCAATACTGTTAAACACACATACAGTGTTAGCTGGTATTTTGTTCAGTGTTTGTACTGGCGCAGACTTGATTGTGTAATTTTGCTTTGTAGATAGAGCAGGGGACAACTGCATTCATCTTAGAAATTTTATGTAACTAGATGGGAAATACATTTACACAGGAAAATCCATTTTGTTATAGATGAAGATACAGAAAACAATAGGATATCTTTTTATATTGTGTTACAATGATAGGTGATGAGTGCATATTGCACTATTGATAAAATGGGTGATGTATACAAGAAGAACTGGCATTTATTATGGAAAAAGAGACTAGAGATGTTCAGTGAGGAGTTTTTTCTTATTGCATATTTTTATGATTATGATTTGCGTCAAGATAATTTTGTGATAGGAAGGGTATAAGAGTAGAACAGAAAATGTATTAGAGGTAATGCGATTTCCACAGTTCCCCTGAAAGATGGTTCGTTCACTGCCCTTTGTCTTTTGTTCACATTTCTTGGTTTTATTCTGTTTTCTTTTCAAACTTCCCTAATATATCATTTAACTCCTAACATTTAATACTGTCTCAATAGTTTTATTCCTTAATATTTATATTCTCCAAGTTTTATTTCTTGTTATCACAAGGTTAATAGGAAATTTGATTTATTGTGGTTGAAATCTGTCCTATTAATAGTGTTGAAGTTCATTCAAGTTTGCTATATCTTTTTGAACCAAAGTAGATCAAAAAGAATGAATCTACTGTATGATCTTAGCAGACATTTGCAAAACCTCTTTGATGCCTCCTGTGTTAAAAACAATGGAAGCTATGACTATATCTGAAAAAGAGGGCAGTAATCTTTAGCTAGCGCATAAATTTTACAGTTCTGCTTTTTAATTTTTAAAGGCTCGAGTAATTCTGAATACTTATGAAGAAGTAAATAATGCTCCCGAAATTCCACAAAATGGAAGATTCCTTTCACCCTCTGATATTTATGACACTTTTCTACACTAGATAGAAAGCAACAATCTATCAAGCCCTAGTAGTCAGTCTATATACCTGCTGTACCTTCATCTGAACATGGCTGTGCAGTGAACAATGTTTAATTTTAACCTATTTTTAGTTTTAACCTATTTTTAACCTTTAGTTTTTAGAACCTATTAGGCAATTAGATGTCTAGACTGTAAAAAATAATCACATTTTAAGATGTATTTAGCAGTACTTTTTAGTGATATAGTTATAAATAGCTTTTTGTACTGAGAGAAGTTGGATTGTTGTATTTAAAATCTTTACCTTTTGGGTGAAAGTTAGATTTGGGGTCAGGGGATTTTACAAAAACAAAAAAGTTTTCGGAGTGCTCTTTCCTAGCTGCCATTTTTCCTATTCTGTAAGTTACAGTTCCAGTGTCTGAAATTTGACTGTGAGATAGAAAGCTTAATGTGCTGTAGTTACATGGAAACCTAAGTTGTTAGATTTTGCTCATGCTTAATTTGCTAGAAATGAATTATATATTTGATTAAAATGTATAAAACATCTTTCTTCAAATAATTTTTTTACAAGCACCACACTAATATGAAGTTCCCTGTCTTATGCTACAGAAGAGCTGCACTTCCTTACTAAAGTTAAGCTTTCTAATCCCATTCAATAGAGCCAAGATTTTGATTTTCGGGAGGCAATAGACTTTATTAGGAAGATTTAGGTAGAGCTTTGGTTCTTATGCTTTACCTGAAGTATTCAAGTGTTGTAGCCATGTTGAAACACTGTATTATTTTTTATCTTTACTTGGTGATCCTTGATGTATCAAGCAACCTGATCTAATGAAAGCAGTTGTTTTTGCACACTGTTTTATCTGGTTCCAAATAACATCTTCATAATTCCTAGTATGTAAAATCCGATGTACCAAAACATGTACCAAAATCCTATGACAAATATATAGCTATGTGATGTGATCACTTCACTACTGACACAGAGAAAGGATTTCCTGTAGAACAGATGGCCCTTGTAGTGTTATCCAAACTGTTAATCCGAACCAGCATTGTCTGGAACCTAATGCCCTCAGGCAAGGATCCGACCCAGTTGTGGAGAGGCGCCATGCAGTCATGACAGATGGCCATGTGTGGAGGCAGTCTGAGGACCATGCATGTGTACCAAGGGTGGTTGTCAGGAGCTCGCACTGGAGAGCAGTCAGTGGGCCCGCAGTTATGGAGTGCCCTATTCTGAACGTTAATTCAAAAAACAAACAACAGAAAGGCACATGAGAACTTAAATCACGTAGAGTGGAGAAGGCAATGGCTTCTCAGCCCTTCACCCATGTTTTGTTAAATAGATCAATAGTGGGTAGAAATTTGTTTCATTACCTTCAGTCAGCTTAAAGAGGATATAACATTTGGTGTCATCTGCAATGAGTTGAATGACTGACAATAAATTCTTAAAATGGTGCATTTATGACTTTTGAAAAGCAAAGTCAAAATGCACTAATATTCCGCACAGTTACATTGAGATTTCGTGTTTCCTAGAAAAATATATATAAATCTGAACAAAATTTTATTGGGTCTGCTTAAGTTTTTAAAGCTGAAGGATACAGAATATAGTTTAAATAGCGAAGTAGGCTTTCTAATCAAAAATTTATCAAGACTTGTTCTATATTCAGAGTAAGATTTAATCATCTGGAGATGCTCTTTAAAAGGGGTAGGATTCTTACATCAAAGGTTGAATTTTTATCCAGTTTATGGTTGCTTTCCACATTTACAAAGAGGTCTGCTCTGCTTCTCAGCCTGGAAGAGCATGATTTTGAGAGAGACACCCGATGACAGAGATTTCACTGAGGTAGAAATAATATCAATACACAATAGAGATTAAAATAATCTTATGAGAAACATGGTAATAGATTGTGAAAAGACAAAAGAATGACCTGGAGAAATATAATAGAGGGAGGGAATGAGTGCATTTAAAAATGAACTGGCTGCAGCCTTGATGACTGACATGTCTAGGAAGAAGCTGTGATTAGCATTACATTTAAAATGTAATCTAACCTCTTCTAATCATCTTTCCAAACAAAATATTAAAGGAAGCACAGGTATAACTATTATTCATACCTTTCTGGTTGGCATACTGACCTAGGATTCCCAAGTGCCCACTGCTCCAAGACTTGGGATCTTCCGACTGTAACAAGTTTTCAGACATAGTCTTTTCTACCCTGCTGTAACAGAAGGTGAGGGTATCGGGAAGGGTTTTGCCACAGAAACTCCATTATGTTTAGATTCCAAATGGCTGCAATCCATAACACAAGTCGAATGGGGATCAAATCTTGTGGGTTTAATGCTCCTTGTTACCATTATCAAACGGCTTGAGACCTAGTCTGTTGCGTGTATAGTTTCAATGGGACTGATTTGGGTTTTTGCAAACTCTCAGTTACCTAGTTATATCACTGCTGAAACAGAGGCTGTTGAACTAGGATGAAATCAGTGTGGAAAGAGAATCTGACCCTATGATTGTTTTTCCAGTTGTTTAATAATAATTAATGTTTACAGTGAATTTTGCTTGCTATTTTAATAGTATGTGGATAAAACTACTTTTATTTATTTAAAAAGGCCTGATAGTACAATGTATCTGCAGTACTATCTGTATTTTAAATCTGATGTTTACCCCTCTGAGCTAGGCACGTAGCTACCAGCATGTGTGTTTGAGAGAAAGTGGAATGTATCAGCAGCTGACAAAACAAAGTGATGACTCGATCTGGATAGAGTTAGAGTTACACAAAACACTACCAAATGCTTGAAAGTTCTATTCAGAGGGGTTGATAATGTATTTGACTTACCAGATTCTTGTCCAGTGTGTCTCTGAGGAGTTCTATAGCAATATAACAGCAATGAAAAATGTGTCTTGGAAGAGGACATATCTCTACCTGTGAGGTGCAAAACAGAAGCAGTGCTGGGGAGAGGACTGTAAAAGGATGTCATCTTTGTTTTTTCAGATTTGCTCTGTGCTGTACAGAATATTATTTACTGTTGGAAAAGTAGCATATACAACACTTTGCTAAGAGGGAAGGGAAGATATGAGGTGGCCTAGTTCTCTTCAGATTTGTGATATGGTATTCCCAGTCATTGCCTGAATAATGGAAGTATTACAGGAGCCTAAACCAGGTTTGCATAGTCAATAGAATGTATTTGTCAGACTTCAGGACTGCAAGCAGAAGAAAATGAAGCTGAGCCAGTGCAAAGTGAAGCTGTGGTGAAAAGGGAATTCCAAAAGGACCGTGTTACAAAACCAAAGGAAGGACTGACTGACAAGGTAATATTTTAATTGTTATGAGCTAATATATTTAAGTATGTATTTTATATACTTCCCTTCACTACCTCTCTTTGGATCTGCCAGAACTACTCTTCTTTAGTCTTTTAGTTGCTGTAGTAATGATACTAGTAGATATTTGTGTAGTGGCTTCATCACAGAACTTTACAGAATTTCTCACAACATTCCCCTGAGAGCATTACGACTGTGTTAGCTTCCCGGAGAGAAGAGTGGGGATCCAAGGTCGCACAGACCATGTCTAAGCAGTTGCACATTGCTCCACAGGCACTCTCATCCCATCTCACAGACTGGAAATGTGCCACCTCTCCCTACTAGCCTTTGGGCCTGGCTATTCACAGATCCTGAGCTAGATCCTGGTTTGTATCAGGACATCTGCACAAAGCCAAAGTAAGAAGCGCTTGGTCCCAAAGATAGATACGACCATGAAAATCTGGGTTAGATCTGAGAGTCAGGACTCCAGTTGTTTATTCTAACACTTGACCACAAGCATCGGTGGTGTGGTGCTTATAACAACACATCTAGGCCTGGAGTCCCTTTTCACTCAAGGTAATGATAATTTTACCACTGATAACAGCGTTTAGACAAATATGTATAGACAATGTATTGTGTTATTACATTGTTGCGAAAAAGTTGTCTAACTATAACTAAATCCTTATACTCAAAGGAAAAAAATGATCTGATTTTGAACTACTGCTAAGGTTACTAAGCCTGTCATGTTTTTTTAGTAAAATTCTGGAAATATCTAACAGCCCAAAATAGGAAAGTTTGTTCTTGTTCCAAGAATCAGAGAAGATCATTGCATGTGAGTGAAACTTTATATTTGTTTTTGCATTGTTGGCAAAGAAAATAAACAGTGTTTTATTTAAATTTAGATAACACATGTAGCACCTGATCAGGAAGCTGCTAAAAGAACAGTGGCTGATAAACTGAAGCAGCATAAAGGTCAAGAAAGGTAAACCACAGAAAGGTAGTGGCGAACATTTTTAAGATGTCTTTTGAAGATTTTTAAGAAGCCTCGACATAGTTTTAACTTATTTTTACACCTTTTTTTTCAGCCTTAGAAAAACAGATGATGAAAGTAGTATAATATGGAAAAAGAAATTCCAGATTCTACAAAAGAGGTTTAGTATTTTAATACTTTTCATTATATTTATAAAATACCTTAGGTCTATAGTTTTTACAAATTATATTCATGAAAATTAAGATAGTCATGTCCATTATTCAGTTACCGAACATGTGACGATGTAATATCTAGGTTATTAAAATAGGAATTGAATGATGTTAGCTTGAGTGGTATAGCATTAACCTTCTTGTAATAATAATAATAATAATAATAATCACTTCAGACAGATGATTTTGTATGATTATGTCAGTAGTACTCAATTTTCTTAAGAACGATACTTGTTTGCATGCTGTTAAATTTCATTTTTCTTTAAAGATTTTCTATGGCATTCTTGAATGACATTTTACATAGTTAGTTAGACCTAAACTGCTAGACCTTAGAAGTGGAGTCTGAAAGTTTTGGGGCAACCTTGTGGAAGTTGTAGGGTTTATAGCCATGGCAGCTTGCATGTAGATACTGCCAAGAATGGCAAAATATGAGAGTCATAGCAGCTTCTGAGTAAATGCAATATGTGCTTGCTAAGATCTTTGCTACTCTTGAAGGGAAGAATCAAACGAACTTTAATTAGTCAGAATTTAAATGAATGTAATTAAACTTGCAAGTATCCTTCTTTCCAATTTTTTTTTTTCAGGATTTCAATGTTATTTCAATTCCAACTTGATTGCTATTAAATTTTAAATAACAAAATTCCCCACCAACTGGACATTGCACTATATTTCAGCCAGCTCTTTCCCTGTAATTTATTATCTCCACAACACCACTCAGAAGTGTGGAAATACAGCAATTCCTGTCCCGGAGATGGTTAGCCACAGTGAAGGTGTACCCACAACACAGCAAACTCTCTGTATCGTACTTCATGATGGTGCAGTCTTCTACACTGTCTCTAATGGCAGGGGAGAGTTTCTTGTTAAAGTCAGCACTTATCAGAACAGTCCCCTGGTTATCCTCTCATCTCAAAATCGTGAGAATATGTTCCAGTGACAGAGTAATGACAGTGTTAATTAACAGTGTCCTTAGTAATAATGATTGTCCTCTGTAATGACTCAACTCTCTCTAGATAAAAAAACTTCTACCATTGTTATCTACTCAGGTCTATCTTAATTCAAGGAACTACCAGAACAGTGTTAGGAGTTAGAGGGTATTTTAACAGATTCCATTAAAATGACTTGCTTAAATAGGAGTTGAATTTGTTGAATACATAACTAGTCCATGTAACATCAGAAAAACAGATTAATTTTGATAAACATCCAAATAATGGTGAGATAAAAATAGGAGCCTTCTTATTTTTACTACATATGTGTTTCTGATAGTTTAAAAGACCACATAAAATATTTTTGAGTACTTGAACAACATATTTACCTTGAATTTAGCCTGTATACTCATGTTATAAATTATGGTTTTGTTATGCCCATATTTAATTTATTTTACTTTAAAATATGTGAGCCCTCTTGTGGCCAAAATAACTTCTATGTATTTTATTAATATCTTCAAAGACCATATGGTGTAGAGGATAAAGTACAGGAAAAAATATTTAGAAAGTATTGAATTTAAATATATTTAGTTAGAATTTCTAATGCCAATTATCTTTCATTTTTTATGCCATTTAAATCCATGCTTAGCAGTTTTCCGGTATTTTAAAGGAAGTTTTTATTTTCTTCTTTTTGTTTTATTTACTATTTGTAGCTAAAATGCTCATGAAGTTCTTGTTTTGTAACTAGACACAAACAGAGCACAGAACCTCCAACCTTTCTAGCAAATTCATCCACCCTTGTAAAATTACATTAAAAAAAGGATGCTAGTTTTTAATGATATATGCATTTTTACATTAAAAACCTTGTACAAATACTAATACTAATATCATATAGGATCAAACATGGCTAGCAGAGCTGTCTTTTAAGTCTTAACTGAACTGAAGCTCAGCTCTGTGATTTTGAAGCAAAAGAAATTTTATTTTATGGCCAGTCACCACTGTTTCCTGAGAAATACAAAGGAAATAATCTAAACCATCCAAAATATTCATATAAATATTCATATTTATGAAAAATCTTATCACCTGTTATAATTATCTTCTTTTTTGAGGTTCTGTTCTTCCTTTGACTAAGCATGTCTGTGTCTTTAGCATAATACCTTTCTTTGTAAAGGAAGGGGAAAAAAAATTACAGCTGTTCAAATTACCTCATGAGTCAGACCTTGAAAAATTAGGTAGCAATTTTCACTGATTAGATAAAGTATCAGAACTTTGTGGTTAAAGTTATAGTAAATAGGCAGATAGGAAAAGGACTGTATTTTAAATTGAGAGAGTGTATTCTACTCCTGACAGATTTTTCACTTGTGTCTGTTACTTCATTATACATAAACTTAATGTAATATATTTAATGTAATGTATAATGATATTCCAATGTATATACTCACAGGTTATGCTCACTGGTTATTTCTTCTCATTCTGCCAACCATTAGTTTTCATTGTTTTCATTGAGTCTTCAAAAAGATACACAAAAATATATTTGTTTTAAGTGAATATTTTAAAAGCTCTGTTGGAGAATATTGGTTTTAATTCTTTAAACTCTTTCCGTATCATGGTGTTTGTGATACTTGTGTAAAATTATTTACTTATGACACAACTATACGTATGTTGAAGAAATATAAACTACCCTACAATCAATCAGATCTGCAAAACATCTTACTTATTTTCTTCCTGTTACTCTGGTCTTTTATTTTTGTTTTTGCTGTTTTCATTTATGTTTAATGCAATCCTTTCAGTAGTATGAAATAACATTAAAACTGGAGCTTATTTGTTAAGTGTTGCTCTGTTAAGCCGTATACTTTTTACTAAAACAATGTAAAATTGTACCATTCTAGTTAAAAGATATACCACATTCCCAATTGTGCTTTGTGTTCATTGTTAAAATGAATTTTACTACTGCATAATTAATGTAAAATATCAAATAATTCTTTACAGTCATTGTAGACTGAAAAGAGTTGAAGATTTCTAATGCTCTAGTACCTAGAGAAATGATATATGCAAGAAATAAATGCAAGAAGAGGCAAAGAATAGCAGATTAAGTGAGCAGATTAAAAAAAAAGGCTAAGCTTTATATGCATTACCAATGAAATTGATCAAGTTTCTCCTTTTCAAAAATCGACTGAATTTTAAATTGGGCCCAGAAATGAGTAGTAGTTCATGAATTGTTTAGTGCTTTTTATCAGGCAAATGTAAATTAATTTAATATGGAAATACTTTCTTTTCAGCCTGCATGCCCTTAAGAATGAGATGTTTCTTAGACAATCCCTGCAGCGTCGGTTACTTGTGTTTAAAAGCGCACCCCTCAGTGAGACTGTAAGTAAAGACAAGGCAACTGGTGTATTGTACTTAATATGCTGTTTTTATTGAAAGTCATTCTGCCCTTTCCAATACAACAAAACATAGAAGTGAGTTCATACCATAAAGGCAAACAAATTTAATAGTTTGAAATGTCAAATGCAGTGGAGGCAGACTGTCCAAGCTGGATATGCTCAGCTGCGTGCGGTGCAATCTTGTGTACATAACTTGTGTGTGCCGATAACACACGAATTGTGCCTTTGCCGGAATACAACATTAGGTAAACACAGCACCCATTTGCAATATATGAATGAACTGTAATGGTAAGTTTTTTTCATCAGTGTTCAGACAAAAAAGCCTTAGCTTGCCTGCTGTATCCACCTGGTAGAAGGTAGGGGGGATCAGAAACTGTAGGGCCGGGCATCTCACTTGCTCTGTGGGCTGCTCACATTGTAAGGCATAACCCAGCAGGTAGAGCAGCCATCCATCCTTCTCCTATGCCAGCAGATAGAGTGGTGGAGAGTGAAATATTAGTCATCCTTTCTACCAAGGAAGTTAAATTGGCAAAAATATAATGCAATTTTGGTACTACACTAGCACAGATTACTTTTCTTGGATCACTGGAGGAAGATGAATAGTAACTCAGAGTCTTTTGGTTTTAATTTAAACTCTAAATTTCAGAAGGGTCCTAATCCCTTTTGGATGAACCTGGGTTAACATGACTTTGTACTGTCTTCTACTCAGGTCAGGTTGTGTTTTTGCAAGTTAGACCTGCAGTACACTGTGCCTGAAGGAATTTAAGAGAATAATTCTGGAAAACAGAAATGGAAGTGCAAATGTTTAGTACTTGTTTGTTGCCTGGCAGTTGCTCTTAAACAGCAAAGTTGTTTTTATTTGTGTCATAGAATTGTACATTTTCGTCCCCTTTTGTGCTATTCTGACAATACAGTAATAATTCAGTGAAAATGAGCAAGGCCAAAGCTTTGGTCAAGTCAAACTGAAAGCAGCATTTTGGGTTTATCATAGCTGGCATAATGCAAGTTCAAACACAGTTTTGTGTTAACGTAGTATTTTCAATCTTTTTTTTTTCTCTTGAGTATGATCATATTAGATATGGAAGTGAATACGTTCAACTCTCCAGGTAAAAGACAATTCAATTCAGTTATGGTGAAATTAAAACATACTGCCCTGATTTAACCATGGTTATACAAGCAATTTCGCATCCTTTTCTTTTTATGTCTTAAGCTGTACTTTCTTGAAATGTGTTTAGTGTTTACTTGGTGTGTTACCTACAGATGTCTTTTCCTGTTTGTATGGAAAACGATATGCAAGATATGAAAGGATTCAGAGGTGGCTTATATTTACCTTTAATTTTGGTATGTAACTATTTTATTTCTAACTGGAAATGCTTAACTATATTCTGTACTTAGTCAAGTAATAGCATTTGTGACAATTTTGTGATGCATAGGATAAGACTTTTATATACCTAGTAATCACTATCTGTCATTTGCACATTGGAAAATTGTTTCAATATTTATTACTTTAGCCTATTTCTTTAAAAATATGGAAGGATTTAAAAATAATATTAGACTTTTCATAAAATACAAAATGCTTAAAATTTTAATAGAAGTCTACTTAGTATAGTAGTGCGTCAATATTTTAACAACTGTCAAACTCGATGCACCTGTGGTTGTATGAACTTGACTAGAGAATCAGTTATTGAACTCATTAAAGCTAGTTTGTTAAATGAGATCATAGAAGTGTGCCCTATTCATGTCATAACAAATTACCAGTAATATTTATTTACAGAAATATACATGCCCAGGTACAAATATTCACTATTCCCAAGTCCAGTGGGAATATTTATGCCTATTTTAATGCAAGCTGAATGACACTAAAATGGTGTCTCTCAAGACCTTCATTTTTCAAGAAGTAGGGCCATAGTAGGTTTGGTTTATATGCTCCTTGATGAAATATCTTTCCATGCTTTTTGCAAGAACTTAACTGATAAGTTGAATGTCTGAACTGGTTGTATGATGTCTGATTTTCTTATTTCATAGGGTTTTAGTACTTCATTTTTTAAAAACAGTTTAATTATACTTCTTTTTCCTAGATTTCGAATGAACTTAACTGTAACTTGGCTGCTTTCTAGTTATTTAGTTAATCGATAGCTTATGACCAGCTTTAACAGAAAAATATTTCTCCTCTAGCCTCCAATACAATCCCAGACTGCTGAACAGGAGAAAGAAGAAGAAGATAATTTCCTTACAATTACAAGTGCAACGCAAAAAGACAGTGTGTTTGAAGAGGGTAAGTGTGAAATTTGTGATGCATAGTAACATGCTCTGCAATTTAAGTAGTGGTGATCGTTCTCAGGCACTTGACCCCTGAGGCAACCTTATTCCTGGAAAATAGCTGCTTTATGATTGCTAAATAAAAGCAAAAAGGTCAGCCAGGAAGAACAATGTATTATATTTCACAGTACTTTGCCTCTGCTGGGTAATTATTTTCTTTTTCTCTATACAGGAGGCTTAAAAAGTCATTGACTTAAAGAGGATAGATATGGTTACATCTAAAAGGACTTAGACCTATTACATTTGGTGGCATTCTTGCTGGAAGTGACTCTTCTATAAGACACAGAATTCAGACGAAGGAATTTCTTTTTGGGAGGAAAAATGTGTTCTCTATTTCCAAATCTTAACTTGTCTCCAAGAGATACAATTCTAGTACTTAAGGCAGAATCAGAATTCTTAGAAAGAGCTTCTAAGAGGACACTTTATTACAACCAGGTAGGTAGGGTTGTTTGGGATGTCTGTGTTTTTGTGACTTTTCTACTTGCATATGCGGTGGTGTGTGTCCTTATGTTGACTGATCTGATTGTTTCCATGACTGGTTGTTTTATGCAAAAATATAACACTAGTTTCCTTTACAAACTGTCTAACAAATGTATAACCCTTCCAGACACCTACCAAGTGGGAATTTGTCCACCAAGTTAGCAGTATTTATTTATTGGTAATAGACAAAGTTTCTGAGAATTTCTGCCAAGTGTTGCATCATCGAAAAGAAAAAAGAAAAACCTTGCTTTAGGATTCTCCTGATGAATCACCTTCACATCACAACACAAAATCACAAAGCACATTAGATAGAAATATATATAATGTATGTGAAGCTGTATTTAATATATTCAACAACTGATGCTAAGTGCAAATAGGTAGTTATGAAGTTCAGTAATATTCAGTTAAAGAGACTTAAAAATGGGGATATAAACAACTCATTTCACTTGAGAGGACCAGTATTAAAAACAAAGATGTACAATATCAGTTTTTTGGTGCCATCTGATTATTATTAAAGGAGGTGTTAAGTCCGTTTTTCGAATTGATTGAGAAGGAGGTACGCACCATCGATCGTAAGCAGCGTTTAATATCAGGACAGTATAGTAGAAAGATAATAAGTATTACCAGCTAGCTGGGGTCCGGGCTCATCCCTCGCAGGGGTTCCGCCACGGACCCCGAACAGATGGTACACGGCGCTTTTATACCTTATAGCCCCTCGGATGTTTCCCCCTCCCGTTTTCCTGTTCTACAATGTTGACTATGTTCTATTGCTCAAACGTTCTTAAACATGTTCTAGGAGTACTAAAACATCCTGATAAGCAACTTGTATTGAGACATCCTTTTCGTCTGGAGCATCATGGCACGGTCTGTTCTTGGTTATTCATGACGTCTACAAATTTCTGCTACTTGATTAGGTTTTAAATCATTAACCCTTCAGAGGCATTCCCCCAGTAATTCAGTTCAATCATTTCAACACAAGCAGAACACAAACTTCTAGCAGTCTTGCCTAGTTGAAGTCCTTATCTCACCGGATTACACAAATGGATCTCAGCAAGCACAGCCAGTTCGGAGGTTTCTGCTGTCTTTCATAGTTGAAAAATGATAGACAGTGGAATCACCTCTTCTTGTGGAGCACAGTTTTATGGGCTTATCTGCAGGTTGCTTTTTCTTTCCCTCCTTTTTTTTCACTTTGAATTTGAAAATTATGACTGTCTGTCTATACAAAGGAACTTCTGAGTTGTTTTATTATCTCCTTTCTTCAACTTCTGACAGCAGGGCAAACTGCTACTCTTTTGAGACTGATCTGGGGAGTTGCTTGGTTATCTGTTACCTTCTTTCTGCCAATCATTACTACAGTAATTTCTGTCAAGTTTTTCACAGATGATAAATAAAGGCCAAGCATAATGAATCTCATGTTTCTTTGGTTGTTAATGTGCAGTCGCTGACCATCCCATGCCCAGGAGCCAGATGTTATTTTATCGATCTTTGTAGTCTTTTGCTGTTCAGAATCTCTGGGAAAGAGAGAAGCAAATGGGTTTATAAAAATGGAACACTACTGCAAATTCATTTCAATAAGATCAAGAACTCTTGTGAAATCTCCATTCTCTTATAACCAGCATAATATGTATTTATTTTAATTCTTTAAACCTCTCTTTCTTCCTGAATATTGACTTAATTAAGAAAACAATCTAGATTTTTAAGATACTACAATCTAGATAATAACCTTATGTATGATTGTTTAAATAGAAAGCAACTACACATTTAGCAACAGGATGATCACTTTTGCTCATAGTTTGGTTGAATTGTTGCTATCTTCAGCAGGGAAACACAAAGCAAGAACGAAAAAGAAGTGATTGGTAATGTTACTCTTTTGGAAGTGCTTCTGCTATTAATTCCTTCCTTAAGGAGTCAAGCCTTTCTGCTTATTCTGTTCTGATGATGTTCAATATTTATACTATCTGAAGCTATTATAGTGTATATAGAGTCTTATTCTCTGGATGATTTTAGACCTCAGGTGTACCAGGGTCCAAAGTTAAGAGTCCAAGTTTCTTTTGGAATTTGTTTGGGAAAAAGGAAAAAAAAAGGTGACTGACCACAGTGAAAGGTGAACTGATCCCACCCTTCCCTCAGATGTTGTGGTAGACTAGAGCCGTATGTATGTTTTGTCTTGACTTCTTAATTTTTAGAAACCAAGTATTTTTCACTCTGTAATGATGGGAAATATTCCTGCTATATGAATTATCTTATTGGAAAATACTTCTAATGCCTGATAAACTTCGACTTTGTACGTGCTCCCCAAGGGATTGGCCTTCTTTGGTGTTATGCTGTGGGTTTTTTTCACTATTTTCAGAAGAATAAAAAAAGTCATTAATAAGTTTTAATAAGTTTAATATTAACTGCAAGATAAATTATACTGAAAGCGAAATGTGCCCTGAAATGGAGATAGTGATTATAAACAAAGCTGTTGATTCATTTCCTGAAAGCTGTTCTTTGATACTTGAAAATGACTGAAAAGTAGTTGGTACAAATTCTTGAGTTCATTTATGGAAAAGAGTAATGGAAACTGTAACCAAACAATAGACTGCTCCATTTTGGAGCCAGTGATGCTGTGCAGTCTTCATCTAAATAGATACTATGTTTATGAATCACTGATTAGTTTATACAGTGTAACATACGCATGCATTATATTCCACAAAAATAATTGCTCTAATTATCAATGTTAATATCATTCCAGTTACAGATCCTTATCATGGGTTATACATGGGTTATATCCACCCTGCAGGTTGCCCTTGAAGAGGGTGTCCAATATTCTGTAGGAATCTTTGCTATTTTCAATGCATCTTGTGCCCTGTTGAGTCTAGTCTTTTCAACTGATAATGTGTGCGTTGAGTTCTGGGCCGCAAGCCGCCTCTTCTGGGCCTCCACGTCCAAGTGGATTGTTCGAAGGTTCCAACCTATTTGGCTGTGTGGATTTTCTCTTTTTATCCACAGTACTCTCTTGCCATGGCTGCTGTTACCAGGTAGAAAAAGCAATGGCAAGACAAAACAAACATACTTAAAAGCAAACAATCTTTTTTAAAAGTGTGTCTCACTTTTTTTTTCCAATCTTGAGCATTGACCTGCCTCACTTTAAGGACAAAGTCCATTCACAAAATGTTTTACCTTTCGCCTTTCCTAAGAGTATTACCATTTCTGAGCAGTTTGCCATGATTTTGAACAGTCAGCTGTCACAGTACAGAAATCAAGTGATAGACGTGGCTGCTCTGCAGAATGACTCATTCCCGCCTATGTTATTGCCGCTGCTGAACTGTTGATGCATGATGCTGCGTAAGGGAGGACAGTCTCGTAGTCCCTATTTGATATTGACTGCTTGATGTTTCTGCAGGTATAAGGAACTTTTGTGAAGAGCACTGCTTGGAGTCATAAGCTGTGTGAGTGTTTAGATATACGTGATAGATATATGCATAGATATACATGAATATGTGACATATAAATATATACATATATGTTTTATATATATATGTATAAACATACACATTTCATATGTATGAAGGCAGAAGCAGGCACCAAGAGAAGAAATCTGACAGTGTTTGATTTGGAGATGAATGTGCATGTGCAGGTCCCTACAGTGCAGCCTACCCTGCTCTCTCTCCCTCTCAGGCCCCTGAAGATTTTTCCAAGTGAAAACAAAGGGAATGTTCTTTCCCAGAGCTTATGATAGTGGAGAGCCAAGGAAGAGTAAAGGGCTTCCATACATTCCCAGTCCTGAGTTCATTGGTTTGTGTGTATCTACAGCAAGACTGTATGGAGAGACAGCGCAGCTAAAGAACAGCAGCAGTAAATATGTAAAAGTCGGATTAGAGAGGTTGTTGAAATAAGCTTTTTAAAATACCAACATGGTAGGCAGTCTTTCCAGAACTTTACGAGCATATGATCTTCCAGCAATAGAATGATTTTGCCTAATTTGCTTCAGATTATCCAGTTGAACATTTCAGAAGAAAATCTACTAAATTTCAAACTGAAAATAATATTTTTGAATTTTTCAGCAGAATATATTTGGAAAAGCATATTGTTCAACACAGCTACACTACTGCAACCAAATTCAACGAAGAAATTTCTATATAGTCTGAATATAAATGACTTTATCATTATCATTAAGTCGAGATTTGAACAAGCTGAAATTTCTTTTCAAAATACTGAGCTCTTGTAACTAGTGCAAACATTGAAGACATTTGAGGTGCATGATTCCTGTTTAAACTACCTTGATTGATTCTATTGCAAGCTGTCAGTTTACGGAAAGATTATTGACAGTAAATGTTTATTTTCACTTAAACAAATATGAATTTCTTTTCTAAAAGTATGGATATGACATATATTCTAAACCTTATTGTTTCTAAACATTATTTTAACGACACAATAAAGGGTGAAACTGAGAGCAGTTTCAGTTCTCCATGTCAAAGCACAGGTGAAATCATCACTTTTTTTGCACCTGTGAATAAATCTAGTGAATTACATATACTAAAGTAGAATTTATTTCAGTAAAATCTCAGGTGAGGTCATGATTTGGAACTTTTAAAGATTAAAAGAAAATAATCATCTTCTAGTCCAGCCTCCTGCGAAGCAGAACCTATCCTAGTTTAGCAGCGGTTTTACACCAGGTCTTCCTAGGTCCTTTGCAGCTCATGTGCCTGCCCTCTGCCCACATCCTGCTCTTTCCAAACGGGAATTTCTCAGCTCTCCCTCGCTGCTTTGCCAGGTAGCAGCAAGCACAGGCTGCAGCCCGGCCGGGCGCGCCCGGCGCCTGCGGGCTCTGCGCGGGGAGGCTGCTCAGGCTCTCCGGGAAGGGGTTCTTCTCCCTAGTGAGTGGCAGGAGCCTGCGCTGGAGCAGGCGGCAGGGCACGGCGGCTCGCGGAGCTGTGTCAGGGCTTGGCTGCCCAGCACCGGCTGTAGGCAGATGCGTGGGCGCTCCCTGCGCCTCTCTAAAACTGCGCGCTAGAAGGAGCGCAAAGGTGCCGCGCGCCGCTGCGCGCCCCGAGCTGCTCCCGCGGCTCCTTAGCAGCGCGGGGCTGGTCGCAGGGACTCGCCCCCCTGGGAGTTTCCTCCCGCTGCTGGTTCGTGCCCGAGTGCCCTCCCCTGGGAGCCGGGCTGGAGCTGAGGGCTTCCTCCCGTTCTCCCTTCAGCCTCCTCAGTGGGCAAACACGGAGAGGCAGTGCGGAAAGTACCGTGTCAGCATTAACTGTATGTGTGGGTGTGCGAAAATTTGGGTGCTTGAGAGAAGGAAATAAGAGTCTGCCCCTGTAGGGTCTGACGCAGCCCTTCCCAGCGACTGAAGGAATCAGGAATCTCTCCAGGGTTCAGAATCCCTCCGAATTTGTGATAAACTCAAAGAGCATCTCAGTGGATTCGGTCATCCTTTTTGAGGGTAATCCGTAAAAATAGCTTTAAGGTCATAGCATCCAGGTCCACCACATTCTAGGTGGTCGGATAACGTTCAGTGTGTTCAGAGACCCCAAAATATTTATAAACTATATTTAAACTAAGCTGCTCAATACATTTGCCATTAAGAAATGGGGATGCGTAACTGTGACACTTCATGAATGGCAAGAAGAAGTGTAAAACAGTGGAAGGTGAAAATTTGCAACAATATTTACTTTCTTTCTTGTTTGAAGATGATAAAACTGAACACTTAAAAACATCTATGCTTTCCATTGTGTAGCATCCACCGCGGCTGATTTTTATGTACTCAAGGACATTTTTCTCACAGTCCGGTATTTGCATCTATTGACTTTGTAATCTGTGGAGAGACTCTTAATGAGCAGAAAAGACAAGAATCTCGGAGATAAAAACTTGGAATAACAGTGAGCCTTTAGAGCTTGTCAATAAGAGAAAGCTCAAACACAAATATCTGATTTACAGGAGCAACACAACTTATTTTGACAGATTACATTGTTTCTGCT
The DNA here is from genome assembly GCA_013389825.1 of Crypturellus undulatus. Taxonomy (NCBI): domain Eukaryota; kingdom Metazoa; phylum Chordata; class Aves; order Tinamiformes; family Tinamidae; genus Crypturellus; species Crypturellus undulatus. The sequence continues at coordinate 201,349 of VWPW01014758.1, forward strand.
TCAAATTACTCTCGAGGAAGAAGAGGTTAAGAGGTCATTTTAAAAGACGCTTTTAGGATTTTTTTCTTAAATTTCAATTCGGTATTTAATGAATTACTTGCGATGGTCTGTAAGTTCTGCTTTTCCTAGCAAACCAAGACGTTGATCCGGCCACATTCAGGGCTTTTTTTTTTTTTTTTTTTTTTTTTTTTTAATCCCCCTGAATGTGCAGAGACAGGATCAAACCCACTCCAGGCCGGGTGAAGTGGAGATCTACCACGCAATCCTTGTCAGGGACACAGAGACATTTTTAGGCTGACTCTTCTTTTCCTGTTTGACGAGTCTTTGCTCGGTTTTCCTTCCGAGTGGAGAATGCAGAAAATCACGTGGACTTTTAAAGTTCAGATTTGAGCTTCGTGATTTTTGTCAACCCTTAGCGTAGTAGATTAAGAGTAGAATAATAGATGAGGAAATTACAGGGAATTCAGGGTACAGTTTAACGTGTTGGGTCAAAAAATAAAAATAAAATAAAATAAATAAAATAAATAAAATAAGATAAAATAAGATAAAATAAGATAA
>VWPW01014758.1:219607-242205 GCA_013389825.1 Crypturellus undulatus
GCGCGCTCCGCCGCGGCGCTCCGCTCGGCGCCAGGCGGGCCGCGCGCTGGGAAGGACGCGGCGGAGCCGCCGTCCATGGGAATCTGGCCACTTGTGCCGCGCGCAGCCGGGAGGGGGCTGCGCTCCCTTTACAAAAAGAGACACAATTAGGCAAAATGCTCAATGAACATTATAAATGATGTGCAATCGCCTCGCAGATTGCCTAGCAAATCAAATTATATGGTTGCTCGCGGATGATTTCCATGCGCTTTACAACGCAAACAGGTACTTTCTGAATTTGTTTTTTGTTGGTCTTTTTTTTTTTTAACCAAAAAAGAGAAAGAAAGTGTTCTAGACATTGCGGAGAAATGCCACACGCTGAAAGGCGCCTGTGTGAATATTCACGTTCCCCTTTGTTCGCTCCTGAATTTCACAATAGCCTGGGGAGGGCACGTCCGCTGCACTCTTGTAAATTTACCAATCCTTGACTAAAACCGCCAGGCACCTGCTTGGCAGAGCACAAAGCTGCCTACGTTTCCACTAACAATTTACTGTTTCATCAGCTTCTAAATTGGCCTGACAATGGAAGGGTTCAAAGCTAATATCATTTAAAACAAGGGGGAGAGCCGAGTTCAAGGATCACGGGTGAACGCGCAGGCCGTGCAGCCCCGTGGCCACGGGCTGGTCTCTTTGTCGGGGCTTTCAGGTGTAAGTGGTGCTGGCTGTGGGGAGCTGTGGCCCCAGGACCGGAGGCCCAGCAATGTGGGCTGGCTGCAGCATGGGCAGCGTGGGTAGTGTGGGCAGGATGGAAAGGATGGGCAGGGAGGGCAGGGTAAGTAGCATGGCCAGGGTGGGCAGTGTGGGCAGCAGGGGCAGGGTATGTAGCATGCCAGGGCAGGCAGGCTCCTGCATGGGAAGTGCCTTCTGCCAGCAGGACATGTTAAGGAGACAGCAGCTGCCTGGTGTGTGGATGCAGCAGGGGCCACGCAAGCTCAGCCCCATGCGGGCTCCTGCGTGGGCTGCAGTGGGAAAGGACCGTCTTGCGACCCTGGGGCAGCCTAGGCCACACACCCCACTTGGCCTCAGCCACGAGGGCCAAACCCCCAGGAGGCTCCCTGGGGCTGTGGAGGACAAGGGGCCTTGCAAACCCTGCCCAGCACATCCCATCCTTCCCCGATCCCGATGGCGGGACTTGTCTTCCCACTCCCATGCTTTGTAAACCACAGGAAAGCAGTATTTAAAAATACATTTTGAGAAGAATTCTCTCTCTCTCTCTCTTTTTTTCCCAATTTGCATATCCACTGGTGAGGATGGGAAATGATTCCCTTCTAGCAGATCCTCATAACTCTCTTCTCTGTCCCGGAGGATCACTCACAACTGTAAACTATCAAAACTATCAAAGACTGGCATCGTGACTGAGGAAGAACAGACAACAGTTTGTAGACAACAAAACAGGTGGCAATTGATAAGAAATATTAAATAACATAAAAATAATAATAATAAAAAGATGATAAGCCTCCCTAGCATCAGCTGTAAGGAGGCTCTTCAACTTTTGGTTTGCGACAATCTCTCATGTGTAAGAGCCTTGTGCTACTGGGATAATAGGACATTTTTCCAGTCCTGTAATCAATTATGTTATTTTCTCCCTTCCATAAATAGATCAAGCTCTAAATTATTTGGAAATAAGAGTGTTTTCTTCTCATTACTTCTCTTCATGGATCAGAGACTCCTCCTGTTTTCTTTTTTTCCTCTATTTTTTCCTTGTTGGTGTATTCCCATTTGCAATTGTGCAAATGTTCTTGCAATAAAGATCTCTACTTTCAATGGATTTTCCCTTCGGCTTAAATACAGTAGCCATGTTCCTTCTCGGCTCTCATTTTGCTAGGCTAAGAGAAGTAAGCTCAGTATTAGACACCCTACATCTTTAATCCCCAAATCACCTTTCCCTGGCCTTTTCTCAGCACATGCTAATCTCACAGGACAACTAGAATTATAATGGTACATAGGAAAGCACTCACAGCTCTCAGTACCCGTCTGTCTGCCAAAACCCTTCTCTTGCTACAGCCAAGGTTATATTTACCTTTTCCCTGGCCATGCTCCTTCAGTGGCTCATAGCCACCTTGTCCTTAACTAGTACTCTAAGGTGTTTTTCCTTCTTTTTCCAGCAAGGCCTACTGATACCACAGTCACAGTACACAGTTGCAGAGTACGTCCCAAAGTTTTTCTTATTACCCTTCACTCCTTCTCTGTCACTCTGGTATTCAGATTCCTTGGGTTTCCTTTGATGAGTTTTCAGGCCTCATCAGTGTAAGGATGGCTTTTTGTGTGTGTGATGTTGTCAGATGTCCGTAACAGATTTCCTCCTTATTCCTGAAATTGTCCATGAAATGTTCCCATCGAATCCATAAGAACAAGGAGATGGCTGTACTAGACTCATGTGTTTGAAGGATGACACAGGTCTAGCTAGTTCCCTCACCTGTTTGTGGCAGTGGACAAGGGCTCAAAGACTTGTGCTGCAGGCTGCATGATTTTTTGTAACAGCTTTTTAGAAATCAAACAGCAAGTTATTTAAGTTACTAAGTACTATTCAGCAAGACCGAAGTCTTAAGTGAATGATGTCCTACATAGTTCATGATTTGCTGAACAGTCTTGGTTGTAAATAGGCTGAGAAAACTACCTTGATGATTTTTAGTAAAGGGTTCGCCTTGGGTGTCCAGTTCCAGGAGGGGATCTTCAGCGAGGATCCTCAGATCTCCACTTCTGAGTTCAGGCAGGTTCTCCTCCAGCCCAGAGCCAGGTGTCTTTCTTACTGTATCTGTGGGCTCCTTGCAGAGGTTGCTGCACTGTTTGCTGATCACCTGTCTCTCACCATACCATGAGCCTTGGGGTTGGTGCCCAGTGCCTACAATTTAGCCATTGCAAAACCACATCTCTACATCCATTTAGCCCTGAGCCTTTTATCTCTGTGGCTAATTATTAACCAACTCGGGGACATGAAAAACATCTATATAAGGAGATGTTGCAGTTTCTCTGAAATTTGTCCACACATGAGTCGTGGCGTTTTACCTGTCCTGGTACCTCCACTCCAGGGCTCACCTTCCTAGTAGGCATTAGCGAATATTGTTCATTCTCTTCTAAAAGAAGGACAGTCTTCTTATATTGAAGATTGCTGTCATATCTCCTCTCAATGATCTCTTTTTTAGACTAAACAGATCTATTCTCATTTTAAAAAAATTTCTTTTGTTATTCTCTACTAATCTCCCCCAGTATTCCTGTATTTTTCTTCAAGTGTGGTGTCCAGAACTGGATACTGTACTTGAGCTAAGTACTTCACCAGTGACAAGTAGAGCAGAATAATTACCTTAGTATTTTACCCAAAACATTGCTGACAATATATCCCTAAAGACATTTGTTTTTCTGCATAGGTTTGATCCAGTTTTATCTAATATGTAGTTCACAATAGCTAGACAATCCATTCCTGCTATATGGCCATCTTATCAGCTATTCCCCACTTTACAAATGTGCATTTGATTTTTCTTTTGTCCTAAGACTGAGTTTTACACTTGTCTTTACTACAGTGCTGCTTATTGATTTCAGATAAACTCTCCAATCTGCAAAGATCAATTTGAGTTCTGATTCTCTTTTCCAAAGCAACCTCACCCAGCCAGTGCTATCAGAAGCTTTATTAACTACTTCACTTTCCAGTAACCAATTTATTGTGGAAAAGATGGAGATAAACTGGGGCCATGAGAAATGCCTGCAGGACCCCACTAGGAATGTCCAGCTTTGACAGGGAACTGCTGCTAAGTGCTTCAGTGTGGTTTCAATCATTATGCACTCATCCTAATGCTGGTTTCATTTAGACCTCATTATCCTGTTTTGTTTGTAAGAAGAGTAAGGCTTTTGACATTAACAAAGCTAACATATATATCATGTCTATCCTCTTTATACACTTGGCTAAATAGTCCTTCAAAAAACGACACTGAATAATTTGAAGTGATATATTCTTGATTAATCCATATTGATATGTTCTATTGCCTTATCACTTGTGTGCTTGCAGATTGATTAATAATTGGCTCTCATTATCGTGGTTACACTGATGGATTTGATTCCCAAGATCCCTTTTTTTTTTTTTTGGCTTGTAAGCACACGCTTCTAGCATGGACACCCCGTATGACCTCGAGCAAATCGCTTAGGTTGGGAGTCACTGCCTCTAACATCAGTCAATTGAAAATTGGACATTAATTAGGAAGGGGATTCAATTCCCAGCCCAGAGGTGTCTATGTGCTACACAGTATCCAAGACTTGTACATGGATTCACAGATATGACACAGGGCCCAAAGGACACCTGCATCTTTCTGGAAGCACAGTGGAAACCTTAGGGAATTCCTGAGAGCAACTGAAATGGACAGGACATCTGTGTTTAGACAATTGAATCCCTAGGTATAAGTTAGTTAATAGCCAAATGAGAAAGGTGGGTATAACAAGTTACCCTCAGGAAAAATTTGTCTTAAGATGGAGTCAGTTGGCCTTTGGAGATACCAGGGAGTCAGCTGGCCTTTGGAGATACCAGTAACTTTCCACTGAAAATAAGCAATAGAAGGATTCCCCTCCAAAAGGCAACTTCAATTTATAGGTCTAATATTTAGGCAGCTACATGTTTTTCAAGGCATTCTAACACTTAAAGATCTGGATACCTAAGGAGAGCTTTTGAAGCACCAAAGAGACACAGACTGGCCCAGGCTTATTTTGTTTGACTTTTGGTACCATGTCAAGCGCCCAAGGCAGGAAACTAATTACTTCAAAGTCTCTCAAAATTTGGAGTACTCTTAGGCACTTACAGGTCTCTTGTTACCAAGAGAATCTGTCTCATTAAACCTTGAGAGTCTCTGTTCAGTGGGAGGATTCTAAGCTTTCATAGATCAGTCCTATCTATTAACTGCAGACAACAACTTTTCACTGGTTCACACAGCTGTGAGGATAACCCTAGGGAAGCTTGCAGGGGGACGCTCATCCATGGTTGGCAGGACAGAAGCTGTGATGCACCACTCAGTGCATAATACAACCCGGGCAGCTTACCTGGGCTCCACCCGTTGCGGGCTGTACTGTACCTTCCCCAGATCAACAGACAAGAAAGTGATGGCAGGGCACATCTAATGCAAAAAACACAGACATGGTAATGTAAGAAAAATGTAAGAGTTATTGAAAAGCTCGAGATCTCTACTGAACATATCAAATCCTATAGGCCCATTAGCACTGTAAATTTAAGGGTTTGAGCTCCATGCCTGTCCAGGTATAAAGACACAGGATCTTTCTGATCAATTATAGCTAAAGAAGCAATGGACAAACAGACAGGATTGTCGAGGAAGCGGTGGCTGGAGAAAGCAACGTCTCCCTAGTAAGTGCCTTTGTTTGTAAGCTGTCAGAAATTTGCAGGAATAATTCCATTACCAGTAACATACAGATCGTTTGCTTTAATCCATGCACCCTCCAGCTTCTGCAGAGATAAAGCCCACAAGGAGTTATCACATATTACTTACATGTGGATCCCAACGAGCTGCTGCAGTTTCCCGCCCCAGCGTGAGGGCTGCAGGCGAATTACCCCGGGCCACCTGTCCTGGCTCCCCACTGCAATGTGCACTGGGGGGATTTAGGCCTATTTGCTCTCTGCTGTCTGCCAGCCTTGTTGTTTGGGTGGGGTGGCACCTGTTCCCGGGCAGTGGGAATCCCTTAATTAACGCTGCCGAGCTGGGCAGCGAGAGCCGGCCCCGCGCGGGCACAGAAGGCCCGCGGGGAGCGCGTGTGAATCCAGTGCCCTCTTTATGCCATGCCACCATCCGTGTCAAATCCCCCCGCACGGCCTTACGGTGCAGATCCTGCATTCCCAGGGCTTCTGCCGGTTATTCCCACCCTGGATTTTCCTCTCTTCAGAGGGCAGAAATGCTGCCTGCCTGTATTTCAGATTCTGGGGTCTGCAGTTGTGGGAATGGCCTGAGGGACAGATTTCAAGGTGTGTATGGCATTGCTAGTGATTTCCTGCTATCAAATGCAATCAGAGTTTAATTGGGGAACATATCTTCATGCTTTCAAGTATAATACTAGCAAAAATAGCCTGAAGCATAAAATTGGATCCAAGTTATCCATTCCACTGAAGGCTCAGAGAGGTTTAACCTCTTTCCTCACTAATCCCATTTACCTGCTAACCCCCTTATCCACATCACCTCACCCCAAATCGTTCCTCCGTCCTTCCCCTGTCCCACACTCCTCCCGGTCCTCCACACCAAGGCTCCTGGTGCCACCTCGCTTCAGCGGCCACCTCGCTCCCCTCCTCTCCACCCGCGCTCAAGAGCTGCCTTTCTGCATCTCCAGTGAAACGCTCCTGTCCTCCGGCCGAATGCCAGCAGACAGACTGCAGACAGCACGGTGGGTCTCTGCCTCCAACTCCAAAGTCCAGTGCCCCTCTGGAGATGGGAATACGAACTGTGAACAAACCTGGGCCCCTGCACTTCTGGGCTGGAGCGTTTTGTGTTCAAGACGGAAGCTCTCGAGGACCAGGCTGCCAAACACAGCACAGCTATGTTGGGGGCGCAGACATCTCAAAAATTTACACCATTGTATTCACTTTACTCGTTTCATGGACAGCTCCCCTCCTGCCATTTTCAGGGATATCTCATTTTGCTTTTATAGGTGCTTGCTTTACCGGTCACCTTTTGGAAATGCCGCATTTCTGATGGGTGGCATCATCACTCTGCAAGTGTCGCCTTCCCGTGTGGCATGAGGCAGCGAAACAGCACCTCTCGAGGGACTACCCAGCGAGGTGCGGAGGAAAGATGTGCGCATTTTGGGGCACAACCCCCTTCTTTGTTCGCCGAGCACCCAAGCACACCGGGGCTCCTGAAAACCGCTCCCCTCGTTGACGCAGGAACCGCCGCGGAGCCGCCGCGGAGCCGCCGCACACCGGGTCTCTGCCGCCATCTTGTGGCGCCGNTTTCCTGAAAACCGCTCGCCTCGTCGACGCAGGAGCCGCCGCGGAGCCGCCGCACACTGGGTCTCTGCCGCCATCTTGTGGCGCCGCGCGGCGCGGCCCGTGATGGCGGGCGGCGCCTCATGGTGCTGGCGGCGCCTCATGGTGCTGGCGGTGCCCGGCCCGGGGCAGCGGCGGGTCCCCGCAGCGCCAGCGGGGAGACCCGGTGCCGCCTGGCGAGGGACAGGCTGTGCTCGTCACTGCCTGCTCCGTGCCCCTCGTGTCAGCAGCCACGGGCGCCGGGGAAGTGAGATTGAAACGTGGAGCCATGTGCGGCATAGCAAGACACCACGTGCACGCTGGCTGGTCCTCATGTAATGGGAGAAAAAGGAGAGCTTGCTATGACAAAAAATGCATCTTGAGGTGTTGTTACCAATACCACTAAAAGAGCGCTGGGAGAAGTTGAAATTTGCTTTATTGATCTTGTTGGCAGAAAGCCCCTGCTGTTTGCCGTGCTGCTGCCTCCACGCCTTGCTGGTGTCCAGCTCTGGACGAGGCCTGTTGAGTGAAATAGCAGCCATGGAGCCTCCCTTCGCACCGTCATCCGCTGCGCAGCCGCTGTCATCACCACAGACCGCAGCACCTGGGCATCCCGCTCCTCTGTGCTCCATCGCGAGGGCTCGCAAGTGCGGCTGCCCCAGCCCTGCCTTCTTCGACCCCGTCGTAATGGCCCTGGGGATAAACAGGGCTGAGAGCTGTGGTGAGCTGATATGGCAAACGAGGTGCTCGGATGTAAGACTGATAGCAATTCGATTGCCACCTGCTATCGCTTTAATCTCTATCTCGTTTGTTTTTAATTGTTAAGGAGGGTGCTTTTGGCACACGAATATGCAAGAACTAGCTTAAAAGGCACAAAGCGTTGCAATTGCATCTCAGTCATCACAAATAGGACTGCACACTCTCTAGTTTTAGCCTCTTCTGTGAAGTTTGGTCTAATTTTTAAACAGCTTTGCCCTGAGGGCTTTGTGCTGTCTGCTTCCACTTACACCTCCTTTCTTTCTTTCTTTTCTTTCTTTTTTTTTTTTTGCAAAAGCAGATGATTTCATTTTCAGCTTGGACAGTTCTTTCCAGCTTCCTGGCTTCCTGGCAACCTTCTGCTGTCAAGTGGTCTGTATTTATTTGTGTTGTGTCTGATTTTCAGCAGGTCCCTGTCCAAGGCCTGTGCCTTCTGGCTGTTACCCAGGTGAGCAGTCGTACTCCAGCCAATGGGTAATACTTTTCTGTAAGTGCCACTTCCACAGGTTTGCAGGGTCAGGGCTTGCTGCTGCTTCTCCCTATTTGGATGGCTCTAATCTGTTTTCACATCATGCTTCTTCAGAAAAGGAGAATGCCAAGAATTCTGAAAGGTTTGGTATCAGGGTCCACAAAGGAGAAACATATTGATTTTGTTGGAGAGACACACAAAATAGACTATGATTTGCATAAGGAGCTACTGAGAGAGGGGGCCTGAATGAGATGTTGACGGAAGGGTTTTCATTGACTTCAAAGAGTATTGGATCAGATCCATGTTGAGCATCTGCAACTTCCTTTGATGCAACAGCAAAATGTAGATAACAAGCCTCTTCCCTCTGTACATGCCCTACCTAAGACATTATGTGGAGAAAGAGTGTGATACTGGCAATGGCACATGCCAGGATTGGAAGAGAAAGCAGATCCATCTCATCCGTCTCATCTGCTTGGGAGAAGCTGTTTAGATGATGTTTAGCTGTTTATCTTCAGAGCTATTCTCTGCTCTGAAGGAAAATTGTTATATTATTCTGGGATATTAAATTAGATTTTTAAGTGTATCTTGAGGTAACTTTGAACAGTCACTACTCATCTGTCTTCAAAAAACATCTGCCCAGCTCCCCGGAGCAGCTCCCAAATCCAGGCCATTACGTTTCTCAAGCAGTACACCTCCTCCTGCTTGTCCACTCTTCCATCTGCATCCCCACCTGTGCCCTTGAGGTCCTCCTGCTGCAGCATCACCCCAGCCTCAGAGTCCTGCCTACATCACATCCCCCCAGCACCCCTCACTGTGCTCCAGCAAATACTTGGATTTTTCCTTCTCCCACCTTCCTGTAGTGGCTTCAGCAGCCAGGGAACTCACAAGCCCATCTAACCACAGCTGATCAGGGTTCATTATCTGGAGGGAAGTATTCAGTGGTTTAGCTGAACACCATTTCATCAGCAGAGTTGGGAAGTTTTGCTCTGTGTCATCTTTGGAGCAGTGCATTAGATATCTCTGTTCTAGGCAACATTTTTTATGGACTAATTTTCTCTATCCTTGAGGCACCTTGCAAGAAGGTGCAATCTTGCAGAAGGAAACTAAATTGGGAAGGGGTAGGAGAAATAACAACAACAATAGGACTCAAATGATAAGCCATTGTAAACGTTTCTACAACGTCTTCATCTGTGGATGTCAAGCAAGAGCTAAAAAATTAAGCCTCTTAGCAGCGCTCATGAGTCAGAAATATACAGTTTCTTCTACCTTAACTACTGTCACCCCAGAATTAGGACACTCATTGGTCAAAGTCAGAGATACCTGGCAGATAGGGGTGGGAGAGGCTAACTTAAACTGAAACTGTTAGACAGGGCAGCATTGGAGTCTAGAGCTGGCCAGGCCACCGCCTTACAAAAAGAGCCCTGGATCTTTAACACCAAGTGGTCAGGCCCTCAGTTTGACGTCTCTGCTGACAGAACAGGAAAGGTGAAAGCAGGGGCAGAACCAATCTTTTAACAGCTGGCTATAGGAGAAGACAAATTTGTAAACTGAAAGAAGGACAAAGAAAATAGATTTACCCCCTGCTTTTAATAGAGATTCATTCATAAAAGTAAAGCAAGGGCTGCAAGGTCATACGTAGAAAGTTACATGTCATCAGTTTTTGGAAAATGCCCTTACAGACCAAGCCCAAAAGCAGAGGCTATTTGGACTATTGCCAAGGAGAAGTGTCATGGAGCGCCCCCCCGCCCCCCCCCCCACTTCTGTTTTTTTCCCCCCCTTCCTTCTCTGGGGGCCCAAGGAGAAAACTCCAGCTAGACATATTGTACATGACAAGGTTTAGTGACCTTTGTTCATAATGGTCCCAAGCTTGAATACCCAAGCACATTCAGGAGAGGCCCAGGATAAGAGATAATGTAAAGCCTAAAATAGGGAGCAGAGATTTTCTGGATTGGGAATAGGGTCATTTCTGGGGCATGTGAGGGTTCACTTTGCACCTGGTGTCCTGATTAACAGCATGCTCAAGCTCCTGAACTTCCCAGGCACCAACACCCGCTTCTGCCTTTGCCCAGAGCTTAGCTCTTCACAAGGCTTTCTCCTTCAGCAATGCAAGAAAATGCAGAAGCCTCCTATGGCTCTGCCAGAGTTGTCCTCAAGAGCCTGTCACATCAGCAGGGACGGATCTCAGGCCCCCTGTTTCAGGGTGAGCACTGGGAGCTCCCTCAGTGTCACCCTCTGTGAACAGCCAGTTTACCTGCCCGGAGCTGCAACTCATGCGCTAGTGGTGACTCCTTCTGGAGGGGAAGCCACTGGAGCTCATTGTCTCCCTGTGACTCCAGCGCCTTCCTTTGTCCCTTTCCTTTCCAGGAACCAGTCTGCAAATGCTGACGAGCTGCACGTGGGAGGCAGCGCCGGGGCTGTGCACGTGCGGAGCACTGCCGACGTGGGCATGTGGCTGCGGCTCTCGGTGCCTCTGCGGCACTAGGAGGAGCAGGCTGAGCGCTGAGACTAGGAGAGCTCAGGCCCAAGATGAGGATGGGTGCAGTCAAGCCAGCCAGGGCCAGGGGGGCATTACAAAGGGATTTCTGAAAAGAGGAAGGATACCACAGAGAAAAGAAAAATACAGAAACAAAAGAAAAGACAGTACAAGGGAGCATAATAATGGACATGAATCTCTCTTCGATCCTGTGGCAAGCTGCCAATACTTTCCACACGCATTCCTTAGCCCTGCTAAAACCCATCCCCATGGACACACCTGCCTTGAGTCAAATTCTTCCTGTCTTGAAAAAAATCTGGGCGCTTCTTCAATAACGAGGCTTGTTTTGAAACTACTTTGCCTTTGTGAGTTTTGGCAGCAGCTCACGCTTGGAGAGCTTTTGAGGGCCCCTTCTGCAATCAGATTTGCCTGTCCAGCTCTGGGTGCCTGTGGGCGAGCCACCTCCCACAGATGTCCCCAGCTGCTGTGCTGGGACGTGTGGCTCAGCACTGCCTTGAAGGCCTGGGGCTGGGCATTGTTTGTGTGTAAAGAGCTGTGAGATCCATGAGGTTGATGGGTTACGTGCTGGGGTAGTGTTACGCATCGCAGCTCATCGCTCGGGTGAGGCAGGAGGCGGGACAGGCACAGGAGTGTGGCTTGAAAACACCTTGATGCCCTGCGCATCTTCCTAAGTGAATGGAGTAAGAGGCAGTTTGGTTGGGCTCGTCTGTTCAACACAAGTGCAAATTTGAAGACCGGAAAGTACATTTAGGAGTACCTTACCGTACTGCTCATAACCAAAAATAAATAAAAAGCAAAATTTGATTACTTTTTCAGTTTCCTCTCAAATACCACATGCCGGTAGCTACCAGAACCAGCTCAGGTTGACAATGTTCAGGGATGGCAAAATCCTGCTTTTGCTCCAAGAAAAGTCCTTTATTCGTATTTTGACCAGAGTAAGATGAGGTTTCCATAACCTTCAAAGAGAAAGCAAATGATGAGGAGCATAGAGAAGAACATCCCTGCACCTCTATCGTGAGGTTCACCTTACTCCAGGGTGAAGCTGCCCGCAGTACAAAAGCAACTTGCAGCTTCTCCCCTGATCAATCTGTGCCCATGAAGAAGTTGTGTTGCCTCCCAAGTGAAAAAATTGCTATTAGAAAGCTACGTTGTGCCATTTCTACCCACAGCTCCCTTGGGATGTGCAGAACATCAGCCATTTTAGACTGCATGGCAGTGGTCAGTGTTGCCAGGGAATACAGCTGCCTATTTCTTAAACAAGTTTTTGCTACTTTTGCTCTCAGGAGGTCAAGTCTTGCTCTCTGTGCACAACACTGACCTAATTGGCCTTGTTCTGGTTTTACTACCATAGCTAGAAAAGTGTGTGCTTAATTTTATTGAGTAACAACTGAAGATTTAGAAAAAGTCTGTGTGAAGATATGAAAGGGTGTGAAGATCTGAACACTGTTAGGAACTGTGCAGAGTCTAATGCTGGCTTGGCTAAAAACTGAATCTTGAACAAATCAAATTCTTGACAGCAATTCCCTGGTAAAATACAGAATAATTACTTGCCTCGTAGAGATGTTGTAGAGAGGAAGAAAGCCTTGAGATTATTTAAGATGCTAAAACTCCTAACAGCTCTGTAGAAACCAAAATTATCATTTAAATAAGGTTACTTGAAAACTCAGTGACAGAAAATGAAGATTGTCAAAACTACATATTTAATGAAATAGCAATGTTAAAATATTTTTCACAGGTCAGTGATGAAACTTTAGTTTACAATTGCCTAGCAGAATATTTTCATCTCAGAGAGGCAACTGCTCTTTATCATGAAAAAACAAAGCTAGTGCAGGTACAGAGGGGATTCTTGAATAGTGTCTTCCACTTTGATTTCATGATGATTCACTTAATTATTATCCTTTAGCTGGCCTTTAGCTGGGATGTTTTCTACTGTGGGTGGTACCACAGCCAAGGAAGATGATGAAGTTCCCTGTCCCCGAAAGCTTAAAATCAAAGTCCTGAATGTCCAACAGTTTATGTCACGTGTGAACTGGACCACTAATGTCAGCAAGCCTGTTTATAGACTAAAACTAGTCTGGGTAATAAGTTCAAATACGGATGAGAAGTGTCACATAGATACTCTAAACTGATGTATGAAGTACAAGGTAAAAGCAAGACTATTATGGCAGGTATCATGAGACTGCCCCAGTTGCTAAGATGTGCTGTGTTTCCTTGCTGACAGATGTAAATTTTAACAAAGAAACTGGAAAGAATCAGGGCAAGTAAAGGGCTGTACAGATTTCTAAATGGATCTTCTCTTTGGTTTCAGGGCAGCCCAAGATAACACACAACCTAATTCTTTCTATTTGAACAAAAAATTGCCCTTAGAAGTTACAGAGTCAGGGATCACCAGCAAAGCACGGGCACCTACCTTAAACATGTATGAGCCAAGGCACAGGGTGGGATAAAGCTGTGACGTGTCTTAAAAACAGAAGATTGAGCTGATACATGAGCATAAAGAGCCAGCAAAGGGAGGTGGTCAAAGCAAAGACACAGATGACTTACGTTTTCATACCTGCAGATCTCGTTACATTCTCCAATGAGCAGCCTAGTAACAATGCTCTGCAAGACAGAAGGGCATCTTGTATGCAAATAACTGTGATCCTTCTCCCCCATCTTGCACTCTAAGATCAAAAGCCATAGAAAAAAAGGCTGCTGAATATAAGGACCTACAAGGACCTCTATCCGCTATCTTTCTAAAAGCAGATCTTCAAAGAAAGAAACCCAGAGGGCTGTGAATGAAAGCCAGCCAGGGTTCAGTTACATTTGTCCTGCAGACTCTGGTGTGCAGACTGCTGTGCAGGTTGGGCCTGGGCGTCCTGGTGCAGCAGGCGGCAGCAGCGATGCATCGTGCATGACGTAGCAGCAGCGCTGCACGCAGCACGTCCGCACCTCTAGCAGATGGATCTAACAACACAACGTGACCGTCACCACTTACGATCAGTAGCAGCAACTGTTTATTCATGCTGCTTCCCACCTCTGGTAGCCTTCGTGCCATGCTGCCCTTGTTTGGCTGTGGACATTGCTGTTTTGTGATGTTTCTCTGAGGTCAGGAAATACTGTAGCTCTCCCTGTGAAAGTTCAGGCAGTGAAACGCTGCAGAGCTCCAAGAGACAAAGATTAAAAGCAAAAGCAAATTCAGTACACTAAAGGTCCACTTTCTCAAGACATTAAACAGTTTTAAGACTAAGCTGGGCCACAGAAGGCCAAGTAAATGTACACACCCTTTTTATTACTTAGATGGCCAGAACTGGGAAAATGGAAACAGTCTGTTATAGGTGAAACCAAATGACATGTTGCCTAGTAACTCTCAGCAGGGAAGCATTTAAACCCAGCCACTTTAGTGAAGCTGATGTTCTGTCTCAAAGATTATTTTCTGTGAAAAAAAATCACAAAGTAGGAAAGATCAATTTAACACACGAATGATTTATTTTCCTCTTAGAGCAAGCCAAAGTGACAATTCTTGGCACAAGTATTTACAAACTTGTACAAGGAAGGACAGACCAGGTATGTTTTTAACAAAAGGATCATTTTGTTGAACATTTTATTAAATGTTGCTTTTACCCCAAAATACCGAAAAATGTACATTCTTTTTTGGGGGATTCTGAAGTACACAAGTGATAACAGAAGTCAGGAGATACTACACCGATCATTACATTGTTATGTTTCTCTGACAGAAAGTTTCTACCCTACTTGAGGTCTGCTATTGGTCATGGAATCCAAGTCATTGATTTAAAGAAGAAAGACTCCATGTCTCCACTGGTTCCATTTCCTGGAATAGTTTTAAATTATGCCCTACTTCAGAATTTGCTTTTATGGTTCACAGAAAAGTCACCGATGTGGCCAAATATCTCTCGCATCAGAGAGGAAATAAAAAAATCTCTCAAACCTTACTTGGATATTCATGTTATTTTTTACTTTTCTTTAAAGGAATACCATGAACTCAAAATATGGAAGTAAAAACCTCTGGCATGATCAGCAGTGTGTAACTGTATTCCTGGGTGCCACAACTAAATGTCTTTAACATTTTAAGTTAGGCAAACTAGTTTGACATAGGCAAAGTCAGCTTCAGGAAAGCATCTTATTTCAACATTCTCAATACAGTTATGATGACAGTTATGAATCTATCTATGGATTATCACACTTTTTTTTTAATGAAGAAATATAGTAAACATCAATGCTTACATCATTGCGTATGGATCATGAAAAGGCAGACTGGCAAACGTATAAGAAAAATAAGTATTTTATCAACACCGATAAAAAGAAAACTGCAGAAGCATAAGGAACTCCAATTTGAGTCTATTTTAAAATATTGTTTTTCACAAGCTTACTGTATGAACAGCAAAAGGAAGTTCTGTAAGCCACAAAGATAGATCCGTTTCTTACCG
The DNA here is from genome assembly GCA_013389825.1 of Crypturellus undulatus. Lineage (NCBI taxonomy): Eukaryota > Metazoa > Chordata > Aves > Tinamiformes > Tinamidae > Crypturellus > Crypturellus undulatus. The sequence continues at coordinate 234,736 of VWPW01014758.1, forward strand.
GCTGCAGCCTGGTTTGAAGTTTAATGAAACACTGTTGATGCAGAATCGCTGCCCAGAAGGTGCAGGACCATCGTCAAACACATGGCCCAGATGCGCGTCACACTGCAACAGACAGAGCTGTCCTCAGCAGCAGCTCCTCAGATACCCGTTTGTGCCGCCCTGTGTGTCTGCAGCGCCGCGCCGCTGTTACAGCACGCAGACCAGGAAAGGGGGGCAGAGAGCAGCTCCTCTCGCCTTTCCTCAGGAGCCATCAAACACTCCAGGAAAGGACTTTCCTCTTTCAAAGGGCAAACTTTGGGCCCAGAATGAAACTTGCAGGGAAAATGGTCAATTCACAGATCTTAATTGCAGGCCAATCTTCTAACAGTGGCAGCTCAGCAGATATAGTGTATGTCTAAAGATGCTTTGAGTGATGGACATGAAAGAGATGCTTCTAAAAATTTCTGAAAAGACTTGAAACATAAAGCCATTAATAGATGGGTTAGTTTGAAACCAGTTTAGCCTCTGTAAACCAAACCAATTCTGTGGAGGCCTAAAAACATATATACTTAGCAATATTTGTATGTGAACGTATGAAGGAGGCAGACAGTATGGCTGATGGACAGTGGACAGTATGGAGATGCTGAGACCAAGAATGTTCAGGAGTGGCATTTAAAGGCATGAACTAAACATGGGGTATTTTTGACTGGAGCCAGATCATGGAGTTAATGGACAAACTAAAGATGTTGACACATCAGAAGGTGGGTGGCAGTGCCTACTGGAGAAGACAACACATGGGAGAATGCATAACACAATATAAGGAACTGCCTGCATGTTTATAAAGCTGACCCCCAACAGGAACACAATTTGTGACAACTATACTCAGTCTGGTTGCTTGTACATTGCATTGAGATATGTGCTATCCTGAATAAAGAAATTTGGGGGTTGAATCCAGTGATGAATTGCATGGGTAGCAGGAAATCTTTTGGGACTGGCAAGACTAGAAATAAGTTCTCAAGCAATTGCTTTTGGTCAGTGGGTAAACATCAGTCTCCAAACAAACAGACAAGAGGAAGTCAAAACTTATTTTTTTTTCTCTATATCTACTCTTTCTAATAGTAGCGTTATACCTGATTGTCTAGTGAGGTTGCAGAGTCTCTATCATTGGTATTTTAAGCAGTTTGAGAAAACAGGGAGTCAGACCGTATCCTGTAGGGGAGCTGATGGGCGCACTAAGTTCCTTCCTGTCATTTGTCATCACTTACTGCAATTCACTTGCTGTTCTTTGAGTACATTTTCTGTACAAATTCCAACCCCTGGCTGTACTTAAACAAGGATGCTCTCCTCAGTCACATCACCTTCTTGATCAAAACTAACTGTCTACATTTGATACTTGGAATTTTTCCCATGTATTTGATGCCAAGAAGTCAAACAGAGTATTTGCAATGATCTAGTAATTCTCACTACTGTGTTTGGGGGATTCATTCATGGATACAAATAAATCATATTTGCCAAGATTTGGATCCTTGGTGATCTTGGGCCTCACCTCCAAAACAAATATACCTGTTTGCAGACAACTTCAGTCCTTGTTGATCCCAGCGAGTCATCTAGTTTCCTCACGATATTGGTATTACTTTCATCTCTGCCACGAGTACCATAAGCCTCAGAAAAAGATGGCCATCCAGTCCCAGAATTGTACTTCTTTTCTGAACTATAATGGAAAGCAGGTATTCTTGTTAATTAAGACCAAAGATATTAGAAAAACTTTGCTTTTAGCAATAACATTGGCTTATTTCTTCATCCCTATCTTATAGAACTTTTAGTAATATTTAGCACAGTGGAAAAATTCTCATGGGCATCAAACTGTGCTGGAACCTGTTTTCCATATTCTTGATACTTGATCAGCCCACAATTCTTGATCAGGCCACAGTTGAAGCTTTTCCTCATTATTTCTATTTCACTGACAGTAACACAAGAAGAGAATGAATGTGGAGAACTATTAGGTTGGCCCAACAGGCCTGGCTTCTGCTTGCAAATTGCAAAGTGGCTCAGTCATCAGAACAGTCTGGTAAATCAAACGGAGCTTTCCTCAAAACTTCAATCAACCAAAGAAGAAATCTGGTAGCAGAGAGATCTGTTTTTCCCAAGAGAAAACCACAGCCACTAAATAAAGATACTACAGACTGCTGCCTTGTGGACTCCTACTGCTCCTATTGCATGGGCTTAGCAATCCAGTTGGGCTGCAATTAAAACTGGAGTGTATTGCAAATTATGATCAGAAAATATTTCCAGGCTGAACCATACAGAAATAAAAAAGTCCTCCTCTTTAAAATTTTAATAGCAAGAAATACTCTTATCTAGAGTACAGTGACTTACTGTGACTTTAAAGACAAGACATGAGCACAGCCAGGAAGCTCACATACCATTAAGGTAAGTGGCCTGAAGAATAACCACAACAGTTTTCTTCAAGGTTCCCCATGTTTTAGCCTATGTTCCTCGGTTTACAAAACCAATGCTCTTGCTGGCACCTAGTGGTAGATGAAGACATCAACACCATTGGTAACTGCTAGGGTATAAGGGACTATTAAATGATTCAAGAAATAACTCAAAGCAAAATTCTCTCAGTGAAGAGAATGATGTATATTTTGGTGGCATATTAATACACTGGAAAAGAACACTGAAAATCTTACTTATGATATGTTTTAGAAAGACAAGATAAACAAGCTGGTCAAAGGCTTAAAAATGTAATAATGTAAACCAAAATAGTATTATCTAATTAACAAATTTAGCATTTTCAAAAACACTTCAATCGGGATTCTTCATTTACTGAAGAATCATTACTGATTCTTCATTTCTGATTCTTCTGGTATAGAGAAGTCACTCTGAAATCTAGTGAAGTCAAGAAAAGTCTCTCTATGTAAAACCATATGGGTTTTGCATCTGTCTGACTGACTGTCCCTCACTGCACCTCACAGCATGTAGGTTTATTGGAGATGCCTTCTGCTGTCGAAGGATCGATCCCTTGAGCTGCTAAACTAGCTCTCAACAGAAATGGTTTCTGTGTGGTTTTACTAACAGGAATATCACTCAGTTTCCCTAATAGAAACATTTTAGTACCCCAAAATATTGCTGTTCGAGATCATATTTGTCCTTTGAAGTATTTCACCACTTAATTTATGGATAAATGGACTTTCTCTAAACATATGCATTAGATTAGCCTTCGACACACCATTCCCCCTGCACATGTCATTTACTTTGATCCCTATTTCAGTCGTCCTGGATGGAATCCAGATAATTCCAAAAAGTGCTTCTTGCTGTATGAATCTCATCTGTAGATTTACGGTTCGCCAAAGGTTTGAGATTTCATTAAAGCACACAATTTGCTATCCATAAAGGTTAGTTTTTTGTTCCATCTATTTCTAACCCTTTCAAATTAGTATACCATAATAAATTATAGTATAACTATATAAACACACATGCATCCTTAGGGAGAAAGGAGGAAATGCTTGGGAGTTTACCTGTAGCTGATGCTGTAACATATTTGAAAAAGAAAGGACATTTTTTAATGTATTAGGAAATAAACACAATGAATCAATCTCTTATCAAAGGCCATTTTTTTTCTGATTGTTAGTGTACTTCATAACATAATGCATTCACGGGAAAATACTTTCAGCCCATTTTTGAACACTAATGATTTTCAAATTTATTTTTTTAATATTGTTTTACTGCTTATGAATCTTTGTGGCTTAGTATTATTTTATGCTTCAAATAGAAGTGCCTATATTCTCCTGCAGCAGGATACTGCAAAATGTAGCATGACTGTTACTATACATGTAGTTACATACTATATATGTTAATATATAATATTATATTACTAGTTTAGTAGCTAAAGCAATTCTCTTCAGTTCAGTACTCAGTCTCTTCATGTTGGCCTAACTATAGCTATTGTCCAATTTAATAAGTGCCTCAATTAAGGAAATATCAACCTTTTCACAACTTGGTAATTTAAAACTTCTCTGATTTCTAAAAGGGTTTTTGTAGGTTTTGTATTTGTCTTCAGAGTATTCTGTAATGCAACACTACTTTGGGAAATTATTTTACTTAATTTTTTTTATTAGCAAACCTCTACCTATTTTAAGCAAACATATGCTTGTGTAAATGGTTCTCCACACCCATGGTTTATTTTTTTTAATACAGACATAAATTTTCCCCCTTACTCTCCATGTACATGGTGTACATGATACACCCTTTAAAGTACTCACAGAAATGGGCATATTAGCTGTATTCCATGGAACTCTCAGCTGGAAACATATAAACGCTATTTTCTAGATCAAAAATATGAGGAAATGTCTTTTCTGGTTTAGCTACAGAGAGCAGAACACCATCTGCATCTCCTACAGACTACAATAAAGTTGCAAAATATATAGTATTCTAAAGAGCATAGAGGTTAATAGCAGAGTCTTTCACAGCCAGTTTTTAAAAATAGAGGTAACTGAAGAGGGAAAAAGAGTGAAATTTAACTTAGGGCACAAGAAAGGAGAGGTCTTAGCTCCAAATCAACATAGGATCGAGCAAATAAGGACCCAACAGCAGCTATATATACTAGGGCAGACCACAGCCCTCCTTAGCTCAGTATCACGAACAGCAGCAGTGATCATGGAAGAGCACCAGGAACGGGGCAAACACAGTGATACTCACTGATAAACACACTTATTTTGAAGAAGCCTGTGGCTTAGGCACCTTGTAAGCAAAGACTTATTATCAACCAAAATGGAGACTGCGTGTGGCAGGAGAAAAAGGCAGAATCCCTACTATATGACAGCTGTCACCAGGCCACTGCAGACACTTTTCTGCTCAAGAAAAAGGCCACCGTGTACTTGTACTGCCACAATTATCTTGGAAAAGTCATCCATAGCACAAAGCACTCTGACACCAAAAGCCTGTTTTTGTGACCTAACTAAGCTTTCTATTCCTCTAATGAGAAGACGTAGGTAGGGCATTTTAAGGATGTTGTGAAATCCAAAGGATGTTACCTGAAGAGCGGGGCATTGCAGCACACACAGTAGTATATTCCTGGCTCTGTGTTATTCAGATAGATCCCACTGAAAGGCTTAAAAAAAAAAAAAGGAAGTTAATAATGTAGTAATGTAGGTCTTTAAAAGCTCACCATCTGGAACAAGCATGTAGGAATCAGATTCAAAACAGGAGGAAAAAAAAAACAGAGAAAGCTTCACAGGGGGGCTTTGAAGAACAAACATTAGCAGCCTAAAGAAATGAAGGGAAGGATGCCTTTGGATTAGCAGTGAAGACTCCCTCCATCCCTCGAAAGTCCCAGCCCAGGCAGATACATAAATCATGCAGGTACTTGGGCTACAGCCATGACCTTTGAGCACCTCGTGCAACGTGCAGGATCCCAAAGATCAAGTCTCTTATTCCACAACTTCAAAGTTCTCTGCAAAGGAGCTCTGCTCTTCCCTGGGGAGTCAGGAATTAAGATCCTTATTTTACAGGTAAACACTTGGGCACAGCTCCCATGGTTGAATCTCATGGCACATGTTTGGCTGCACAGATCCCCGATTCCTGGTTAAGGAACTCCAGCACTCTACCCACAAGGTTGTATGGCCTCAACTAGAGAAGGAAGCAAAGCGCAGGGACAGGTGAGTGTGTGGGCTGGCACACACGGATCATCGGGCTCCTGAATATCATCTAGTTACATGAGGTTAAGAACATAAAAAAAGAGACTACGGGGGAGATACAATTCTCCTCCTTCCTTCCCGTTGGAAAGGTCTCCATTACTGCTACAGAGAAGGCTGAGTTGACTTGATTAGACTTTTAATTTTTTTTTTTCCTAGCAATAAAATAAGCCCGCAGAAAATTGAAAATAATGAAGAACTTTTTTTTTTTTTTTCATCTGCAAACCACTCTGGGGCAGAAAAAATTCCAGGCAGTTCAACACTCCTAGCAAAGCCGTCACCTATAGAAAGGCAGGGGGAAACCTGTTAAGCAACTGAGTAAGCAACTCCCCCAAAGAAAATTATATGGCAGCAGAGAATGAGCTAATGCCTGGAAAGCATTTTGCTTACCGGTTCAGTTCCTTTTTCTCTTGTAACATGGAATTGCTCTGGAGTCAATTTTTTTTTCCAGTCTGTAGCAATAGTTCTTTCAGTTTGTTTAATCAAAGAGTCTGCATTTTGGATATAGAAATATAATGTGTATTATTTTTAACGCTGTTTTAACTTAGATCCTCTAAGAAATCCTCTCTTAAATTCACATTTAAGTGGGGGCCAGGACAGAACAGCTTGGGACACAGAGCACAGTGCAAACCTCCAGTGATGCCTGCAGAGCCTGTACTCGCTGTGAAAGTGATTTATCATCACTTGGGTTGGCCAAGAGGGCCAAGGAACAACAAGCAGCATGGAACAAGTAGTTTCATTCCTTCTTAACAGAGTGTATCCAAAAGTTGCAGCGCTGAACAACTTCTATACTCATCTCCATCAACACAAGTTAATCCTTTAAGCAAAATTGGCTCCTGAATGATGAACTAGACTCACCTCTTAAAAGCAGAGGTGATACTGAGTAAAAAAAAAGCATTTTGAGAACCATAATGTCATCTCTATCAGTTTTTTAACCAATAGAGACACATGACACATTTAACTGACACATCTAAACCCTGGGTGCGCTACAGATGACTCGTTTATTCACACAGCACCATCTCCAAGCAACGCTTCCCGCCTCGTCTAACTTCCTCGCAGACGCCCGGGCACACGCAGTGCGGCACTGCAGGCACCGCGGCCTGGCTTGGGTGGTATTGGGAGGCACCACCTCGAGGCCCCTCTCGTGTTGCAGCTCGGCTCCCAGCCCCTTTTTCCACTCTGCTCCGTGCACCGCTTCCCTTCACCCTTCCCACTAGTGCCAGGGACCTTCCTCCCTTTCCAGTGCCCCAGGCCTCCCGAGACCCTCGTCGCCCATGCTGGGACTCTGCACACCTTCTCTTTGGAGAAATACACTGTGTACTGGATTGTAAAACCAGTGTTGTCTGGATGAGGAGCTGGTTAACGGGCAAGCCTGTACAGCAGCAAACCCATGCCACCTTCCCCTCAGCAGCACAGCTGAGCCACGGCACTTTATCCTGGGCCTCTGCCCCCTGCACCAGCTCCCATCAAATAAATAACAAGTGTTGCACCTCACAGGCATTAAATTATTCGCTGGGTACAAAACCCACTCTATTTTGTGGTTTCTACTCCAGAGGAATGCAAACTTTTAAAAATACCCTGCAGCCATGAGGGCAGAAACTTGGGCAGTCCCCTCCATGCTTGCAGCAGCCCCTTAGCTGGGGTGTCCCCGCGTGCTGCGGGTGCCCCCGCTGCCCTCCGCCAGCAGCACCGGCCCGGCCCGGCGGCCTCGGCCGGCCCCTGCAGCACTTGGCGCACTTGGGCCGTGTCGGAGGACGAGGCCGCCTAGGGGCCGCCGCACGGGCGCTGCCAGCGCCGT
>VWPW01014762.1:9615-32568 GCA_013389825.1 Crypturellus undulatus
GGGGGGACGAGCCCGGCCGCGGGGGCGACGTGGGGGGGCACGAGCGCTGCGGGCCGGGGCTGCTGCGGGCGGAGAGCCGCGCGCTCCGGTTGTTTCTCTCTGCGCTCTCCCCGCGCTTGTTTATTTCTGGACTTCGCACATCCCGCTCTGAGCTCGGAGCCCCCCGGCAGCGCCGCTGCCTCCCGCGCGCAGGAAGCGGCGGGTCCCGGCCCCGCAGCGCGGCGGATGCGCAGCCCCCGCGCACGCACAGCCGGGGCGGGCAGGGCTTCAGCTCCGCTAGCTGCACGGGTGGCAGGAAACAGGAAAAAACGGAGGGAAGAGGGGGAAAATAACAAAGACAAAAGGCTTGAAAAGCAGAGAGTCCCCTCTACAGCTTCCCTACAGAGTTACATGCAGCAGCTCCAAGTTCTCTAAGGCCTTTAAGCAAGTTCTCAAACAAAACAAAAACATAACAACAGAAGCACAAAACCCCCCAAACTTGATGTTCCTGATGTGGCTCAAAAGGAAGCAAATACGTCTTCCTTCAGTTCTTAAAAACAGTTCACACCCTTTATACATAACCAGCTATTTTGCAGTTTTCTACTCGCCCTGGACTGCAGCTGCGGCACGGGCAGGAGTGCTTGCAGCGCACGTGGCGTGGCGGAGGCACGGAGCCCCTCGGCTGCCGCAACCCGGGCACCGCGTGCGCGGCTCCTGGGACCCGTTTCCCCAGCGTGCCTTGGAGAAACCAAATAACCACAACATTAACAAGCCTCTAGTCACCCACATGGAGAGGATCGATCCTGCCCCTGTCATCACAGCCCCACCGCGGTCCCCTGCTCTTCCCGGGGCAGGGCTGCCTCCGCTGTGCTATAGCTGGACCCGACTTTGCAGGGAAACGAACCCAAAACACCGTCTTTCAGGCCAAAGGTAGCTGGTTCTGTTTGATACATCTAGAAATTCACCACCCTACCATAGATGTATAATGTTTGAAGGAGCTTTGCATTATTTCTGTGCTTTAGAGACACTATAATTAAAGGCAGTAGAATAACTGTTTACCTAAAACCCAATGAAGCAGCCAGGCCCAGAACTGTGAGGAAGAAGCAGCGCAGAGGCCGGGTGGCCCGAGGAGCCGGGCATGCAGCGAGACTGCCCGCAGCACGGCTCCCACACGCGCTTTGCAGCCGCGGCTCTTTCGCCTGGCTCCTTTGCCAGTTGAAGCTGCCCTGCTGCTTAAGTTACAGCGTACAGAGCAATGGCTCCGCTGGGTGGAAGTGCTGGCACGCGAGGCTGCTGGCGCCGGGAGCGCCTCGGCCCCCATGGAAAGTTGGGCTCAGCGGCACTCCCGGCAAGCAGAGAGGCGGCTCAAAGGGAGGAAAGCAGGAGGGTGGATGCGGCTGCTGCATGACGAGGGTATAAAGCAACCGTGGCTGCCTTGGATATGATGTAGTTCATAAACAGTTCCCACACAGAAAATGTCTTTTCACAAGTGCCCTGCCCCTGCCTTCTGCCTCCAAGAAGGAAGAGTCCAGAGCATACAATGAAGGTCACTCAGAAATGAAAAGCCAGGGAAAAAACACGTGGCTCCTAGCAGGAGATTTCTTTTTTTTTTTTTCCCCAGAAGAAAATTGCAAATCCTCCCTTAGCCAGAATTAGGTTGCGGGGACGTAACTGGAGACATTTTCCTTTTGGCAAGGATACCTGCCTCGTGCCTGCTCTACCACCCGCCCAGCACAGCAGGCACCAGGGCAGGGCACTGCAGAGCCCCCCTGGGCAGCCCCAGCAGCCGCGAGGCAGCAGCCAGGCAGGGCAGAGCTCCAAGCCGTGGGGCCGGGGGCTCCTGTGCGGGTCAGCGCTTCCCCCGGGCTCCCCCATCGTGAGGGAGGGGGTCAGGGCTGGCCGAGCGCCGCAGACGCAGCTGGGGGGTCTCTCGCTGCCGCAGCTCCCCCAGCCCTTCCCCTGCGCCCACAGGACCGCCCTGCAGCCCATCTCCGTGGCAGAGCACTTCTTGTGACGTGCACGGATTAGAGAAGTATGGGACACGCTTACGGTCACCGGGCAGACAAGACACTAATTCGGGCATAGGTTTTGTCTTGTACCCATGTATCTAAAATTTAAAAACATAAAAACGAAAAGAATAAAACAGCACAGCAGAGTCAAGGAACTAAGCGTGCTATAAGCAATCTTTACATTCCTTAGCAAGAGGATTCTTGTATTCCTCGCTACTATTCAACTGGAAAATCCTGGTGAAGTACATGGAAAACTTAGGGCTGAGCCTCGCCTATGACAGCGTGCGTGCCCAGCACAAGTCCAAAGGGGAGAGCCGCGAAGGCAGCAGGAGCGTCGCCCTTCCCGGGCGGCTCCGGGTGTGCGAGGGGCTCCGCGCCAGAGGCGGCTCCGGCAGCGCCAGGGTCAGTGGGGCGAGCGCGGGTGCCGAGGCGCTGCTGCCATCTAGGCTGCATCCCCTCCGCACGAGCGGCCGCGCTCGGAGCCCACGAGACAACAGTAATTTCATAAACTGTGAGCCACGCTGACAGTATTAAAATGTTGCCGTAACTTTCCTCATAGGGCTTGTTAGCAGCAATGTGGAAAGAATCGCTAAGTCTTAGAGAGAAAAGAGAGCATTTTCTCACACGGGGGAAAGTGGAAGCCATTTTCACTGAGAGCCCTCGAGGTGAAGCATTTAAAGCCACATTTTACAAAAGTAATCTGCATCTTGTTCTTGGCAAAATGAACACCAAGTTTCAACTTGAAGAGATTAATGCAACTTACAGGTAACTTCTGAGATCTAATGAGAAAGCAGACACCTTTGACACATGGTGTAGCATAAAAATCCTGCAGTTGTTTTATCCTTTGTTTCTAAACCTTGAGCTTTTTGCCTACAAAATGCTTCCGCGACAGCTGTTTGATAAAGTTAAGGATCTAATACATCTTTTGGTTTTACATGCTCACTGAAGATGAAACGACCTTCACCCAGCTAGAACAGAAACATTTATTTTTAATTTTGGAAAGGTCCATAATAGCATCATTTGGGCAATACTAAATCACAAATAACACCGTCCGTAGCGAGACGGCCTAGTTCATAAAAGCGTAACCCCAACCCGTATCCAACTGCGGCATTAACAAAATAACAGGCAGACACTATAGGGAGCTGAAACAATTCCTGGCCGTGAAAGTCATTACGATAGCAAGAAGTTCACATTAATCCTTTTTTCCATTTCATTTGGTTGAAGACGGGTATGAAATTTTATAAGCAGCTACAAAGCCGTCTCCAATTCTTGTACAATTTAAAATTTAGCAAGTAACAAATAATGATAAGTGAATGTGAACTACAAGTACAACATTTAAAATGGCAAAACTAATCAGAAATCCCAAACATTAAAAGCTATAATTGGATTCTGAGCCCTCCTGCTGTTAGAGAGCAGCGGCTTCTCCCCGCGTGGGGAACATGGGGACAGCGGCCGTGACGCTGCCCTGGTCGTGCTGCTGCTCCGCAGACACGGAAAACAGCTCCTGGATTTGAGGCACGCGCTGCAGCAGGGATCCTGTTTTTCAGAATAGGAGCTGTAGATGTATTTATTCTGTGCAGGTGGGCTCAAGCACCATACAGAACGCAACTAAAATCAATCGAGCCCGGTGCAGCTGCAGCATTTGATCCTCCTAGAACGATTTTCAGACCTTGTAGTTCAGTTATCATTTTAAGCAACTCAATATCAATGAATATTTAATAGGTTTATTTGCAGAACATTTATGCAGCCAACTTTAAACTCACACCAAGTTCTGGCCCTGCTTTTTTAAAGCAATCTGCACTTTTGAAGACCTGCAGTAACCCCTTGAAGATCTACCTCCATGACTTCTAAGACCCAAAAGCTACCGTAAAAGAGTGCCCTGGTGCAGGGAAATGCTTAAGTACTTGCTTGATTTTAATCATGAGCTTAAAATGACAGCACTAAAAGAAAAAAAAAAAAAGTGACCATTGTAGTGAAAATGTGGGGTTTTTTTCCAATAATTTCCAGGGGAGATTACTTGGGTTGGTGCCAGCTCTCTGAGGGGCAGAGCTCGGTTCCGGCTGCCGCAGCTCCGGGCCAGGCCTAGGCGCAAAACCAGTGGAATAAAAACTAAGCGACAGTATTAGCTACAGTAGAGAAAGAAGAACATTTGCAGCTAAACAGATGTAACCCCTCACAGATTTGTCCAGCTACTTCACTGTAATTTTTCCACTCTCTGTCTTACTTCACGCAAGGCTAATTTAGTCTCACCACCATTCAGCATACTGGAACACACGCATTAAATAATAACATTATCCTTTCTTCAAAGAACAAAAAAATTACTAGTTACTTGTCCAGCTTAACTTTTTAAATATTATATTTTGTTTGCTGTGATGAAGCATTTTTTTTCCATGCTGGTATTTATATGTTATGATCAAGTCATCTCTCAGATATAAATAAGGCAGCTATATTTACCCCAAATGCAAGAATAAGCAATGTAAAAACTGAGGGTTAAGTAACAGTGATCAAATCCCCTAATTCAGGTTATGAGAAAAATACATTTTCGCATTTCATGCATGAATATTTTATGCATTAGTTTAATATTTTATGATAGTTTAACATTTTGTAGTTAATAATTATATTTAAGACCTTTGCATTTAATATTTACATGACCTAAATCAGCACTAGCTGAGAGACTCCTCCCTGCTAAACTGTATTCTCCGAAATTCCCACAGAATCTCTCTCTCCACTCAGTGGGGGGCCCTTTGTGAGGCTTCCCCCTCCAAGCAGCCCATCCTGCCCCTTCTTTCTCCTGCATTTCTCCCAGCCTCACCAGAGCGAGAACAGTGGAAACAGCAGCTTTTTTGAAGTCAAGTCTCAGCATGATATTATCTATTCAAATAAACTACTTTTGGATGAAAGATGAAGGTTTAGGCTGTTATAAATCTGGAATATGGTGAGTTCTGAGCATGAGACTCTGATAACAAAGCATCCCTATTTAACCTCATCTATTCAGGATAGACATGGACGCAGACTTTTTCAAACACTGCTTGAAGATTAGATTGTTAAAACTAAAGTTCAAGTTATAGCTCTCAAAACATGAACAAAACTTACATAAAACTGAGCAGCTACCCAAACCTGGAGATCTGTACATTTGTTTAATACTGTGTTTCAGCATTACCACCACAGCAGGTTGGCAAAAGCCCGTGCAGTAGCCTTTATATTTAGGGGCATTTATATTTGCAGCCTTCCTTTCAGCACTGCGTGCATCTTCCAAGAGCTCATCCGATGCCTGGCGCAGCGGCAGCGGCCAAAGTGCGCTCGGTTGTGCCAGGCTGAAGCGTCCAGCAGACACCTTGCAGAGCTACCACTAACAACATGGGCAGCGGCAGCAAGCTGCTCCCTTGCCCTCCACTTCTCCTTTATTTTTACCTCCATTTGTATGTGGTATTTGCGACAAAGTTAATTTCAGTAAATATTTATAAAATCCTGTTTACACAGCTGAAGAAATTCCAGAACTTTATGAATGGCCGGAGGACATAGGGCAGCACTAAGTCACTGTTAGAGTTTTGTTAAAATTGAAGATTCCTTCTCAGCTGTTGTGCAACTCTTAGGCTCTGAACTAAGTTAAGAGATTTGCCTTCTAGAACTGCACACCTGAAAATGAAGGCAATTTACTCCACATCAATGACTTCCAAAGTCTTTGGCAGGTCTCATTCAAGAGCTGTCTTAGCCACACTCCCCAGTCACAACTTCCTGCACACCCAAATTAGGGCAATCTTCCTGCCATCAAAACCCTGATACTGCCACAGTGCTCTCTTCTCCTCGACCCACAAGGTTTGCAGTGCACAGGAGCCCCATGTTTCCTCACTGCTAACTCTCTCAAGCCCGTCTGCACCCCTCTGTCTGCTGCTGGTACCTCAGCCAGGGCCCCATCACAGCCACACATCATTCCCTTGCGCAGGCACCGTCAAGACGGCGGAGCAGCAGAGCTGCTCCTCATCCAGACCCAGAGCAGCGGTTCCCCAATCCCTGACTCCAAATCCAAGCCAAACAGCTTTGGTTCTTGGTTCTTTGCTTCATATGGTTCTTATGTAGCTACTGTGCAACATGCTATAAATGACTGCACAGGAACCATGGTGTTGAAATTCATCACTAGTCTCCAGGATTTGAGGAGAAGGGACTCTTCTACAACATCACCAAGTTCTACTGTGTATCACACAGTGAGGACTTCCTACAGGCTGGCAGGAAGATGAATATCCCCTAGTGAAACTTAAGTGCCTAGAAATTAGGTTTTAATGGGACTTGGGTTTTGTTGTTGTTGCTGCTGTTTTTAATTATCTAGTAATTATCTTCTGCAAGAATGAAGAAAAAGAACCCACGGCCTTTCAATTCACAAAATGGCCAGAATTCAATCGCAGCCTCTTGTCCTAAATTTTATAGCCAATTCTCTTCCAGAGTTTGCCCAAGGCAAGACTCTTCATTCAGTTAATTAGTAGATAGTTCTCCCATAATGGAGGGAAAATAAATTAAAATGCTGTGAATAAGTCACCCAATGGATTTTTTTTGATGAAAATTACCAGTATCAGTGATAATAAATACCTCTATGCCAAAATAACTTCATAATTCATCTCCAGTCTTTGACCTTCCCTGGTTGCACAGGGTGATGTTAGCTCCACAGACTCTAACATGCAGAAACATCTGACTAAATCACTGTAGGAACCCAAGGTGAACATGTTTACCAAGGCTAGGAGATCAAAACTGGTTTCTACCTCTCAGGACAACTTTTGTGATCGTCTTGCTCTCCGATAAAGATCTTGGAAGTTGAATCCAAAGCACAGACTAATCCTTTTCTGCAATACAGAATTGCATGCATGAATTCCACACTACTTTTCCATTAAATCTTTCACAAAAATATTTCTGAGGCCTATTGCACAGCCCTTGCGCTTCACCCTTCTCCTTTCTCCAGGCAAGCTCAGAAGTTGTAGCAGCCAAAGTCTCAGACCTAGGCCCAGCCTTGGTAGCTGGAGTAGCAGAACTGGGAAATAGATAAGAGATTCCACACTTGCTTGCCAGCAAACACACAAGACAAGATCTTGAAGAGTCAAACTGATGAGCTGTTTTAGGCAAGCAGCTACAGGAAGTCTTCCAGTCCACAGAGGAGTAAAAATAAATATAGGCAAGTAGTTCCAGGAATACCACAAGCTATCATGTTTCAAGACTGTGAGCTCTAAGGGAAGATTTTTAGTAATTGGGACATTCATATAATCTCTCCCAAATGGATGCTCTCAGCTCTAAAAACCTAGAAGTTTGTTTTCCAGCCTTTCCCACCATATGGGGGATTTTAGAAGATCACTTTCCTATTTTTGGCCTCATTTCACAAAACTTGTGGAAAGTCATTTCTCCTGGAGGCTTCAGTATCTCTTGGATTTGATTGGAACTGACCAAAGGGTTCAAGCTTTCTGGGAAAGAGGGGGAGGCGCAGCCCACCCACCTCCTCGCTGCAGCTCATGGCATGGTCCTAGTTCCCACGTTTCCTTCCTCCCACACACTTCATCACATGAACCTGCCCACCCTTGCACTGGTGGTACCTCTGCACAAAGCAACTCAGCTCCCTCAAGCAACCAAATGACTCCTTTGGCCTGCCTGAGCCAGGCTCTCCTCTTCCTCCAGGTTTGGCAAGTTTGCGTAGTCCTCAAGAGGGTCAAACTTGAGTTGGAGTTGGTGGAGGCAAAGGGACAGGAGGCAGCAACCAGGAGGAAGGGCAGTGAGTGGGACGCAGAGTGCAGCAGCATCTTGTGCAGCAGCCCATCTTACCAAATCATTCACCCCGGTCAAAATCCTACAGACAGCTTCATATGGTACAAGTGAACCAGTGCCAAGCACCAAGACCGTCCTGCTCCGAGGATGTTCCGAGACGCCATCACCCAAGGCTGCACTGAGCCACTTCTACTCACTAAGCCAATGGAAAGACACCCAAGGGAAAAACAGGTTTTTTGGTTCCTGTTTTTTTTTTCCCCTAATGAACAGATTCATCATGAGATGACGCATAAGTAACACAAAAGGCGGCACAGAGAAGGCAGAAACAGAACCTCCACCACAGAGCAGCCACCACACAGCACGAGCTCAGCCACAAGGCGCCCTGTTTCCCGAGGCCCAGCAGGCCAGGCCAGCCAGCGCGGGCATCCAGCAGCGCCAGGGGAGGCCCCGATCGCCCCGGGGAGCAGTGCGCAGGGCAGCCCACACCTCGCCGGTGTGGAACGCTGGGGCTGCCGGCACAGGACTCGCAGTGCGGATGGACGGTGCTGGCAGCGCCCGGCTCAGCTAGCGGGGCAGCGGCGCGGCCGAGCGGCTGTCACGTCGGCGCCGCGCACAAACACCGCTCCTGCCGCCTCAGGAACACAACCACTTCCCAGCGCTGACACACCGACAGTTTTATTGCCGCCGTGTCCTTTGGAAAAATTTTCTGCATGAAATACAAAACCAAAAGCAAGACAGACAAAAGAGCTCATGTGGAACTACCGTTTCCTCTTTAAATAACCACAAGCTGAAAACTTTCCAGCTTATGACAGGGTTACACAGCCAAACATCCCTGTACAAGATTAGATGTTAGAAAGGAGAGAGATGCAACAGGCTTAGCCATGAAAGCTGACTCTGCTCTGACAGAAGCAGGTGGAAAGAAAATTGTGTGCAATTGTTCAGGATTTCTGTGTCCTCTATATGAAAAATACATCTGAACAAAATTAAATTAGCATTTTAGTTAAGATGCTTATAAAAACAGCTTGCTCGCTAATATCATTAACAGCAGGAGCTGACAATACACTAAGTCTTGTAGTATTTTGTGCTGTAATGAGAACAAAAAGCAACTTCCAAATACTGAAATGCATCATTTTAACAAATCTATTAAACTTAGAAACTTTATAGTCTTGTTCTGCAAACAAAATTCTGAGCTAATTTCCAGAGTTTGGCTCCTAAAATCAAGTTTATAATTTGGTAAATCTCAGGATACTGAACACTAGATCAAAAAATATACACACACACAATGACCACCCCACATTCTAGATGTTTTTAAACAAACAAAAATCAAGAGAAACCAGGCCAAATTTAACAAAAAGGACAGCCATTAAAATACACTTCAAAAGTTACTTTTGCCCTAATGCTGTCAAATAAATTACGTTTTCATGCCAGTGTTTTTAGTGGAGAATCACACCACTTGAAAGAAACAACCTCCTAACCCAAGTTCCTCAAGCGGCTGCATGGCAGTTCCATGAGGCTGCCGTCCGGAATGAGACACAAATTCTGTATGTTAATACCCCTGCACCCTGCCGTATGTTAAACACAATTTTTTGTTAAAAGCTAATGCTCCTCCAAAAGACTGCATGTACTTGAAGAGAACAGAACCACAGGAAGGCATCTAAAATACTAAGTTTAGATTTGCCATTTTCAGCTCATCTTGCTTTTTGCATACACAAGATACTACAGGTTTCAACTAATGTTACAGGAATGCATTCAAGATACTTTTCTCTTACAGATACAGCTCCAGGAAAGCAGCAGCATCTTTTAACAGGCAAAGGACATCCCTTAAACCTCCTCAAATTTCTAAATATAAAACTTGATTTTCCATTTCAGTGCTCGGTTGTCTCAAGGGGATAAGAGCTTTCATACAGTTTTAGCTTTAAAACCTGCCTCCAAAGTTTATTTAAGTCAGTGAAAGTTTGAAAACTATCCAGTTGTGAGGTCTTGGGGCAATTGCCAGTGCATTTTTAAGGCAATAAAAATCCTGTTTTTTTTCCAAGAAATTTTGATTTTTTTTTTTTTTTTTAAGAAAGGATGGGAAAATGTTAAGAGGAAATATGTCGCAATATAATTCCTCAAAAACTAAGACTGTGGTGCATGTGCTGTTTTAAAGACAGGATTGGGGTCAAGCTCTACTGAGGGGTTAACTACTTCAAATTATTGGATTTTTTAAGAACTCTGACCCTGGACAGTATCAGCACCCTATGAGAATTCTCTATAAAAACCTAAACTAGGTCAGTTCAAGACAGGCCTCCAAAATAATGAAGTACATAATTGAAGAAGCATAGGAATAGTTATACATGCAGAAAAAAAATCAGCACAATGAACACAATAATCCAGCACCTTTAAAGGGTTTCACTTGTACTTAGGTAGAACTGTTAAATTAATACAGCAGGTGATTTATAATTGCAGAGAAAATAGTACCTATATTATCACTAGGAGGGAAGGACAAGCTGAGCTTTTAAGTAGTTACAGTTCTAAGCGGGTTTAGGAAATATAATTTGTTACCCTTGTATTAAGTGTTTCAGTCTTGTACTTCAATTTTTTTTTTTATGCAGTGACTAACGCCTCAAGTAATAGTTTGAAAATGACTCTCAGAAACCAACACTTCTTCATATAGTTGGACAAAAGATATACACAGTTGGTGTGCAGCAAAGTCAAAGGAAGCCTCAGTTTGAAAGGGTAAGTTAAAATTATAAACATTTTGCTAATACTAGTAAGAAAAACATTGTAATTGTGGGAAGGAGGCTCTCTGCCTCACCAACCAAGTGGCTTATTTTCCATTCAGGTAAGACCCAAGCAGTCGAAGCCTGATCTTGGCTTGATGGGACTGCCCCTTACAGGAACAGGCACCCAAGCCCGGGCTGCTGCAGAAACACGGGGCTGAAGCGGCAGCTCTGCACCGAGGCCTCCTCGGCTTCGGCATGGCAGGAGCTTCCAGTGCTCCGCGCGCGGATGAGTGGACAGGCCTCTCCCGAAGACAGCGGCACAACACACACTGTGTGTGCAATCAGGAGCATAAAATTCATGTTCGAGCTGTGACCTCCAGGCTCCTCCTGTGAAAAGCCTTACCAGAAGGTATTTCAGGCTTCAGGCCTTACTCAGACGTGCTGCAAGTCTCCAGAACTGCTCCCAATCCTGCAGGTGTAGCCTCACCCGAGCTGAGGAAAGGGGCAGGATCAATCGGGGTGATACTCGGTCAACAGAGTATGTTTTTGTCATTTGGATGAACCTTATCATGAAAGTATGAATATTTACCTCTGCAATCATCCCTAAGGCAGGGCAGGAGCATGACAGGATGCTCCTTATCCACTCATATCTCATCCTCCTTCCACGCAGCAGCTCTGACACCACCTTGAAGGTGGAATATTATAGGATAATGAGCTCGCTCCCTACAGAATCTCTCACACACACACACACACACACACACAAAAAAACAAACTATTGGAAAATACTGGGTAAAAACTCTTCAGATCAGAGGTTTTGTGTTTTCTTCAGAGGGATTCACTTCAGTGCAATTTCACAAATCCCAGGATGAATGATACATAGGTTATTCCTATTCTACATAGGGTAAACAATTTACCACTTCACCCCAAAACACTGCAGAAACAAGTCACACAGTAATAGCACGCTCAGACTACACCTAGTCATTGCAACATGACCCAGCTACCGACAAAAATAGATTTTACAGGCAGCCTAATTTTCAGTATTCAATAGTAATTTGAACTCTTTCATAGAAGATTTTTCCAGATACTCATCCCCCACCCCTTCGCTGCTTTGCAGATAAATCCAGCTATAAACAAAATTATTTATAACAGAATAAAAAGAGGAAATGAGATCAAAAGATGCTCTTTTTAGAAGAAAAGTGCAGGCACTGGCTAAGTATACAGATTCTTAATAGCTCTTGAAAGTCTATTAGTAACACAACAGTTTTTCTAAAGCTACGGATATGAAACAGAGATAAGAGAATAATCCCAAATTATATTTATGGAATAAAGACACAGAGATGCTATTGTAGAATGAAGCCGTTACAAAATAAAGTCTAACTAGTGTGCTCCTATGGTTCTTTTGCTTGAATTTTCCATAATCACTGATGAGAATTTCATAAAAGCTGGAATTATTGAAAAGTACGGCTAACCTCTATGTGAAGTTATTTTCTACCATGAGGATTTTGAATATTAAATGAAATGTGCAGTTGATTCTGAATATACATTAGTCCTGTGATAAACTATCTTTATCCTCATTTCACCTATAACACCATTATTTATAACAGGAGTTAATAGAATCATAAATAGTTCAAAAATAAACTTTTAAAGAATTCTACAGCATCCAAAATGAACTTTTTTCTACTGTAGAGGTAGGATTCTTCCTACCTTCAACTGAATTTTTAGTATTTACTTACTTAATCTAGTCTGCCAGGTCTGAATAGATCGCTCTTAAGAAAAAGCCGATTTATATAATTATTCATAGTTTACTTCCCAACATCTGTACATCTAAAACTCCTTACACTACAGAGAAAAAGAAAAATACAAAAAATAAACTCTATATATTTCTAAAACAGATTCTTCATAATATACACAGATATATTGTATATTATTGTTTCATTATCAATACACATATTCAAAACTCACTCCAAAAAAGTCTTCATAGTATACTTGTGTTCTCCATGCTTTTAGCATGCCAGAGTGTCTCTCAGATCTTAGTAAAGTTTTCGGTAAGTTTTCACTTTGTTCTCACATTTACAACAATTTATATAGCACTATAACAAAGTCTCCCACTGGGGAAAAAAAAAAAAGAAAACAATTTCTGAATTAAATATGCACTTTTCAAAAGACACACAAGATCTCACTTCATAAAGTGCTGTCTTTTAGGCTATATACATAAATAACATAAGATTTTCCCTGCAACGTTTACACAATTCTAACACAGAACTTGTAGATATCCAAGTGTAATAGCAGGTTATCATCCAGCACTCTGCCTGTAATAGGTACAAGTTTTCCTCTTAGAAACAATTCACAGGAGGCCAGGTCCCTTTTGAGTTTATATTTTTATTACAATCTGCCCGCACCTCCAAGTATAAACAATGAACCCTCCCCATTTCCCACTCTGCTACCCAACCCGGAGGAAAAAAAAAAAAAAAAAAAAAAAAAAAGCATGAGAAGGACCAAGGGGAAGTGATTTAAAGCCACTTCAATGTCTAACACACAGAACAGGTCTGGAGAAGAGAAAGCCAAAATTCCAAAATATTAATAAATAAAATCTAATAAAAATTGAATTTCTTCTATTTTGAAGAATTTCCACAACAGAGGAATAAATTCAATAAAATAATGTAAAAGCCACCCTTTTGGAGTAAAAATCAGCTTTAGAAAACAAGAAAGTACTGTAGTTTGAAATTATTGTACCTATATCTGCAGAAGTCAGAGTCCACTTTTGCTTTCCTTATATTGTTCCCAATATGTCTCATTACAAATACATCATATATGTATGATATACATGTGTGTGTATATATATACATATACACACATGTGTGTGTATATACATATGTACACACACATATCACCTCTGCAGGTGAATATATATAAATATATGCAGAGGTGAATTTTAAAAAACAAACAAAATAATTACTCTTGTATCAGAAATATTCCCTGCAATTAAAATGAAGAAATTCCCTGCAATTAAAATGAAGAAATACCATTAAGCAAAGATTGAAAGCTTATCATGGTAAATACCAAACTCTTTGACTATCATGATGGAGGAAAAAAAAATATCCACTGGATTCAAAGGGTGCTTTTTATCTGTATAGTCAAACTAGTAAAAACAGGATCACAGCTAGTACTAAACCAAAATATCTCAATATCATAGTATGTTGGAAATACACAGTACTTCCAAACAAACTGAATTCTTCTATAGATCTGTACCACCAGTGGGGCAAGGAAACAACATCTTAATTTTCTGTTCAGATTTTATTTGAAATCTAATTCAAATTGTCAAAGCTACAAAAGGGGAAACATTTGAGTTATTTCTGCTATGTCACAACATTCTAAAACAAAATATCACTACTGCCAGCAGATCAGTTACACACATTTTTGATGAAACTTCTAAACACAAAAATGTTTCATTTGGGAAATAGCACAATGAAGATATTTTGTACAATATAAAACAATGACAGGTCTACAGATGCAGATACTCATGAGTATACACGTGCATTCACAAAAAAAAAAAAAAAAAAGATCAGGAATGCTTTTTTGTTTTTTAACAGACTGTTCAGGCACAAAAACAAAACCGCATTTCCAGTAAGTGACAGCATCATAAAAAATATTAACATTGTCAGTGTTTGCTTTTCTTTGACTTCTTGTGAGATCTGTGGGGAGAACGGGACTGAGACCTGGATTTTTTCCCTGACTTTTTAGGGGATCTGGATCGTGATCTTCTCGATCTTTTCGGTGTCCTGGAGCCAGATGGTGACCTGGAAAAAATAAAGTTTTGTGCCAGATAATAATTGATTATTCAGCTTTTCTACAAGAATTTTACTTTTTTTTTGAGCTAAAGAGAATATTTTTTGCCAGTAGGAATGGGAGATGACAGGCTAGTATCTTGTTTTTGATGAAAAGGCAACTTTTGCATAAGGCTTTAAATACCTTTTGGCTTAACTTCCATGTTCAGAACCTACAAGAAAAATAACACCGACTCATGTCATTCTTGAGCAAACTTAAGCAATTTATAAGCTTCCACATATGCCTCTTCCACCTTGGCTCTTGTGTGATATTCATATAGAAGTGAAATGACAAATTATGATCAATTGTGTTGTACTGAGAAACTTCTGACTCAGATGTTTAACTTGGGGTCTAATCCCAGAGAACAAAAATGGACACTGAATAAACTTTGTAACCTAATGTGTACCTACTGCATTAATTTCACATAAGTGAATATGATCACAATATTAACACTGAAAAAAATAGCAGTATCAAACATTTTTCTATTTCTCGTTGAATTGCTAACTTCCAGCACAAGAATCTGATTACTGCAGGTCTGTGCTATGATTTTCTCAACAGCAACATAGGAATTTCCTCAGTGTGTCCATGCAATAAGATATTGCAGATTTCTAAAAGAAGTGGAAGCTGAACTTTTGAGTTTGTCTAAGCCAGAAACAATGGTCAAAATATTTAAAGCTACAAAGGCACCAATAAAATAATATTCTCCTCTTGAGTGTAACACTAGCATGTAACGCAGCTTCCATCAGTCTGGAGATCAGGCAGAATCTACTCTAAATTTTTTGCATTAAAATACTAACTTGCAAGAGGAGCTTTGTGTGAGCACAAACACAGCATGCTCGCTGTAACTGTAAAACTTCTGTGGGCTGCACAAGCCTTGTGACAATAAAGCAGCAAGTTCATTTGGTTTAAGCTGCATTTCTCAAGGTTTTCAGTAATGAGGTAAACAAGAACAAAGAAAGCAACATTCTTCAGCTCTCAAGACTCTGGCCGTGTGTGTGTGTGTGTGTGTGTGTGTGTATACATATATATAAAAAGACCAAGTGTCTAAAGATGTTAATGAGAAAGTATAATCCAGTAAGAGTAAATACTCAGGTAACCAACATGTTCTGCCAGGAGCAAGACAACTTACACACCTGACTTACGTAAAGGTTTGTAAGAGAAGATCCCACCTTACCTTTTTCCTTTTTTACTGACATCTCTAGGAGAATCTTTGTGTGACGACCGGGACCGCGAGCTCTCCTTGTGGGAGCGTTCGGAGCGCTCCGAGCGTTCCGATTTTGGCGATGGGGATTTTGCTCGTCTACTGCCACTACTGCGCGAGGGACTAGGGGACCCACTGTGTCTTCTTTTCCTTTGTAAGAAGGCAAATGCAGTTATGCACGTATATGCACATGGACACACACGCAGAAATAAGGATGCATATTAAAACAAATCATAGAATCATAGAATGCCTAAGGTTGGAAGGGACCTCTAGAGGTCATCTAGTCCAACCCCAATTCCTTTCGTCTTGCCAGTCTAATGTAAGGTCCTTTTAAGTAACTAAAAAGTAGTGGGCTTTTTAATTACTAAAAAAGATCAGACTGAATGAGAGAAGCCAATTTGCTTTGGTTAAAAGAATCAAGGCTTCTAACTGATCTTTCACTACAGCAATGTGAATACTCCCTTATTTCTTGAGAAAGGCATTTTACCCACAGCTATGCTTAATGAAACCATGGAAGATTCCAGCTACACAAGTACTGAAGGATCACAGTGCACAATTGATTATACTATCTAAACCAATTATCTTTAAGAATCTTTATAAGATGAATAGTATTTACAGGAGCACAAATAATTTTGTTAAAGTAGCATGATTTCGGTACAATTTTCTGACAAATATATTGCAATTAATTTACTGTTCAAGACCATAGTTAAATATACACTGGTTGGTTTGGTCATTGTTTTATCATGTTTCTTCAAGGGCCTAAATGAAACAAAAGAGGATTCTGCTCAGAAGGGTAAGTCCGTTGTGACAGGACAAGGAGGCAAATTTGTTTAAAACTTTGAAATATGTTTTAATATCCAAAATATATTTTTCTTTTCCAAATAAGACATGCAACACAAGCTAATTTCAAGTCTTTATATTGTATATAAAGATATTAACTTTAGATTTTTCCTCCTATCCAGTTTAATACAAGGAAAGCCGTACCTCTCTTTTCTTGTTGGTGTACATTCCTCCTTTTCCTTTTTATCTTTGGACCTGGGGTCAGATTTTTCCTTGTCCTTTTTGTCCCTTTCCCGTTCTCTTTCCAACTCTTTTTCTTTTTCCTGAATTATGAGAAGCATTAACTGTTTCAGAAGAGGTGTGACTCACCTCCCACCGCTACTCACAAACAGCAAAAAAGCACCAGGTACTAATGGCACATAGCACTTAACCTGGGAAGGAAGTAATGATCACACTGTACACACCCTCCAACCTCTTGCTGCTGCTTGCTAAACAAGTGTTTAACAGAACACAAACTCTCACAGAAGACAGAAAATGACACCCTATGAGGATCAAACCATAGCTGAGAATAACTGGAAATGCACAATCCTCAGTTTTACAAGTTTCAGGAAAATATTATAGCTGCAATGTATTTTTAAAACTAAACATTTGAGATTATCAGGAACTTCTTTCTACTTAAACATATGCATTCATCTTCATGATTCCAGATTGAAAATTGAGAGCATCTTATAACTATCACAAATTTAAGAACAAAACAAAAATACAAATCAGACTCTGCAACAATTCTACCCTCTGTCAAAAAGAAGCCAAGGATGTTTCATCTCTGTTCATCAACAGAATTAAAAGAAAACATGTACCCTAAGCACACCTTATTTTTCTGTCCAAGTGTTAGAAAGTCTGACACAAAAATAAACCTAGATTGTCCACAATTTTCAGAGACACTGAAATATGTGCTTCTTTAAGTACTGGCACCAAAAAATCCCCCCATGGCAAAAATAATAAATAGGTGTCTAGTGCATTTCCCCATAAGGAAGGGAAGACATAATAATGACAATTTCATTAATCAGAAGAAGATTTTTAAAGAAAAGAAGATGTTAATACAAGTGCAGTTACTCATTAACAGAGGGATTAATCGTATTGTAAAACACCTATTATAATTAGAGGATATCTTTAACTAAACATTAATTTCCTCATTGAAAGTGAAAACAGAAAAGCCAGATAATTACTGAAAGTATATAAAATCTGTAAATGGGTTGAATTCATTCAACAAGGCATTGGTTGAATTCATTCAACAAGGCATTTAACAAAGCTATTAGGATTATGATGTGT
Organism: Crypturellus undulatus; assembly: GCA_013389825.1. Lineage (NCBI taxonomy): Eukaryota > Metazoa > Chordata > Aves > Tinamiformes > Tinamidae > Crypturellus > Crypturellus undulatus. The sequence goes on from VWPW01014762.1 coordinate 27,183, forward strand.
GTCCTTTTTTAGGACTGTCTCACCAAGCTTTCTGAGTTTACTATACAAATCACTCTCTGGGAAGTTTTAGAACACATTTATATTTTTTCAAAATGTATAACAGAAATATTTAAAAGATACTCATATGAATTAAAGTTTTAACTGCTATCATCAAAACCCAAATGCTCCATGAATCAACTTTCTTATATTTTTTACAGGTCTTTTTCTGCAAGGTACTGTGCAAATGTTTCAGTGAATTAGCCATATAGTGCGCTCCTAATAATTTAGGTGACAGAAAAATACCTAGTGAATCATGCTATTTGTTTGTACCTTTAAGGAAACTGCACAGAGAGTGTTAGTTACATGCCAGAAGCAATATTTCAGTGAATTTATCACTGATCTGTCAGTCTGTGAAGCCAGACCAAAGAAGCAACTGGCCCTTACCTTCTCTCACTTAATGAGCCGTCCAAACTTAACTTACATTTTTGGTCATGTTTCAAATATTCAAAATGAGCTAGGACATCTGTGACACTGGAGAATCAGAAGAAATGCATATGCTGCTCAACACTTATTCCTTCCCATCCTTTGGAAGCCTTTAGCATAGCTCATCATTTACTAGAAGTCAAACTGAAAGTCTGTAGAACACGTTCAGTTGACAGATTGCCCTTCCTTGCCCATACCTAAGCATCTGCTTTATTACTAGGTCCACAAGTAACCCCTTAAGGTTTCAATACACTCTGACATGCTAATGATACTCATCTGTGAAGTGTGAAATGTTACACTTACTTTGATTAAGAAGGATTATAGCTACTCTGCAGAAAGCACTTGGATTTTAGGCATGCAGTTTGACATTACAATGGAGTTTTAACTGGAAACATTTGTTGTTATAGTTAATGCCACCATATATTTGATAAACTCAATAAAAACCTATCACAGAACCAGAGCCAAACATAAAGAATATTTCTTACCCTCTGGAGCAGCTTGTCTCTATAGTGTTCAACTTGTTCCTGAAAACTCTGACCTGGTTTCTTGGGTCTCTTCCCAGACTCTAACTCATCCTGAAACTTCATCACTTTAAGCTGTGAAAATAACACTGACCATTAGGTTATTAGGCTTATTTTTATCCAGTTCGGAAGGTGGCTGAAAATGAAATTTCCATAATTTATAATGTGTGTACTTCATTCTTTCCATACAAATTCGTACATGAAAAGATACTAATTTTATTTAACTGGATCAAAGCAATAAAATCGTGTATTTGTCTGCAGGCACCTGTAGTTATTTACACACATAACAAGAACTAAAAATAAAGGCATTTTTTTTCCATAATTCTACTAAATGCTGTTCCCATCATTAGAATACTGCACCCTAGGATTTTTTAGATCATTATCTGCACTTTTCTTTCAAAATGAGATCATTTGTTGCAGGTGTCTTAGTATATTAACTCTAAATATTAAAAGATTAAAATTGAATGACTAGCACAGTTAAGACACAAAATCAAAGAGTCTTCTTTTCAGGGTTGCACAACTTGCACAGTGGCCCATTTGAGAGAAAGGACTTTTATAGCAATACTCTTTCAAGTTTATTCTCATTGAATTAATTATTCTATTTAACCATTACTATCCAATGGACAAAACCTACTAACCCGTTTGTTCCTAGAGATTTGTTGGCTTTGTCTAGATCATCTCTAGATTCAGTAATATGCTCGGTGATATAGAAATGGAAACATTTGCAAAATCCTGTGCCAGAACTTTGAAATACTAACTTCTTGACTGTGCACTACCACTGCAGTCTCCCACACCAAAGAGCATTGAGAAGTTGTCTTTAGCAGCATCACTCTTAATAAACACAGCAACACAGCAATGTGGAAATGTCAAGTAGCAGGGGATTCTTGTGAGCAATCTCTAGCAAATGCTCCAACACAGGGATCACGTTTCTCATTATACACAGGAGATATCTTATATAAGTTCTAAAGAATCAGTTTTAACTGGGAACAAAAATAACATACCTCATGCCTACCAATATTTATTTTGAAATTCTCCCCCATTCTCTGCTCAAAATCAGTTAAATAGAGTTAAATAGACATTTAAAAGATCCAATTTTCCTAGAAGTTGAGGCCTTCATACAAACAAGAACCAATAAGCCTGCAAGTAATAGAAAAGGATAACAGCTACAAGCAGGTGTTCTGTGGGTAGCCTCACTTGCTTAAAATGCATCAGTTTTCAAAGATTGCTCAAGGTTTTTTATGATCTTATGATCTGCTGATACTGTCTGCATGCATAAACAATGTTCTCAGGAGCGAAAAAAAGTTTTTTTAAAAAGAGGTTATTCCACAGTGATTCCTCAGAATTTACACAGCCAGGTTCAACCACAACTTCTTTGAAGTATCTGCATACTACATACTAGGATTACCTAGGAAGTTAATCACATTTTTGATGAACAATTTTTAGCTCATCTAACATATTGTTACACTTACATCTAGAATGATCATATACAGGACACACTTCTGAGCAGACGGTAGTGTTTTACTTTTCCTTAAAGCAGAATCTGCCCATCAATAGCTACAACAGATCCTAGAGACTTTGCCAGCAGCAGAGGAGAACAAAAAAATGCTTTGAAAGCTTAAGTTTGCTGAGTCTAAGGGCAATGGAATTTCTGCAGCTGCAATACTATTAACAGATGCCAGTTATACTGACATACAGATTTCAAATACCTCTTCAGCTTTAAGAGAACAACTCCAGCATGCTGAATCACACACAGAAAGCCATGTGTCTTGCAGTTTCATCTTTGTGTAAAAGACAAGTAGATTCATATATATAAAATAGACTAAAATCTCTGTCGAGTTAAGACATATATTATTTATAGCAGTAGCTAGGAAAATGATTTATAGAAATCAAGAGGTTTCACTCAAATTACAAGCCTCAGACAGGATTTATGACTGATGAGCAAATACCTGATAACGAGCATTCTGCACAAGAGGCACCACAATTCAGCTAAAGCAGCAAGGGAGACCACCTGGAACTTCAGTTTCTCCATAAAGGTATAGAGAGCTCATAAATCCAGAACAGGCCTCAGGTAATGAGCTTCTTCGGGAGATTATATTCTTACACTGTGCTCTAAGCATCCTCTGCTCAAGAAAGGACACTAAGCTAAAGGACTTTTAATCTGGCCTGATAGAGCAGCTTGTATCAAAGTAAAGAAAATAACTTCCTTTCCTGGCAACATGCAGAAAAAAAACCAACCAAACAACAACAACAAAAAAAACCTCTTTTGACATTCGTCATTGATGGAAAAAAAGAAACCTGAAAATCTGTACAAAATACTGCAGGAGTTTGCTAGTCTGCCTTAACAGTATGTTGTAGCATGACTAGCTACATTTCCACATTCAAAGTATTACCTAAATTCGAATCTATTACCTGGAGATCCTATATGTGCAACATATAGAATAGCAAACTGTTAATAACATTTCAATGCACTGAACAAAAGTACAACAGTGTAAGTATTCAGTGCATCACTTTTTAAAACATTGAAAATAAGATGGTAATTATCCTGCTGTTTTAAATTTGCTTTTGTACAGCATTGCACAAGAGAAAAACTTTGCTGCTGACAGTTCACAACAAACTCAAACTCTAGTCACCTTCTTGCTCAATAACCACATGGTAGGAAGCCAGCATGAAGGTGTAAGAATCTCCTCTCATCAACACTAACAGCTGTGCTAACATCTATGCTTGGAGAAAGGACAAAATAATAAGTGAGAACTATAAACCAAAATTCAATTCAATTAAAATGGCTCAGCGGGCCAAAGCTGTATCAGTGGACTAAGCTGTACCCTTGATTGCTGTCGTAAGACAGTTTAAAGAACAACTTTTCCGTGGACTAAGTACAGACAAAAGGACTTCACAGCAAAAGACAGAAACAAAGAAAGGTGTAGGATTAAGACCATATTCAAAAAATCATCCCCATTTGCCCAAAGAGGAAAATGTAGAATAACCCAAAGAAGCTACCACTGCCAGTGGTACAGAAAAAAAGGTCTTTTTTCCTGCTTTCTTTCTTTTAAAGCAAAAGAAGGCATGGCAAGTCTGTTAACAAACACATATTTATAAAAACACATCAGATTTTAAAAGCCTATAATAAGACTAATTATTTCAATAAAAACAACTCCCTACTGTATACAGAAAAATAGGCAGGAGAGGCTCCAAGCAGAGAGAAGACTGGAACAAAACAGCTCACACTGACCTCTATCTCTCGGAGTTTGGCACGCTTTTCTTCACTCATTTCTGAATACTTGACTGATGATTTGCATTCAGGCATTTCTTCTTTAATAGGATTGGAATACATGTGTTGTTCCTCTGACTTAGAACTTTGAGTGTCTTCCTCATCTTCACTTTCTTCTTCTTGACTTTAGAGAAAATAAGAATTAACTAGTGCATATGTATTTAAGACAACAAACTGAGATTAGTTTCTAATAATGAAATCTATTAAGTAATACTATCATACGTGAAGTTCTGCAGCTATAAAACTGATAAGTTTGCAAGAAAGATATCTGAATTATAAACACTAAATGTTAATTTACACTTTCCATATAAATAAAGCAGAAATTTACAGTCAAATTCGTAAGTAACACACAGTTACAAAGCAAGTCCACTACCTCAACAAAATCCCCCACTCAGGCAAACCTGAGTGATGCCAAATAGTTAACATTCCCAGATTGGCCACTAGAGTGCTGCAGCACCACATACAAGGCAGTAAATTGTTTGAAGCATTAATAATTGTTTAAAGAACATAATAAAAGACCGATCAGGAACAACAGATGGCACGGGGCTTATTAACACCCAAAGAAATATATGCATCAGAACACTACTTGCTGTACATTGTGTCTAAAGAGAAAGGCATATGTTCAGATGCATTCATACAGCTTTGACATTCAGGATTCCCAAAGTGTAATATCTACCTTAGTCCTTACTAGCTGACATTAAATGAGTTTCCAAATTAGCATTGAGACACTGCAATCAGCAACTCTACAGAAGAGTACAAATTATCACATGAGAATTACGGAATCATTAAGATTCTGATTATCTCTGTTTTCTTATTTTACTACTTTCAAATTTTCATTTTTGTTTGCTCTTATATACAGTTTACATGGAGTTCCAAAGGAACTCTGCCTCAGAAAATTAACATGTTTCCATCAGAATGACATAGTTTTACTATTTTTAAAATGCTCTGTATTTTAAGATGGTATGCAAAAAAAACTTTATTCAATAATGTGCTAGCAAAACAGTGTCATTAGAAAAGACTAATAGAAAAATGTTTTAAACACATTAGTGTTGAACCATATATTTCAATTAAAAGCATGTCTTCAAAGAAACCTGCCAGACCCGTAAAACAGAGATTAAAAAAAAAAAAAAAAAAA
>VWPW01014762.1:32594-42594 GCA_013389825.1 Crypturellus undulatus
TAGTGTTGAACCAAATTTTTCAAATAAAAGCAAATCTTCAAAAAAAACCGCCAGACCCCTAAAAAAGAGAATAAAAAAAAAAAAAAAAAAGAAATCTCATCTTTACTTTTGAATTTCCTCTTCCTCGGATTCTTCATGTTGGTCAAAAAGCTCCCATTTAGAAGTCGTAACAGCTAGAAGGGAAAGTAATATAATTTAACAACAACAAAGCTATCACATCACTTAAAAAAATCCCAGTAGTTTTAGATTGAAAAAATAATATAACATTTTAGAACATCTAACACTTTAATACAAAGGCTAACTATTTCACAGATATCCTTCAAAAGCAGTCAAGTGTTTCTCACTTCATAGAACCTTACCTTTCAGAGAAAAAAAAAAAAATCAGACAGATTTTTCCAATAGATAATTGTAATGAACTGGAAATTATTTAATTGCTGCCTTACTGAGGTAGGAAAATAAAAACAGAATAGACTATTTTCTTCACAGAAATTTTAATGAAAAAAGAAGTGAAAACTGAAAAATTTTTCTGTATTACTGAATAAATACTAGCATTTTTAGACAGATCTGTTGAAAACTATCATGAAATAGATTAATGGCCATTAAACAAACCCCTTAAACTTCAAATTTAATTAGGAAAATGTTTCAGTTTAATAAGTAATTTGCAAACTAACCTTGAGCTTCCAATTCTGATTCATCCACTGCTTCCCACTTTGAAGGAGCAACTTTAAATATAGGCTCATTCTTTTTCGAGTCTTCTGCTGTATCCACTGTTGAAGGAGAAGACAGAAAAAAACATTTCCAAAGCGCTTCAAAGTGTAAAGTTAAAAATCCCAAACTAACAGTTAGATTTAAATACTGAAGTATATTATGCCATTTCATTACTTGCAGGGGGAAGTGGAGGAAGTGAGGAAGGAGGGGAATAAAAACACACACACACACATATACACACACACACCCCCAACAGGATTTGCAACCTGATATGCATTTGCCCATAACATCAAAAGGAATCTACTATGCTACTGACATAATTACAATCTAAAAGCTATTTAATAAACTAATTCTTCTTTGGATAAATTGGAAACAATCAATCCAACTTTTTATCAAATTCTTGAATGAAGAATTTCTAAAACTAAAAATTTAAATTGCAAGGAAAGTTGAACTATCTCTTACAAGGCACCCCATCGAGATCATCATCCAGTGATTTAATGGGGACTCCATCAAGATCATCAATAGGAGCAGCATCGATGGGAATTCCATCCACATCTTCTAGTGGAGCACCGTCAAGTTCTTCCTCAATAGGAGCACCATCAAGGTCATCTGGTACTTCCTATAGACAAACAGATTATCAAATTCTTTCAGAAAGAAATTTAAATTGTTTTCCTTTATCTGTCCAACTATTGATTCATTTATATTACGAAACACCTCATCTATATAAAGGAACAGCTTAAAAACAAACAAACAAAGCAAAACAAACTCTGAAATAAAGCTCCTTCCTCCCAATTTGAACATGATTTTTGCCTCTCAGTAGAACTGCTTTTTTCAGAAGAAAAAGAAGCTACAATATACTCTTATATGAAATAGTACGAAAGAACTTGGAATTTGTCCACAAGGTGCAGGAGATTTTGCAAGACCTACATGCAAAAAGAAGAAAACATATAAAGCTGAGATCTAGCTTGAAATGAGCTAACTACATTAAATCTGATATACACTTGCAACACATGAAAGACTTCCTGATAGCCTGGTAACAGAGAAACTGACAGAAATAAACTCTTCAGTATAAATACATATATCATGTAAACACATGTAAATGAAATATACACTTACACGTATGGGTGCTCTCCTTCTTGTGTATACATTTTCCTTTGTCATTAAGGGAAACAACTAACCTTCCAATTACACTGTAGTTCACTCAAAGCCACATTTTTGCAGTTACCAAATGAACTTATTCTAAACATACACCTATTTACTGGTTTTATCTTGCTTCCATTTGAATAGGACATATATGAAACTGTAGACAGATTGGTATATAACCACTTAGTACTAATAGTGTTCCAGAAAAGTTTAAGCATAAAGTTTTAAAATATTAAATAATAATTTATACATGTCATTACCTCAATAAAGATCCCTAAATACCCTGTTAAAAATAACCTCTGCCAAAGAAAACGTAAATGCTGCAATATAACTAGAAAGCTGGCAACTCGCTACTCTTAACTCAACACAACAATCAGAGCAGAATATCCCAAGTGCAAATGATCCTTCCTCCCTTTCAAACTAAGGAAGCTCAAGAGAGCAAACCCAGTGCAAAGAAAGTGAAGAGAATAAGCCAGGTTATGAGATGCCAAACTACTTGGAATTCTAAGGAAAAAAAAAATAACATCTATAATTGTACCTCAAAATTTACTGACATTAGGGTATTTCCAGCATAAAGTAAATGACCATCATTCTGTACTAATCTTTGCTCTGAAATGCTTTCATAATATAACTCCAACACAGCAACTAAACTTGAAGCCATAAATGCAAATAAGATACGTTCTTAAGAGCAAAGATAGGGAGTTGTTGCGCCATTTAACCATGCCATACCATCCAGATGAATCGAAATCCATAAATTGCAAATTCTTCCAACAAAGTAGAGTTGAATTCACCCTAGCAGTTATGTCAAAATAATCTCTGCCAAGTCCATTAGATGGTTACAGCTTTATCTCACTATGGACCATGTAAATGACTTACTTCTGTTTCTTTGTCTTCCATGATATTTACAAGTCCCAAGAAAATATTCTGTAATTTGATCAAAAACGGCTCTGGATAGATGGCCCAGTCTTCCCACGCTCGAAAGCAGGTCATTACCCGTTGCTAGAAGCAATAGAAAGGAAATGCTAATAAGTTTCTAATAAAAGATTTTTATTTATAAGAAATAGCACTATACTTTGCTATGGTGTAAAACAAGAAGTTCCAGACTAGGGTATATTACAATGATACTATATTGGGAAAGACTAGAAAATTAAACAACATTTGAACTGCTATTCTTAATCTCACTTGGGTTTTGTGTTTTCCTTTAAGTTCATGTTACATAATCAATTTCAGTTTCTCACAGCTCCTATACCAATGGCAACTTTCAATCTCCTAGGATGTTCAAAGCTAGCATTCTCCTAAATATACCAGAAAATACATTTTCTTTCATAGGAGAAAAAAAAAAAAGAAAAAAAGAAAAAAAGAAAAAAAGAAAAAAAGAAAAACACTAGTTTTTTCACATAACTGAAATTACTTAAATTTTGATGGGAGCAGGAGGAAGGCAAACACGAGTTACACTTTAAATCATGGGCTACAGTTCATACTTGACACATTAAATGCAGCTGGGGATGTATGCTAAAGAGTCTATATATACACACCCACTACCCATGGTTACCATATAACTCAATGTTTTTCTGAATAGTAGATATCACCTAGCTTTTATGACAACTGATTTAGTACAGGAGAGGAGAAGGTAGAGAAACCAGGGAAAGTAAAAACATCTACTACAGAAAAACTAATTTTCCTGGAAACCTTGTATTTAACCCTCTGCTAAAAAGAACTGCAGAGGCATCTTCGAAAACAAGAGCAGAAAGAGCAGGGCTGGGTACCTATATGAGAATGGCAAGAAGTAGAGCACTTTCACCCACCATGGATAGGTCTGCTTACTAGACCTCAAAGTCAAATTATCACTATAATAAAAGCACTATAACATAAAATTATGTTGCCCTCAGTTTCTTCCCACATTGGGAAGCCCGAATTTATTTCAAAAACTGAGACCTAGAGAGGTCCAAAATAATTAAAAAAAAAAAAAAAAAAAAAGGCCTTTTTGGTGAAATTCAAGTATTGGATAATCTCCCAGATACACAACTATACACCTACTGGTGCATTTCATCTGTTCCAAGATAGTTTCGTTCCTAACATACTTCTCTTCTCCCTTAGGCAAAAGGCTTCTAATACAAGATCTACTCCTCCTTCAATAATTATAAAAATCTTTGCTACCTTTTAACCTTTGTGAGAAAGAAAAAAAAAGAAAAAAAAAACACTTTAATTGGAAAGCTTGAATTTTAGATCACGTATGATAGAATGCAAACTCTTGTGAAGGAACATCTATTCATTTGACTTCAATGTCAGGTAGAGAACAACAAAATACATACCTTGAAATTTTCAGACTGTAAATGGCCTTGTATTGTACGGTAAGTAGCATTGAGATCAGAGAATATCTGACATAATTTTGTTTCAAAACTAGAATTAAACATATACATTTCTTTGGTTAAACTTGGTAATCTAAGCATTCTGCGGACACATAATTCATAAAAAGCACCTGGAACACAGGAGTCAAAAGGCCTAGGCTTTGATCCCTAAAGTAGCCGTGAACTAAACTACAAAGCAAATACGATTACTATATATTAAATCACTTTTGACAACAACAGAACCGTGAAGGACGATATTCACATCTGCTGCAGTCTCTTTATACAGCCTGAAAATATTGGAGGAGGATAAAAGGAGTTTTACAGCCTTACATAAAACTGAAGTATTCTCTCAAAATTCAACTTGCTTAAAGCAAACAAAGATGACAAAAACAAACAAGAAAACAAACAAAAAAAAGCACACAGTTATGTTTTCAATTCAAATTACTCAGTGAGGTCCTCAAGGAAAGCACAGAAAGTAACACCTTCCTAGTTTCTCTAGAGCTTCTCTCACAATGTGCAAAAACAACTGGCACAGTGAAGAAGTGTTGCAACATGAAATACAAGCTGAAATCTCTAGGGTATTTACAACATGCTGAATATTTCCCATCCTGTTAAAATAAATTAATTTTACCATAATATACCTCTTAAAAAAAAAGTTTGATTATTTTGCTATATATTAACTACAACATCATTTACAACCTACATCGTTTTCTGTAGAGATGCACATGGGTTCTCACCTCTGTGAGGTTCCACAGAAACGGTCACTCACACATTGTTTCTTTTATCCCAAAGTATCAACTGCATTCATTTATATTCTAACATGCTATATAATATACATTTTCACAGAAAAAAGATGTATCATCAGTGTCGTACTTCATCGGTGTTATTGAGACACATTTAATCACTTATCTACTATCACATTTAAGCAAACAGGTACATAAGACTGGAGATAAGGATACACTTTTGCAGCTAAGCAACTAAAATACTGTACTTACAATTTCCTATAATATGAAGCATTGGCAACTTTAGCTGAGGAGTTGTATAACACATCTGACACCAGATACAGTCTTGCAATCTACAGTAGAGAATGTTCAAATTAATATAACCTTAAGTTTAAATTATCATAAAAATATAATCATTCCCCTGAAGTGATACAAAATGGTTTAAAACTACCTAGTAGGAGTTACGACTACACAAGGGCAATAGCCTTACTTGTTAATAAAGATACCGACAATAAATTAGCAACTATCACGTAAGATGCACTACAGCTGTAACACGGAATACTCTCCTCACAAAGAACAGTGGAGCCTTACAAATTTAATTTCTGATCTTTGAACAGGCTATTCTGGTGTTCTCAAACTCAGAGCAAAGCAGAGCATTAGTCACAAGAAGACCCAACATGAATAAATATTTATCACAAAACCTCACAGAAAACACGTGTGCTTAAGTTCAAGGTCTTGACAGTTCAATACCGCCTGAAATAAAGCTTGCAAATTATATGCACGAGGTGTCAAGTAAGCTGTCCTCCAAAACCACAACAACTATAACTACATAAATTCTCTCTACCTTCTTAGGAAGAGGAGTCTTCAAAATGGACAATGACTCTGTAATGCAATCTACAATTTCTTCTGCAGCTTCGGCATTATTTAGACAGAAAACCATTGCATCACCAATATCGTTCTTACGAGGTGTTAATCCACGCAGAATTTCCTCCAATTTGTCTCTTTGTCTGAAATATTAGAGACGCAATACTTTCAATATAAAAAATACTTCAAAGATTTTCCATTTAGAAGAGTTTGGAATTTTGAATATTTAGGACACAACAATGCTAAATATTTTCATAATCTGTTGCTTGAGTATTCTCAATGACTCAGTGGTATGCACATGCATAAGCACGTGCCTGCTACACAAATTCCCACTCAAGGCTTACATATGCACAGTAATCAAGAAACTGGAAAATAGCTAATGCAGGAGATTAATACCTCAAAATAGAAAATAAGTATTTTTCAGGATTTGGTTTAAGCAAAAAAATCAAAATGGATAAATCTGAAGCATATAAAAGTCATCTGTGCTGTGGAGGAAGAAGTGTCAGACTAAGAAAGCTAGTAGAAAACAATTATTTCCTATTTTCCCACTCCATATATAAAAATCAGCATAGAACAGCATCTTTTTGGTCCCTTAAAAAAGATATAAGGAATAAATTATGTATTAAATCTTCCAGAACCATGACTGGTATCATCGTAATTATAATAAAAAGAATAAAAAATGGAAAACTCCAGGCTAAGAACAAAGTAGTCAGAATGATAGCTATGCATATATGTGTGTATTTCTGCTACCATAGCCACTACACATGCAACACACAAAGAACTCTGATGTTCCTTCTCTTACTGGTTATTAACAGCTACTTCGCATTTTAATTTCTGACAAACAACATAATAAAACATTATTTCATTAGATTTTTATCATGTTGAGACACATGTTATTTTCCCACCAACATGGGAACATAAAATAGGAAAAAAAAAAAAATCTCATCCAATCTCATTCAAATAAATGACTAATATCAACTGGATTGCAAGCTCTCACTGCTCAAAGACAGCAAGTTTAACAAAATTCATGAAGTATTTAGTCATAAATATAATGTAGACCTCGAGATTAAAAGAGCTTCTAGTTAATATTGTGACAAGCATTGTAACATTTTAGGGATGATAAAACAACAACAACAACACAGAAAAGATGAATAGCTGTTAAAACAGCAGTAGAAACTGCTAAAAGTTCATACTCTTCCTTAAGTGCACCCTTCTTGTTAGGTTCCTCTACAAATGCTTCTGTTTCTTGTTCTTCTGACATCCCATGGAGGTATGGATTTAATGGTGGTGGCCTCCAAAATGATCCATTTTTGAACATACGGAAATCTTCTGTCCTCCACTTGGTCGGAGCATCTCCCTAAAAAGAACAAAAATATTGATATTTTGGCGTACTTCTATTTTACTGTGCTTAAAGGTATGAACTGTCTCTAAAATTTTACTTGCCTGGAGAATTGAATAAAGCTTCCACCTATAGTATACATGGGCTGGAGTCTGGTTTTCAAATAAAAACCTAAACCAAAGAGAAAAAAGAAGACATAAATTATGTTAGAAATGAATTTAATTGAAGCGCAATTTCAAAGGAAGCAATCAAGCAAAATGAACCAATACCCAATCCTTGTCCACAATCCCAGGATAGCTGCCAAGCAAAACCAAAATAGCTAAAACCATGAACACTTGTAGCACACTTGTGCAGACCCAGAAAAAATAACTTCTCTCAATCTACAAAATACAATGCAGAGTTACCCAGAGGCACTGTATTTCTCTCAAGAAATGAGAGTGCTACCACATAATAATATAGCAGAATCAATGTGAAGAGCTACTATTGGAGCAATCACAACTCAAACAGTGGAGGAACTCATAGCTATACAGTGCAGTTATTCAGATACCACAATGAGTGAATTGATGCTTCCTAACAGCAAACTCTGTCAGAAGAATGATAAAATCAGGACCATTAAAAAAAAAAAAAAATTCCCCTCATACACTCAATTTGAATTTTAAACAAAACAAAAACAAACAAAAACACAAACATCTGATCTTACTGCAAAGAAAACATTTGTATAAGGTCAGTCAATACTTCCTTGAAATAGTCTTTAGAGACTAAATTTCACAAGAAGTACTAAAATTATCTTCTTTATTACAGTAAGAACAAAAGCTGGAAATTCTGACGACTTCACTGGGACAGCTAAAACTTACTTTTACTTCCAGTGAGGACAAGAAATGACCACCAAGTCTTGATAAAGATTGGAGACGAGGCTCCAGGAAGACTGGGCTTAACACTCTCTTTTAAAAAAGTGTGTAACTGCCATTAATGACTTCAACTCTCTCAGACAAATAGGAGTTAAACATTGTGTGAAGGTTATGTACATCAGTATTAATAATTGGAAAGCACGGATATTCCACCCTCAATCTTTTTTTAAATATACAATTTGCCAAGTTTGAATTTGCATGCAAACACTGAGAGCTTTTCAGAAATGCAAACTATTAGCAACAGATAAAACAGTTCCTGCTACTTAAACTGAAAGAAAAGGATAAGCACCTGAACATCGGATTGTTGATTTCTCGATTCATGATCATGGCTTCAAACATGGGCCCCTCCCGTACGACAAACTCTATCATTCGATGTATCAAAGCGAGCAAATTCCTACAACAACAACACAGTTAAAGAAAAATTGATTCAGACCTAACACTACGTAAAACTACACTCCACCTAAGACACTACAATTGTGCAGGAGATTATTTTGCCGTGTTTTTCAGAAAACAGTATAGAAGATAAGATAACATGGAGTAATATTATTGCCTTACAGAGACACGGGCATTCTACAATGAAAACATGCCCAAGAGGGGTGAAGGTTTAAGAGAATTCCTGAATTTCCACAGTTTAGCCTACGACCATCTCTTGCTTAGTAAAAGCTTAATAACCCTTACAAAAACATCCGAACACCAAAGTACATCTATCTAATAAAATCTGTAAGTCCTGATCTAAATTATCTAGATTGTATAGGAAAGTGTTAACCAAAGTTCTACTGATGCACACATGGCTAAATATTATGCTCAAAACTAAACCACTCTTTTCAAATATTTAACAGAAATTCCAGTCAGCTTTCAAGCTTTCCAAATACAAAATGAAAAGCAGCTTTCCTGATGCCAAATATGGCAGCGATTTTATTAAAATGCAGTCCCTTTGGTCAAGACTTAACTGTGTGCCAACAGAACAAAACTGTCCATCATTCCATGTCATATCATTCAATGCTTCCTACCTCATATACACAAGTAAACAAAATCAAAATTAAAAAAATAAAAATTTGCATTCATTTCATTCAGCACAACATCCTGAGACACAAGAGAAGCACATGCATAATGTAAATTTTCAAAGAGCATTTGAAAATACAGATCCACTTGAAAGTATTCTAAAAGGAGAGAGCTATATAAGCTTTACAAATTATTGTGATCTTGAGTTTCCAAACTTTGGCAATTATTTTTAGGAGAAAGGAAAAAAAAAAAGAAAAACAAAAGGATCCTAAATTTTCAAATACAGGCTAGTGTACAGGTATCAAAAGCTTCACAGCATGTGTCCTTTGAATGTGATGCAAATAAAAGAGTGCAGATTTCTACTTTTTAAATTGAATATTTTAGATGTAATAAAAGGATATTGGTTCTTTAAATGTATCATCTGAAACTTCTTTCTAGCAAATTTTAAGTTACAGAAATCCAAAAATTGTCACATTGAAAAGCTGCAGAATTTTCCATTACTAAGCAACAAAGGTCATTGGGTGATTGTTTTTTATCATTGGGAATATTCAAAGTCTGCCACAGACAAAGTACTAGATGAAAAAATATTGTTTACAATTTAAAAGCTTGCTAATAAAAAGTGTGCCCCTACCATGTGAAAGCTTGGCAAATGCTCTGGCAATTGTCTTCTACTAAGCATTAAAACTACATTTCCCTCAATTATCACACAAAAGAGCAACACATACCCACACCTCATTTCTTTTTGCTTTCTACAATCCCAGAAGGACATCCTCTCAATAATTCAGCAGCCATTTTATTTAAAGCAGTGTTCTCAAAGTCTGAAGAGCAAGACTTTTTTTGTTAGATGAACTGTATTTGAAAATGTCATTCAAAAATACAGTTAGCTTCCAAGCCTCTGAGCTTGAAACATGCACAGATTTTAAGGCTAGCTCAATATGAGCATTTTTGGCCCATGTTCCCTGCAGA
>VWPW01014762.1:45094-60233 GCA_013389825.1 Crypturellus undulatus
AAGACCCAATACTGTGGCCTAACACAGACATGAGACAATGTTTCAGGAAGTAGGTTCCCTTGGGCTATAACAGGGATCCAGTGAGTTT
Source organism: Crypturellus undulatus (assembly GCA_013389825.1). Lineage (NCBI taxonomy): Eukaryota > Metazoa > Chordata > Aves > Tinamiformes > Tinamidae > Crypturellus > Crypturellus undulatus. The sequence goes on from VWPW01014762.1 coordinate 45,183, forward strand.
GTACACTAAGGGCTGCCAAAGTCAGCCTGAACAACGTAAAACGGGGAAGCCACTGAAATACTGTCATAGATGTAGTACTTAACATGAGACATGGCCCAGGGTACTTTTTTAAGTTACCTTCTCAAAATCTTCCTTGTTTTTTGGTGGGGGTAACATTGGAGCATTAGGATTCTTCAACCTCTCCCTAGGCTGGGCATTGAAAGGCAGTCCTGACGGAGGTGGTGGAAGTGTATGCTCCATCATGGAAGGTGGAATATATATTGGATGTGGTGGTATAGGTACAGCTTTGCCCCAGCCTAGCTTCATTTCAAAGGACATAATCATCTTGCCTAAAAAAAGGGGAAAAAGTTATATTATAAATTAGATCTGCACCTGTCTATTTCTCCTTGTATGGGCAGTGTTTAGATACATTTCCCAAAGTTTACCAACTTCTGCTTACATTGTTTGTTCATGTAACATTACCTACCAAACCATGCCTTATATAATAAAAGCCTATTAATTATTCCTACAATGGTAACTACAGTACAGAACTGAAAAATATGTTCACCGTTTAAATTCTTTAACGCTCTTTCAGCATCTCTCCTGTTCATAAATGCAACAAAGCCACAATTTCTTTCTCTCGCTCTTTCTTCATCAGTTCTTGGCCACATAATTTTGACACTTGCTAATGGTCCGAAACGTCCAAATTCCTGACATAACATCTCTTCATTCATCTGCAGGAAAAAAAATGGAATAAACTACTGTATTTCTACATTCAAATCAATGTCCAAAACCTAAGATTCCTCTCAGTTTCTTCTTACACAGGAACAATGCTATTCATAAACACTTCCCCAATAAAATCTGCCTTAAAGTATATAACCTAGTCACAGGCAGCTTTCTAAGAGATACGATTCTTCTCACAAGTAGCTATGTATGGACAAATACTGTTACGACTGCCAGTTACTAAAAGCAAAAATTCTCAGTAGAAATTAATTTCTGCCATACCATGTATAGAGCATTTACTCAAATGAATACTGCCTCTACAGTCACCACTGTACCTAGTATATGAGTTCAAACCTATGCATATGATTTAAAATAAAATAACTAGAGAAAAAAAAATTGCTACTGAAAAAAATGTAAGTGGGCCCAAACATGTCAATGCTGCACTTAACTACTTGGCTCAAAACTTACTTGAGGATTAATGTTTCCAAGATACAAATTTGTTGTGCTTGGATCTCCGACATCATGTGACCCTGGTGCATAATCATCCAGTACTACAATGAGAAAAAACAGGAAATAAAACCCACGCAGGTCAAACTTTACATGCACCTAAACAACAACACTGCACTGAATGAAAAAAGAATCAGTATTACCACCAGACGATCTGTTTCTTCTTGAAGGAGCATCCACTAAATAAAACAAACACACACACACACAAAAAAAAAAAAAAACCACAAAAAAAAAAAAAAAAAAAAAAAAAAAAAAAAAAATCAATAAAGTGTGTGTGTATATGTCTACATATATATAAAAATATTTTCTCCAAGTTTTCTAGACCAAAAATAAAAACAGCTACTTACTTGAACGGCGTTGGCCATCTGAATCTGACTGAGGTGGCTCAAAACGACTCAATCTACCTTTTGTTTTATGTCTTTCATCACGCTCCTCTTGTATTCTAAAAAAAAAAAAAAAAAAAAAAAAAAAATTAAAAAAAAAAACTTATTATCTACAAATTTTTTAAAAAAAAATCACAAATATAAATTTTTAATCTTAACATTGGGATCAAATGCCACTATATCCCACATTCTGTTCAATCAACCAGAATCTAAGAATCTAAACACCAAAACGACTCCAGATCCATGCTTCCTCACCCAAACTGCCAGGGTGCTTTAAACTCAGACATAATAGGCTAAGTTGAAGAAGCAGTTTACAAAATTAGGAATGAGGGGAAAAAAAAAACGTTATGAACCCCAAATTCAACTGAGAAAGGCCCATGGGCCTTCCAGATGACTTGTCAAAATACACACAGCTCCTTACTGTCCTTTCCTGCTCCTACCTTTCTAGCCATACCTATGTAGACTGTCACTCGGCTGAGCAACGGACTCTGTCCAGTGCTTACAGGACCCCATCCCAATTTATATTTCTGAGAACAGCAGTCACACAAACTACAACTATTTGATTACTTGTAGTATCATCTTAAATCAGGATACAAAGACACTGTATACCAAGAATACAAGGCAGTGAATTCAATTCATCTACATCAACTAATAAGCAGACAAAAATAGAGTTTAAAATAAAATAGTAGATCAGCCATAAATGTTTTTATAGTATTCCTTTTTAATGCATATACATAATGTTATTTGTACGGCACTCATAGCTACTCTCAACAAGTGTGATCATCTTTCTCTGTTGTATATACATTTAAAAAGGAAAGAGTTTGCTTTTGGAAGCCTAGTTCATTTTGGTTTTAAGTTTACATAACCTGATGAACATCTCAATTTCAATTTAAAGGAGTCTTATTTCTGCTATATATAAAAATTCATTCCACAGTTCCTCTCGAGGGCCACTTAAGAGCCACTGAAAATATTTTATTCTTCCTGATCCTGGAACATCAGGAGACCACAGTTAAGCAGCAACCAGTCATCCCAGCAAATCATACAGTCCTGAACAGGGCAGCTACCACTCTAGGTTCATGCTATGTTTAGAATCAAGGCAGCTCCTGCTGCTAATGAAATCATAGCATTCCACAAGTATCTGAGGGGAAAAAAAATAATAACAACAACAACAATTCAAATATTGCTACTAAAAAAGTAACAAGACTGTGTGTGTGGTCTTTATTTACAGTAACAACTAATTAGACTTACTGCTTTAACTCTTCTTTAAAAAGTTCCAAATTACTCTTTTTCTTTTCTTTCTCTCCTTTCTTCAAAGGCTGCAAGTAAAGATTTATCAGTCAACATTTCAGCACACAAAATGAAACAAAACATAAAAATTATACAAATATAATGAAGTTTAAGGTAATTTTCATGCATTTTTACCCACGAGTTTCAAATCAAGTAAACTACAGGAGGAGAAAAAAAAAAAAAAAAAAGACTTGAAAACATTAAGACTGAGCACTATCAAACACAAAACTAGAAAATACAAAGTTAGGAATAACTTAAACTAAACTTTATTACTTGTCATTACTACATTGCAGCCTGTATGATCAAACACACTCTACAACATAGGAATTTAAGTATCTGTAAAGTATTTTGTCAGTCTGGTCAACTTAGAAATTTATCACAAAAGTTGACTACAGCCCTAGCAAGCCTTCATGCTCTATTAGTATGTATATTTCCAAATATTTTATTCATAGACAAACATTTTATGTGAAAAGAATTTCTTTCCCTTCCTTCCTTTTGGCTGCAAGTCTGAAGAAAACTACTCTAAATAGAATCCTCAAAAGAATAACACTACTGAATTACAAATATGGACACTGTAATACTCTTTATTTTAAACTGTAATATATGCACCTTAACTAACTCATGTAACGCTCAATTTCTACAACATTGCTTTTATATAACCAGATTTAAATGAAAACGTTTTCAATAGGCAGACATACAAAATATTTATTGTGTTACACACTACAGCTTTGGAAAAACTGGACTTCCTACTCACCCCAGGCAAAGTTGTTTGTTTTTGTTTGTTTTTGGGGATGGTCTGCCAAATAAATAAAATCATTTTTACCTCATTATCTTCAATCACCATTGGACAGGGCAAGTGAGTAAACTGATTGCATTACTTGATAATTATTTATGACAATTTTGAAAAGCAGTAATATTTTTACAATACAAACACTTGCATAAAACGAAATAGAGCTCAGCAGGACAAAAATGCTACAAGTAATTTCTGTAACTGTAGAGCTTTACATACAATGAGTATCAAACTGCCAGTCAGTATTACCCCATTGTTCTCATTTTAATTATGTTTAAAGTTGAAGAGAAGCTAAACTGGGAATATTCACAATTATCACATCTCTTTCCCCCACCCTAGCGGCAGTACCACAGATGCTTTAAGTAAGTTTAAAGATTGTAGTAAGCTCTTGTTAAAGACTTTCAAGTTATTTACAAAAATAAATAAATAAGTAAATCACTACACATATGTATGAGTAACAGTCATATGTCAAGTCATATGCAGTCAACACATGACTTGAAAACTACGTTTGGTCAAAAATAAATTGCTCCCAATTATTTTTATTTTGAAATCTCAGTTTAAAAACCAACAAAAAAACAGCAGAAAAGAAACGATGCAGAGGTCAAAAAGAAAAAAAAAAGGTTTTCAGCTTCAAAAACTTGCAAGGTGCACAACTCAATGAGATGAAGGCAACTACTTGAGTGTTATCAAAAAAGGAAAAGAAATAAAAACACTTGAACTAGCAAAGAAAAGTATGGATCAATAAAAAGGTCAAATTTTCATAAAAATAAACACGTAAAACAATTGGTAGCAACAAGAATCGCTTCTAAAACTTCAAAAATTCTCAGCATCAAAGATAATAATTTGCAACAGCCACCAAACACGTATTCAATAAAAGTGGTATAACAAAAACCTACAGCACCCAAATGAGTGCACCTTTGGAGAAATATATCATGTTGAATACAGAACTACCAGACCTCTGTATTTTTGTTTTTAGTTTTTTTACCTTTTTTTTTATTTTCTCTTTTTTTTAACAGCGTAAAAAAAATCCTAATTTCTTGTCCATTTATTATGTGATAAATGCAGATAAAATTATTCTGCAAGATCACACAGTTCTATTTTAAAAACACTTCAAGCTAGACTGTTACACAAGGAGTTAACATTCAGATAAGAAAACTTACAGGCTTTTTAGTTTCTATCATTAGGAGGGATGGAGGCTTCTCATTAGATGGTTGGCTTGGTTGGTTTTTTTGATCTGAAAATCGTGATGACGGCTTATAGATTTTACCCCTCTTTTCATCTGTTTCATGTTCCTCTGAAATTATTAACAAACCATATTAATTAATACTGCACAATAGAGTTACAGGATAGAAAAGTGTTTTACATCTTGTTCATGCAACTCAATATATTATTTCAAAATGCCAAGAAAGATATGCTAATACAAATAGTCTAAATGCAGTATGAAAGGAAAAAACAAAGATTAGACATTTTATAAAAGGGGTTTTGCCCGTTAAATTTAAAAGACAAATCAGGTCACTAGCTATGTACTGAGTTAAAGGACAGGTTAGATTTTGGTATCATGTTCATTTACTGCTCCTAATGCAATATATTTATTCTAAAATGCATTTAAAAGCAAATTCACACTTTCATGCAACAGCCAAAAGATCCCCTGTACCACCCCCGGAAAGAAGATGAGTTATACCTTTAGATGCATTAACGATTCCTCCTCTTACAAATGTTTTCACTTTATTACCATCACTTCCTTCAAAGGCAGCAAGGAATTCTTCATAAATTTCTGCAGCAGCCTTCTCATCCTCCTACAGAACACATGTTAATCTATTTACTATCATTATAGAACAGCCTCTACTAGACAACTTTTCTTAATTTAGCAAAGTGACATTCCTATTTATATTCTAGAGTTCATGCTATACCAAACTTCATCAAACAAGTTTCAATTTTAGACAAAAGAATCCAAATTACAGAATGTGGGCAGAGCAGAGCATCAATACTTTGAAAAACTAAGTCTGTACGCTCATATATCACTATCTACTTTGGCCTTTTAACCTTCAAAGACGCCAAATTCAAGTTTATTAAAAAGAAGCGGCATGAGGTTGGAGCTCTGTGTTAAGCTGAGCATGACAGAACACTACATATTCCATTTTACCCATTGTGACTAATCTGTATATGTGAAAATTAGCAATATGATCTTTCTTTGCACTTCCAATGGAAAAATTCAATTACTTAACTTGAGCAAGACAAATTCAGCACATGCAGGCTAGTGTTTTCATGAATACAGCAAGGGAAAGGCCCACTGAAATACAGTATGCACTGTGTGTGAAAGGCTCAAAGACTAGAATTTTCATAACTTCACCCTTAGCAACTATAAGCTACATATTTCCTAACATCAAGGACCTATCTTGAAAAAACACGTTAATGTTTTAGTATTTCTAAATAAAAACAAATCAATAGACAAAAAGTTTTCCAACAAGAATATATCCTGAAACAATTTCAGAGATGAGAGGTATTCCTTCCAATTAGTGAAATCCAATAATATAGAGCAAATAAAGAACTGAAAACAACCTGAAGTAATGATTGTCTGTATTTTGATCAATATAAGAATCACGGGACTGTTGTGATTTTGTACTACAGGAAGACAGAGAGCTTAATTTTTCATGTAAAACGCAGAGACAAACCCTTACGTTTCAGGAAAGCACATATGCTCAAGTTAAACATTTAAAATACACATCACTTCTGTTCTTAGAAAAATACAGTTATCTAAATTAGAATGATGGAATTTGGTGCCTGAACTGGTTATAATTTAATATCAAGCTAACTGCTGTTCCACACACAAAAAAGTATATATCATTACCTTCTTTTTTAACTCCTCTTGTTCCTTTTTGCTTAAAGTCCTTTTGGCAGCACTCATTTTCCCAATACTGAATGCTTTCAGCTTACTTTCCATCAGAGGCTACAAAAGGATTAAGTCAAAAAAAGTTAAACAGAAACAATTAAAATAGTGTTATTTTTCACTTTAGTTCACTTTGGTCTATACCAGAAGGCTTTTTATTCAAACTGACTTAATTTGCAGATGGTTTAAGTATTTGGAAAACAAAAGAAAATAAATAAAAGACTACATAGGTTTTCTTTGAGATGATAATTATCTAATACAAGAAAAAGAAAATCTATATTTTGAAAAAAACATTTATTGTTAGCTTAATGAGAAAGCATTCAACATGCCATTCAGAGACAATCTTTGCTGTAACCTGAGAAAAATGTGCTGTAAAAGCCTAGAAACCTTATCACTATGCAAAACAACTTTATAAGTTTACAGAGAAATATGCTTTGCATTTTAATTACATATTGATCCTTGAAACTTTTCTGGAAAAAAATAAAAAAAAAAAATCAAAAGGTTTTTCTAACTCTTATGGCTAGAAGACTTTGTAATGCCAAACAGATACAATCAAAAATCTAAATTTAAGTTGTATATTAGCATTTAGGTGTAGTATTTTTGCTGGAAGAAAAAACATTCCTGAGGCTTTAAGCTAGTAGTCAAACGAAACAAGAAGCCCACACTTCACACAAATTCACTCTGCCTCAGATAATTTAATTTGCATTCCTCACTTTCTGAAACCCTGATCAAGGGAAGACTGCATGCAAAAGTCATTTCTGACTAGCATGGGTATTTTTGGCTAGCTATGAGAGCTAGCTAAAGCACTGGAAAAGGAAAAGAGAACGGAGACCGCATTCAGAGGACATGGAGAGAGGGAAGGACAGAAAGATGAAAGACTTCTCTTGAAAATTCTGTTTAACACAGTAGCTCATAAAGCAATAATAGAGGAAAAAAAAAGTCCCAAAGAGGAGAACATAAGTTCTTATCCTTCGTCCTCAAAATTATGAGGATGAACAACCAAAAACAAATGAAAAAAAGTCAGATGCCTATAAAAAAAAAAACAGGAAGAGTTTTCTGTGGAATGGGTTTTATTTCTAATATCCGTTTTCTACACAGTACCTGCTCACTTAATATGAGCACCACTGTGAATAAAAGAATCATTTCAAATAATTATTCTTGTTGAGTATCACAAATACCTCTTAGATCTGTGCCAAGCACAAGCTTACCAGTGAAATTAAAGAAACAATGGGTCTTTGAACTTGTCAATTACAGACAAGCATAGGATCAAAATAGTTTATATTTCTATGAAAGTTTTGCACCTAATTTGAAGGACAACATTCAATTACAAACTAATGCAGTGCTGTATGTGGACTCATGCACTTTATGATGCTTAGCTTCTCAGCATGAGTTCCTATGACAGATTTATCACCAGGTTTTCATGCATCTACATATTTTGAAAGTTAATAAAATCCCCTTTTCATGTTGTCCAAAAGACTGCATTTATTTTGGTATGACAAGCAATATACAACCCAGGCAAAACATGGATGCATTACTATAGCACAGCAACACTGACAAACACAAATACTGCACTTCTACCAAAAGCTTATCCTGCCATCAGGAAAGGATACAAGATACCTACAAGCTACCTACAATTCTAGTGACATAGCAATGGAAGCAGCTTTAAGAGCTCTAGAACTAAGATCTCAGTATAGATACAGTCTCAGAAAATAATCTTCCAAGCGACCAGAGCAATATAAAATTGACATAACTGCAATTCACATTCCAGTAAACAATTATAACATTAATATTAACCTTAGGTAGCTTAAAAAAAAAATTAGAGCCATAGAATACCGAAAGACCTACTTCCCTTAAAAAAGAAAATGGAAAAGATCATTGTGGAGGGAATAAAGTAGACAACGGAAGACAGGAAACTTCCTGACGAGTCAGCAAGTCACTGCATGTATGAAAATTCCTGTTAACCATAACATTTTAATAACCATAATATGAGAAGAACACCAGCCAAACATTCTTACATTTTTCTTTACGTATATTCTCATAGAAGAAAAAAATGGAAGTTTAAATTACGGCCATATTAATTTATTTTTGAAAAGCCAACTGTATCTAAAACTCTGTACTACCCACTGTAACATACACTGACTAACAGTTACTTAGCCTGTATTTTGAGATGTACATCAATATAAGAATTAAATGTTTACAGTCTTTACAACTTCTATCTCTTTCAATATCTGTTATTACTACAGTATCATTCAGTATAGTTTCATACATTAGCAGTTTTTTAATTTTTTCAAGAAACATCCTTAAATGCGAAAATAAATGCTTTATTTAAAAATATCTACAAATTATATATCCATTTATATGCACCAAAGGTTGACTGTAGTAAACAGGATTTCTTTAGGGAATAACAGGTTTATTTTGAGGTTCTGGGCCTGGGGTTTCATTTTCTAATCTTGTGGACTTACATGGGTATCCGCAGAGCCTGTGTTATGTACTGCATCTGCTGCTCTGACCTGGGGAGAGAAGAAAGAGGAGGTGAGGCAAAGGAGGAAAACCCCAAGGAACAAATCCTGTTTTTTCCTTTGGATATGACTTTTGTTTCAGCTTTAGCATTCAAACACAAACACGCAAGAACAAAGATAATATGTAACAGATTTCAAGCATATAGCTGAGAAACGTCACAGCACAAACAATCTCTATATTAAGAAAGTATTAACAACAGATGATCTTGCTATAATTAAAAATATCAACATTTCCAAAGTTGGATTTTATAAACTCACTACTAAAACCATTATAATTGGAAAAAGGAACTTCGTTAAACTGAATCTGTAAAAGCCATCATTGAAGTGCTTTATTTTATTTCCCTTCCTATAAAATCATTTCCAAAACTGCTCTCAATATGTTGCACATTGATGGATTATAGCCACCTCAGGAACCTTGATTTAAACCTTCCTTGTGATATGCACTAATTAAAGTTATCACTTTAAACTATTACTGAATTCTTCAAAATGCATAAAAGTTTCAAGTATGCACATGTAAAGTGTCACTTTCAAAACACTGCACTGAAATTCACTACCTCACAAATTTACAACCTTTTTTTTTTTCTTTTTTTAAGCTTTGCTCTCTTTTCAGAAAAGAGGACCGAATTCCTCAGTCACAGGTCTAAAACTGCATATATACCACGCATATATGTTATACTGTATATGCACATATAATGTACTGGACTACCACAAGAGCAGAAGTTTAATAATTTTATGTGATGAATAACACTCCAACACACAGGACAGAAAAATATATTTTTTAACTATGTAGTGCCCAAATAAATTGACATAAGATCTGCTACTAAGATAGAGCAGTTAGATATACAATCGATATTTAAATTGGAATTTATGTCCAAACAAAGGCATAATGAAAATCTATAATAAAATTTTAATAACTGAAATTCATTCATTAGTTACAGATCATTAGCACTTTTCCTTTGAAGCTTTGTAGTTTCTATCAGAAGTAATAATATTCTATGTTGCTCTTCATTATTCCAGAAAGGACAAGTACCAGATGTTACTTTAGAAAACAATTTACTAAAAATTGCTACCATTGCCCATCAAGCATTTTCATCAATTAAGATAGTGACATTTATCTTGAAAAAGTACGTTCCTATACTACTTATAGTCAAATAAATCCAGAAAAAGAATGGTAGACAGAACTTGAAGGTCTAGCACTAAGACCACCAAAAGCAAAAAAAGCTAACAACAAACAAAAAAAAAGTAGGCACACATTTAAAAAGATAAATCTCAAAAGTGGAGTGATAAAATGTTGGCTTCCTTAGCCTACTAGTAGGAGAGAAGACCTAATGTTGCTGAGGAAAAGGGTGTTTGTGGCAGAGAATTAACATTTTTCAATTCTCAGTATCCATGTCCTTTGAAAAGTCACCACTTCCAACAAGGATGAATGCTGACCCTACCCCCAAGCGGGGGACAACAAAGGTGCCACATTCAGTAACAAATAGTAACAAAGTGAAATGCAATGATTCTGTTTTAGACATGATATCCTAAGGCAAAACATGAAAAATTGAACAGGTACTGAAACTGTTTCTGCAATAGAAGAAACTCTGGCTGCTTTACATAGATTAAGACTTTGAATTACAGATGGATGGCAGCACACAAGAAATTCTGGGGGCCAAGAGCAGGCCTGGGACCAAAAAGGTCTGGAAGTCACTGAGCTGAAGCAGAGGGGAATTCTGCAACCTCCCAGCAGGGACCCATGTGCTGACAAATAAATCACCTCTGAGTATCAGAGTAGTAACAGAATTTCTATTAAGGCTCGCTCCAAAAACTTGTTCTGAAATAAGTTTTAGTTTACACTATCAAGTTTATAGACTTTCATAGAGTTCCCACTAGCAGCTTCGTGGGCAGTCACATTATTCTCTTCAAAGATTCCTGGTTTTAGGTCTTCTATTCCCATCTTAAAAATGATTCATAGCTTTGGTACTGCTTTTGACCACCAGCAATACCCAGTGAAGCACAAAACAGACACAATTCTTGACAAACTGCAAGCTTGTAAATAGCAGCTATTATTTATATATAATTCTCATAGCACTGGACTTTGCATCCATTTGCACTTGAATAATGAAAGGTTAAGGTATTTTTCTTAAGAAGTAGATCAACTGAGTTGACTTAACAGTATCAAAGGATGTTGCCTACCTATGTTGAAAGCCAGAATAGGATATTTTTCCCTTTTTTAATTGTGATTAACTCAATTGACTAGCAGTTGAAATAAAAACACTCAAAGTGCTGTTCTGCAGTTGATGACTTCAGAGATACAAGGATAACTTGCTTCATGTTCAAAACATTGACAGAAAAATGTGACGGTTTTATCTTTCAGCAGTACTGCCAGCGGAAACAGTCTATAAATCTCCTCTTATGTTCATCTCACTGGCCCTGAAACTCTGCACGAAACCTATCATTCTTTACTAGGTTATTTTTGATCACTTTCTCAGTCTCTTTCACTGCACAGGTCCTTTAAAGAACATCACCAGCAGAACTCAAGTAGCAATGCAGGCTGCTTGCATAAAGTGCCAGTAACATAAAGTCTTGTCAAACTGCAGTCTTGGAAGGCAGATGGCTGAAAGCTCCTTTACTGAATATAACCGAACTTACCCAACTTTCAAAAGAAGGGGGAAAAAAAAAGATAATATAAATGAAATTGATGACAAAGTCCTATCAGAAAAGCAGAGCACAGAACTTGCTCATATTTTGACATTTAAAATTTCTTCCAGTTTCACAGCTGCCTCCAAATAAAACAGAAGAAAAAAGATTGTTCTTCCAGGTCTTCTTTCCTCAAGGCAATGCAAGTACCCATAAATCCAGCATAGTTTCCCTGGATTTGACAATATCTGGATAAAACTGGCACAATCCCATTATTTCACAAATGCTTAACATACTCTATCCAGTATCATCCCCCCCCCTTTTTTTTTTTGTTAAAACTGGTGCCATCTAGTGAAAGAATAAAGTGCAACAGAATTTGCCAATAAAATCCAAACACAGTACTGTACCTTTCAAAATGTTGAATGGGATCTTTGGAACTGTAATGGTTGCAAACTTTTCTTTAAATATAACTGAGAGCTTAAGGGCAAACTGTTTAAGAGAAAGTTTGGTATAAGACACTAACCCTCTTCCAACAGCTTTCCTTGATCTTGTCCTCCTACCCCACAGCTAAGCATATAGTCACTTAGAACTAGATCACTCTTTCCGATGCAGCTGAACACCTAGGAAAAGGATAGCTAGGCAGGTTCAGCCAAAACAGTATCCTATTCATAACAGCTCCCCCTCCTCACAAATCATCTAAAAAGGACAATGTGGAATAGAAAGTAGAGCTGAGGCTGGAAAACTGCCTGTGTCAGCCCTGTACCTAGAAAACACACAAAACCACAGTAGGAATTAAGATGCTAAATAAAATGCAGCTGGGGGTGGGAGAAGCACCATTTCCCAAGCCAAATTTTTGCCCCCCCCTCCTTTTTTTTTTTTTTTTTTAACTCTTCTTCTCTATCAAGCAGTTTATGATGAAGCCAAGAAAAGAAACACTTCCAAACATCTGCAACTTAAACTTTACACCTAATGTGTATACTCTTCACATGTACTAGAATAGTACATACTAATATTATTCACTACTTAAATAGATATCACTTGGAAGCCCAAAAGTAAATGGAAAATTGTTTCCTCTGAAGCACTTGAAAGAAAGTACTATGTAATCCTAAACTCAGATGAATAGGAACTGCCAATGCTTATTCTCCCTCGCAGTAAGAAGTTGAGAGACATCTCTTTTTACATTTTCATCATTAGAGGAATTCTGCTCTGCTTCACAAGCTGAACAATACCACAAGTAAAGTTAATGCTCATCAGTTTCACAATCCTTCCAAATTCTTCATCTCATGAGAAGTCTTAACACTTCTACTGTCTTGTTCTTCATACACTTTAACCTCCCTACAAAAGCTGCCCATTCACCAATAGGCTTTCTTAAACATTTTATTAACACATATCCTTACTCAAAAGCCAAAGAAGTGTGCTCTTGAAATTAGGAAATGTTTATAAAAAACCAACCTTTACAACTGAAAATGGAAAACTACAGCTTGATCCAAGCGGATACTTTTCTCTTTTGCCATGTAGTACCCAATTTGCACAATGTTATAGGTAGGACAAGAAGACATGCAATATAGTCACTACTCTCAAAAGATGAAAGAAAAAATGGTAGCCATCCAAGCAAATAATATTTCAATACATTCATCCTCTATTTTCCCATCCTAAATTTGTCCATTCTTGCTATTTCATGGGTAGATTTTGCTATCCCAATCTTAAAGGAACAAAGGGATAAATGATACTCTTGCAACACATTTCACAGAGAAGAATCTTTCAAATTTATCTAACATCACAAAAAGCAGCTACCAACACACAGTGACAACTGGTGCTCCCGAAGAGGCAGCATCTCCATGACCCTTTTCAAATAGTGAATCAAATAGATAATGCTTGACTAAAATAAACTGGATTGTACCTTATAAAACAAAGTGATTGTCTAGACAACCATCGCATGCACTGACGGAGAGAAGCCCTATTTTAGTATAAGTGCTAAAGCCTTCAACTACTACAGCACAGCATTTAGCAGAATGCAGAAAATAAAATGCCATTCTCCTCTCCCCAGGATATTAGCTAGAAGCCAGAAAAGCAACATCTTGAAATTGCCATTAAAATATATCCTATGAAGTCTATAAGAACCTATTTGCAAGACAACTTCTTTGCAAATGTAGTTACTCTTACACATGTTTAATTTGTCATTTTCTAGTAGGCCCACTGAGTTCAATGGGATAGATTTGTACAAACAGATAAGTGTCTGCACACTGCAGAACAGAAAAGTAGGACAGAAAATATTTTTTCTAAAATAATAGCTGATTAAAAAGATATATATATATATTTAATATGTATAAACTCTATAGAAACATTACACTGCCAAAATGAAAAAACTAAGGTAAAACTTCAGTAAAAAGGGAAGGATCATGTGAGTTGTTTTTGTGTACCATGTTACTGGATGCAGTAATTAAAAAGTTACTATTCTACACCTAATTATACTTCTAAATCCCAAAATGTCTTATTTCCCAGAAGCCTCTCTCCATAAATTAAGATCTACTGTGCTATTAACCAATACAGATCCGTCTAGATCTTCGTTTCAGTTTCAAGTCAAAGGTAAGATGCAAGGAAATTTTTCTGACAGTAAAGCGCAATAGATCATAAAGAACCTAGGAGAGTCCTAAGGATACCAACAACTGAATAAACATCAAGAGCACTTCAAAACTCTGACTCAGTTGGTTTCCTAATAAAAAATATACTTTTTTTTAAATTATTTTAGCAGAATATAAAAATGGTCAGCAATTATTACTGTATATTAATAGGAATTCCTAAACCAGAACATGACTCCCCTCCCTTCACTGATTTACACAACTAAGAAAGACTGGAAAAGTTATCAGGAAATAAGTTACCTAGGACTGCCCTAGATCTGCAACCAAAGTGTAAGGAAATGTCCCCAACCCTAAAACGTCCCCTCCAACTGCCTCTCCCTGTGGCCTCCGGTACTTCATGGTCCTCCCCGCTGCCTTCCCACGGGGAAAGGTGCCGGGGCCCCTGTGCTGAGCAGAACACACCGGGCCCGCGACAGGGCCTGAGCGCAGCCTTGGGCCGGCCCAGCCCGCGCGCGGTTTAAGGAAGAGCCACGCGGGCAAAACGAGCGGGCGCGGCGGGCAGAGGGCGCAGCTCGACCGCGACCTTGTGAAATTGGCGGTTTTACGGCAAAATGAGGCAGGACCCTCGATCTCGAGGCAAAAACCAGCAGCGGGTGACACCGCGCGCGGCGCCAACCCGCCGCCCGCCCGTTAGACGCTCCCGGCGCGCGCCCGCCCGTCCGCCCGCCCGCGAGGCCGCAGGAACACGGCCCCCAGCGGGAACTGGCGCGGCGAC
>VWPW01014762.1:70703-95701 GCA_013389825.1 Crypturellus undulatus
GCGGCCCCGCGGCGGGCGACGAGGCGAAGGCGGCGGCGGCGGCGCGTCCCGCCGCGCTGCTGCGCTGGGACGAGGTGCCCGAGGACTTCGTGGAGTGCTTCATCCTGTCGGGCTACCGGCGGCTGCACTGCTCGGCGCAGGAGTGCCTGGCCTCGGTGCTGCAGCCCACCAACGAGACGCTCAACTTCTGGACGCACTTCATCCCGCTGCTGCTCTTCCTCAGCCGCTTCGGGCGCCTGCTGCTGCTGCGGGGCGCCGGGGACGTGCCCTTCCACCACCCGGCCCTGCTGCCCCTCTGGTGCTACGCCTCGGGGGTGCTGCTCACCTTCGCCATGAGCTGCACAGCCCACGTCTTCAGCTGCCTCTCGCCGCGCCTCCGCGCCGCCTTCTTCTACCTGGACTACGCCTCCATCAGCTACTATGGCTTCGCCAGCACCGTGGCCTATTCCTACTACCTGCTGCCCGGGCTGAGCCTGCTGGACGCGGGCGCCATGAGCCGCTACGTGCAGCAGCAGCTGGGCTGGCAGCTGGACTGCAGCGTGCCCATCGCAGCGTACCGCGTGCTGGTGTTGCCCGTGGCGCTGGCGCTGGCCGTGGGCTGCACGGCTGCGTGCTGCCGCAGCCGCGCCGCCTGCTGCGCCTACCCCTTCGCCGTGCGCACCTTCGTCTTCGCCATGCCGCTCAGCATGGCCTGCCCCATCATGCTGGAGAGCCTCCTGTTCGACCTGCGCGCCCGCAACCCCACGCTCTTTGTCTACTTCTACCGGCGCTACTTCTGGCTGCTGGTGGCTGCCTTCTTCAACGTCAGCAAGATCCCCGAGCGGATCCAGCCAGGGCTCTTCGACATTGTTGGCCACAGCCACCAACTCTTCCACATCTTCACCTTCCTCAGCATCTACGACCAGGTGCACTACGTGGAGGACGGGCTGGCCGCGTTCCTCAAGGCCGCCCCGGCTGCCCCCACATACCTGGGCACCGTGGGCTACATGCTGCTCCTGACGCTCTGCCTGGCCGTGGTGGTGCGCAGGTTCCTCAACGTCACAGACCTCTGCAAGCAGGACTAGCTGGTCCGGCCACCTCGGGCCGCTCATCCTCAGCCCGGCCCTTCTGCATCTTGGAATTGCTGCGAAACTGGGGCACGCGCACCTGTGGAAAAGCCAGGTCCCTTCTGCGGAGGGTAGCCGAGGAAATGCCGGTGGAGGAACTGCTCGTGCTCGTTACAGTGCTAGGTTACCAGGGGAAGCAAGCAGCCGCTCACTGGTACGTTGCTGCTTAGGGTATAAGCTGAAATAATTTAGTTCTGCTACTAGGAAGATTGCATGGACTGTGAATGCCACTTACTAATTTCAGAACAATTAGGTTTAAATCAGCTATGTTTGTGTGTATCTGTATATATATATGTATATTAAAAAAAAATCTGTAGCTGTATATTTACTAGCTACACAAATATATATGCATATATATATACAGGAAGACACACTTGTGCAATGATTACTCATAGACTTTTAATCAATTCCTGTGTGAAATTTCCTGGCAGATTATGCACTGACGTTCATCTTCCTCTGTGATACTGTAACAGGCCTTTGCAGTCACATACTGGATTTTAAATGCACACAAATTGACAGCTCTGTATCATTTTTAAGGCCTTGCAGCCTTTTCAGCCAGGGAACATTATAGATTTTACAGAGAGAGCAAGAAAGAAAAAAAACAGCTGTGATTTATTACCAAATTGTCCACTGATGGAGACACTTTAATTGGACAGGCAGCGAAGCTTGAGTGGTTGCTGCAGCCACTCAGATACTCAAAGAAAAAGCGAGGATATGTAAAGTCACTGAGCCAGAAAGGGGTCAAACTAGTCTGGGGGCTCACGGGGAGGAGAAGGGCCCTGCTTAACAGCACGTCTCTTTCCGCAGCTTGTCAGAAACATCTATCGCATTAATGGGGTAGCTCAGGGGTTGGCCCCAAATCAGTCCTATAGCGCTGAAGTCAGAGCCCAGGTTTTCTACCAGCCCTGCCGAGCCCAGCAGGAGCTCTGTGGATGTAAAGAGAGGAGCCGATCCATGAGATTTCATTCAAGTCTCTTAAGGAGTTGGGTGGAACTGACCTCTTCTGCTTGTTAATTAGAGCAGTCCATCAGCGTCTGCCATCCTCCAATTAATTGCACAACAAGATACTGCTGAATGTGCGGTCGGGAGGCAGAGCCTGGCCCTGGGAATGCTGTGTATTGGCACTTCCACATCGTTTCCTGCCTTTCCCTGCTTACTTATGCTTGCAGCTGGGTGTTTTCTACTCCTTTCTCAGTAGGTTTGGGGGGACTCAAAGAGAAGAATTAGGAGATATTTTCCAAAGCAGTATCTTTCTCACCTGACATACAGCTGACTGCAGAATTACCTTACTCTCCATAATAAGAGAAACTTCTCTAAACTATATGCAGATTGCATATAATACAGGTGCATTTTGATTTTGTCTGCCAAGATAAGTAGCAAGTATGTGATACTACTACCCACGGGGATTACAGCTGGGAGTTCGGGTGAGGGACTGCTCGTAATACCCCATCTTCAGGAATAAGGGTGGTAATTCCTTAGGGAGCTCTGTGTCATGGCACACAACAACTTGGTGGCTCTCAAACTCAGCCTGTTTGTCCTTCTCGTGGAAATACTCTTCCACTTGCACCTTTCCCATTTCCATGGACACAGCCTCCAAACTCCAAATAAGTATTTTGGGTCCAGTTCCACAGTCTTTTGTAAGAGAAACTCCACTTCCTTTCAGTAGGAATCTAGGAAGGACTAGTGCTAGGGATTGCAAGGTCATGTCCTTAATATGGGTCAGAATCACCACAGAAACTGATAATTGATATGTCCTGTACCAATGCCAAAGCTTCCATGTGGAAGTGTACAAGCTGAAAGAAAATTAGACCCACTTCATTTTATCTTTTATCTCAACCCACCTCAACTATCACAGTTTGGATCTTGTAGATACTCAGTGAATAATGAGGAAGGCCTAACAAAAATACATATTATTTGTCAGCCACAATACTGCTAATATATCATTTGTGGCAGGCTCATTTATGGTCTCTTTAAGAGACTGGTTTAAATGGAAAAAATAGGTGGTCCCAAACTATGGTCTCTGAGTTGTCACTGATGACCCATAAAAAGTACAGCATGGCCCTATGTGGCTGTCTGTGCTTTGCTTTTATTTGCTAATCTGCACTTAAAAAAATAAAGAAAACTATATGTTACTTATTTTCATTAACTTTTGATATAATTATGGAATTGCTTTACTCAGCTGCCAAGAAAGCAGAAAAATGATCTGCAAATCTAGCAAAGGAAGTCAGTTCATGAGACTGTCATTCATTGAAATGTGCTTTTTATTCCGAGAAAAGCCTGGGAACTCACAGGAGAAAACAAATGGACCAAGACCTGCAGTCATTTCATGCCATGAATTATCCCAACTGCAAACAGAGGCCCAGATCTCTGAGATGTGCTGTGTTCAAGTTAAAATAATAGAGGCATAATAGTGAGAACCTAATGACTCATCCAAATTTCAGAAAACTAATTATTTAGTTTGGAGATACCACTAGCGTGCCCAACCAACAATTAAGAACTAAGAAATCAAAAAGGCTGGGGACAGCAGTTCTCAGCACTGGAAGACAGCTAAGAAACAAGCAACAGGAAAAGCCACGTATTTAAATAAAAAAAAAGCCTTTAAAAATACTGTACGAAGAATTATAGTTGTGCTTGTCAGTCACAATGCAGAGGACAGCCCAAGAGGCAATGTCAAAAAGGCCATAGCTAACTTGTAAAAATACATTTGATATTTGCAGTTAGGCCACACAGGGTCGTCTATATATATCTCAATTACAGATAACAGTAAAAAGGTTGGATCGCAACCAACTGCAATTTTACTGGAATCCTGCTGCTGTTGGTAAGAGCTGCCTGTGAGCCTCAGCCACACTGCAGATTTGGTACCAGGATGTGATATTGAGAATATTGCTTCATTTTAAGTGTTTCCATTTGGCAAAATGTTGAGGTATATGTATTGGCCTGAGTGCTTTGTGGAACTATATGTATGCTGGTTGCAAGCACTGCTCTCTGAGCCACTCATTGTAGGCTATATGTATCAGGAGTGAATGGGTGCAGGGAGGTATGGTTAGTTTTTAAGAGTTCTTATTAATGTATGTTTGTCTGTTTGTTTAAAATGTGGCTACAAATTAAAAAAGTTACAATGAGTGTGGAGAATACCTGGGGAAATGCTACTTGAGTGTCTGTATTTATTCAGTGAAGGACTTGTGTGTATCCAATTGTTCTGTTTGCCACGTTCAATAGCCAGTCTTCATAAATATAGACAGAACAAAGGTCAGTTAAAAAGAGGTTAAAAGTGGAACAAGACATATGTAATTATAGTGCTTGAACTTGCCCTTGTAGAAGTGAACGTCAGCATTTGTGGCTTGCAAGGGAGCAGGATCCCTTTTTTGGTTTGAAAGTACCCAGCGATGAACATTCACAAGCATGTCCAGAGCTCGGGCAGCAGGTTGATCAGCAGAATGGAAATCTAGAAAATGAACTCTTTTTTTTTGCATGAGCATTTGCCATGACGTTTTATTACATGAATACCTGCCATGAGGTTTATACTGTGGTTAGGGAACAGAGGATTACATAGCTTAGAAAATATAAAAGGCTTTGGGGCCTTTTGTGGTCAAATCTGGGATGGGGATGGAATGAGCAAAAAGGACTGGCCTGAAAATTCCTATGTGTTTTTTTTCCCTTTGGCCAGCACTGACCTTGAGACTGACATACCTATGCCACAGCGAGCCGGCTGACGGGGCTGGCTGGCAGTGCTGGGACACCGGGGACACCGGCGTCCCCTCTGCACCCAGCGTGTGCCCAGAGCTGCAGCAGCCCAGCGGCTGCGGCCGATACTTCCAGCCTCCCGCTGCCTTGGGGCTGTGAGCGCGTCTT
Organism: Crypturellus undulatus; assembly: GCA_013389825.1. Taxonomy (NCBI): domain Eukaryota; kingdom Metazoa; phylum Chordata; class Aves; order Tinamiformes; family Tinamidae; genus Crypturellus; species Crypturellus undulatus. Next base: position 75,662 of record VWPW01014762.1, read on the forward strand.
TGCGTGGAGCCACCTGCCTGCTCTGCAGTAAGGCTCCCGCGGCGGCACGCTGTGGCGTGTTCATTTCAATGGTGCGACCCGGGGTGTCTGTGCAGCTCTGAGCCGGTTTGGTCTGCAGCCCTGGTCTGCGGCCTGCAAACAAAGAAAAAGTTTCACTCTGCATGCTGCAATTGTAGAAATGTAGCAGTTAAGCTAGAAACATGTACTGCTTTTTGCTAGTATGATAGTTTTGTTTAGTTGTCCAAGCAAGTTGTCATGCTTATTGTTTGGTGAATCAAGCTACTATGTTATGTGCTTTTTTTCTTTTTTTGTCAGCACTGCCCCTGCAGAAAATGAGAGTCTGCAAGTTTTACTTTATGTTTAAGTAAACTCTCTGAGGCAGCACGTTTATAAGGTATTATTGCACTTAACTCAGCTGATTACCATCCATATGCCTTACAGAAGCAAGTCATACCTGTAGTAATTGCCCCGATTATATCGCTTTTCATTGCCTATGAGAGTTAAAATGACCAAGTGGCCTGTAACAAGCTGAGGAGTCAGGCACTCCTGAGATCTAATCCCTGCTTTGCCACTACCTGTTCTGTGATCCAGGGCAAGTTGTTTCAGCCGTGTTCACTTTGAATGAACTTAATTCATGGAAATCACTGGAATTGTATGGGGGTAGAATCTGCCCCTCTGTGTTTCAGTTTCCTCATCTGTAAAATGGGGAGCATACACCTTACCTACCTCGCAGGGTTGCTCTGAAGATTAGCTCATATTCGTAAAGCACTTAAAATGCAAAGACCCTTCTAGGTGCTAAGAAGTATTACTGAACTCCGGCAGAGAGAATGTCATATTTTCCATAGCTCATCTCCCAGAGAGGAGCACGAATGTTTCCAGATCGGGAAGCCTGGGGCAAACCCTCGTCTGTCGCACTCAGGAGGTTCCTGTCCTGTGTCCTTTGAGGTCCATGGCAAAACTTCCCCTGGCTTCGGGAGAGGGCAGTCAAGTCCTAAGCAGAAGGAAGCAGGCTGACTAACCGCAGAAGTGTCAGGAGTAAAGAGAAAACACACAGGAGTCTTAAGTACTTTTCAGAAATTCGCACAGGCGATTTGTTTGCACTGACTGGCACCATAACCCTGGCGTGAGGCCTGGCTGCCCATTTAGCCACGGATTGCACTTACTGCTCCCGTAAAACAACGGAGCAACATTTCCCATCAGTGGCTGTAAGAGCAGAGTTATGTCTAAGCGGCCACTCTGAACTTCTTATCAGTGTGGAAAGACCTTAAATAAACCAGTCTTTTAAATAAATATGTGTAATCGCATTTGTGAACATAAACCTAGATTGATCAGCCAGTCTTCTCTTTCCCCCTTCCACTTCCCAAAACCAACAACACTGAGCCAATCCTGTTCTTCAGCAAAAACTGAACTTAGCTCTCTCCATCACGTGTACTCTTCCTTTGCCGTGGAGCCCTGGCTAATGCTCCTGTTAACCCACTCTGCCCTTCTCCTGCACCGATGGATATAAACAGCACCACTATGTAGGCAGCAATGCTTTTAAGAGCTTTTCTAGCTGGCATCAGCAGTAAAGAGGGAAAAAAAATAGTGTCTGATTCATTAAGTCAAAGCCTCAAACCATTAGAAATGGGTCCTATCCAAATATATTCCCAGCTTCTGTTGCATACCTGTAAGTCTGGGCTGCACAACTTCTATCGCCCAAGTGACAGCAGAGACTTTTCCCTCTTCTGCTCAGGTGAGATGGAAGATGGTAAGGAAGAGTCACATGCACTGACAGATACAGACCTTGATCAAAACTTTTCAAGTCAAACAAAATTAAATTATTTTCTCAATTTGCTCAATCAGAGACTGCTCATTTCACTGAATTCACTAATAAATTAACAACTGAGAAAGCAGAAGCAGCATTTTGCTCAAAATCCTCTCTAAGCAGAAGACTTCTGCTTTCAGGGTGACTGCTTTGTGACTGGCCACACGCAGAATCTGCAGGCTCATGTCGGGCTTTGCTGTATTGGGCGACTGCCTTCGGGTTTGCAGCTGGAGCTGGGGGTTAACAGTATGGGGAAGCAAACAACTTGCAGCAAGCCAAATCTTTCTGTCTGCTAGAGATTCAAGCACGCTTTAGTAAAAGGTCGTATTTAAGGGTCTGTGCATGCAATGAACAAAAAGTGTGAAATTTCTTGTCTGATTCTGTTGGGGTTTTACGGAATTTTCTCTTTGTAAACTTTTGGATGCTGACTAATGTATATGTAATGACTATGCATTTTTAGCAAAAAAAAGTGTGAGCTATAAATAAAGTTGTTTCTGAGTTCATTTTTGTAGGAACACATTTATAAAGTTTTTTTTTTTCCAAATCTTAATATAAATTAGTGTGACACCTGTATACAACCTTAGATATTGCTAGCGTAATTACAGGAACTCCCAACTCTTGTGTAGGGCTGTTATCTTTGAAAACACTATACCACAGCAAAAAGACTGTTTTATTGTCTTTTGAAGGAAATTAAACACCATTATATTGCCTTTTAGTTTTCCAGCAACCCATGATAGAAATCCTTTTACACTTCATAAATTCACAACTTTAACAGGGTGTAAGGAGGTCAGTGTCTCAGCCTACCATGATCATTGAAACAATCTGGAATTGGTAGCAACAGCTGTATCATGAATCACAGCTACATACCGACTGCAAAAGAAAGACATTATTTGACATCAGTTTGGCAGAATGGGACTATCCCAAGTGTCAGAATAAGTTTGGAAGTCTAGGTGTGCATTTAAATACTGTGTTGAATGAAAACTGAAAAGTACTCTGTGAACTGTAACTACACGGATTGTCTGCTATAAGTCATCTATCTCAAAATTCAGCAGGACACTATTAGTCCAACATAATTACAGGCACCTCCTCATATTGTTAACAGGCTAAACACCTGGTGCTAAGTCTTTTGCAATCTAGAGATTAGAGAAATTTGTACACGAACTGGTCTTCACACACAAGGTTTGTTATCTATACATAGGACATATAGTATATACATGTATGTATATAGTAAGTCACAGTATGTATATACAGCCCATAGTAGGCCTGCATAGATGGCCATCAGTGACAAACTGTAGGTTCTTTATTTGAGGTTGGTCAAATTCTTTCAAAAATTCTATGATTCTTTAGAGCTCCTCACATGGAAAGGTTTCTTATTTGCACATTTTTTACATCCTAGTTGAAACATGGTAATAATTTCAAGTATTTGATGAGTTCAACAAAAATTTACATTGCCATCTCACAAATAAACAAATGCTTCAAAAAGATTGCACCCTGCACTGCTTTTATCAGTAGGCCCCGGATCGGGTCATCAGACCTCTACGAGCTGAAGGAAACCTCACAAAACTTACCGAGTCAGCGAGTATAGCAGAATACTGAGCAGAATGGAAAACAACAAAAGTCACTGCTGGGGCAAGTGATTTATTGAGGTTTGTACCTCATTCTTCAGCAGTGATTGATCCACATTTTTTCTGGCAACAAACTGGAAATCTGAAGGCAATGTACATTTTCTTACAATAACATAATTTCTCTGATAAATGGTCCTAAAAGTTAGGACAGTGTATCTGCAAAAGAGTATTTGATATACAGCTTTGACCTTCAGATCTTATTCTGTCACTATGGCTGTAAGATAATGTATGGGTAGTAGAATCTGCAGCTCATTTAAAAAATGAAGAAAAAAATGGTAAAAAAAAAATCAAATCAGTGTTAATCCTAAGGCTAAATCTTGGTTTAAACAGGAGAGCCTCTGGGGACACTTGGCATCATTCACTTTTTGTTTTGCAGTCTGTATGCAGAACTCTGCGTGCCCAATCCCCGGGCAGGAATTCAATCACTAGTGTTTGGTAGCATGTGGAGATACAACTCTGAAGTATCACCTGGATGACAACGAGCAGCAATATCAGAAGCACTCAGAAAAAAATAAATAAAGAGTGAAGGATAAGCAGGCCTTGGGAGGGCTTCTCCGATACCTTGGTGCACGCAGGCTTGCTCTCTTTAGTTATCCCAAGTTTAGCAAAGCTCATAAGCGCATGCTTAACTTTGATGTCCACACACACTTATCTTTGTTCATTCCCAGCGACAAACTTCTCCCTGTGTTTAAGCCTTGTACAAATCAGAGCCCTAATGAGCAGGCAGAGCCGCAAAATGCTGCCAGGAGAGTTTGGCACGGCAGGAGGCAGCGTCCTACCGCCTACGCCGAGGGCTCCTCTGGGCTTCCCTTCCCTCCTCTGCCCGAGGCCTCTGAAATATTCTCCTTCCAGACCTCTGTCTCTAACATTTTGATAAGAGCAAAATAAATATGTAGAAAGAAAGAAATGCATCAACTTAGTAATTAAATAAAACTGCAAAATTTCCATCTGTGGCAATTACAGTAACAAAATATTGTTATCAGTTTGGAACAACAGCCGAATTTACCGAACACTAGAAACCGCACTCACTAGCTAAGTGCTTTAAAATGATGATTTTTTTTCTACAATGTTATTATGTTAGACAGATGCAGAGATTCACAGAACGCAAATATTCTACACAGAATACTCTTGTCCTCAGCAATACAGCATGTTTCTTCAGACTATAAATACTCTCTAACAGAAGTGTGCCAAATCCTTCAAGTTTAGACATACCATGGTCAAAACAATATATAAATAAAAAAAAGATTTAACCGATTTCAGTGAAACATAGGGAATCCAGAAAAAATATGAATGGAAAACTTGCTCAAGTGCAATATTTGCGTTGTATCATTAGGATGACATGAAATCAAGACAAACTTCATCATGCAGCAGCAGTAATAGCTCGGAGGGAGTACAGAGCCAGTGTATATTAGGATTTGCTGCCCCTGAGAGTGCCAGCAATGAGAAGGATGTAACGAATGGAAAACAGCACATACCTGCACTCCATATCGCACGCGATGAACATGCCTGTACTCAAAACCAAGGCTGAATTACCCAATGGTAAATGTGTTCACATAGCAATCATTTATGAAAAAGCTTTCACACTGCTCTACATACTTTGGTTGAAGTCTCTAGCTGTTATCAATAGTACCTTTTACAAATCTTAGAATTCCTGTCCCTAGAATTCCTAGAATTTTATTTATTAAAGGAAAAAAAAAAGTGCCATAGAGTTGACAAGATCTGCTGATTTTGCTGTTGCACAGATTCACACAGCGCCAGCGAGCAGGACTGCAGAACATGGCAGAGCAGTCCCTGGTTTCCTCCGAGCACCTCTGTGGCTGCCGCGCGGTGTCCGCAGAAAACCTTCCCCATGAACCCGCTGTGTCTCTGCTGGGCACTGCGCCTGCCCCATGCTATATCAAAGGCAATTTAAACATAAAACACATCATTTTTAAACATACACGAGGGAGGTAAAACGCCTCAGCTCGTGCAGGTCCCTGTCCTGCCCTGTCGATGGGCTCCGCGCAGACCCGCAGTGGCGTGGGCCTCGTGTCTCTTCCACCAGCAGGGATTTCTGCGCCGGCAGGGCCGCCAGGAGGAGCAAGCAGACCGCTGGCCCCGGCGCCTGCGGCGAGGCCTGCAGCTCGGTCGGGATCCCGCCTTCAGGAGGTGGTGGTGGCCACGTTCTCCCTTGGCGCACGCAAACGCGAGTGGCGACATGGCCCAGCAGAGCAGCACCGTGCGGCGCACCAGGCGGCGTGGCGGTGGGCACGCTCGCCAGCAGCACCCCGCTGCCCCTGCACCCTCCCTGGAAGGGAGATCCAGCTCACGTAAGGTTTTAAGGGAGAAACTGGCTCGGCAGTCTGGCAAAAATACCGCCTTAGAGGCAGCTGCTCAGTGATATAATCCCTGAAGAAGAGGGAAGCTGTTTTGGAGGGGATGACGCTGCCCTCTTAGGCATTCCTGGGCTCAGACAGTGAGCGTGAGTCAGGCAGAGCTCAAGTGTGTGTCCCGCCGTGCTGACATTTTACTTAAACACTGAAATAAGTTTATTTGATCTCTTTCCTTTACCATATACATCCTTTAGTGGATCCAGATTAATGGGCATATTAGACTTACCCACTAGTTCAACACGAGCATGTGCTAAGCAGGCTGAGAACCCAAACGTGTGACATGCCAAACAGTTTGTGAAAGGATCCGCTTGTGCAGGATTTCATGGACCAGCACCTGGAGGCCTAGGAAGGAGAGTACGTGCACGTCATCGCTCCAGAAATAGCTCCTTGCCATCCACGACTTTCTAAAAGGAAAGCACAGGAGCTGCGCTAGTCCCTTCCTCACGCCAAGGACATTTTAATTCTGCCGCTCATTTTCCATCTGATCCATGCTAATGCAGCCTAACTGCTACATCTCTGGTTAACGTCAAGCAATGCGCATATATTTGATGCTACAGCTGCAGATCGATATGTGGAGCACTTCTCCTTGGTCGGTGCTAGGCCCATGCTGCCGCCCCGGGCTTGTCACGGCTCCCCACAGCCCTGTCAGGTGGACGAGATGCAAGGTTCACCTCCTGTGACACTCTTAGGGACCCTCACGAGGGTACAGCCTGTTAGCCCTTCTATCCTAGTGAAATTATACTTAGATTTCTGTTAAGAGAAGAAGTTTTCTTTGGGCAGTCATCCTGACACTCTTCTCTGCTTGTCATACACCACTTGCTGCATTAGCACCGAACAAGACTATGTGGCTCTAAATCCCACTGGCAGAATGCTCAAAATGTAGTGACATGCAGTTGTGTCTGTACATTGAGACGAATCCATTAATGATATTATAATTGATTTATCCTGACAACCTAGTGAAAACTGAATATATTTGTCTCATGGTCTTTCTATACGTAAAGTATAGGCAAAGCTTTCTTGGATGCTTTAGACACATCACATAAATCTACAAATAAACTGCTACATAGAAAATATCCTTGAGAATGAAATGCAAAAGAATTTATTTTGGCAACAGTAAGATCTGTTGTAATTTTTCCTCAGATTACTTTTTAGGGATATCAATCAGAGTTTCTTTGTCAACAAATTCCACGGTACTGAACATGACTGATTGATTTGCAAGTCACATCAATGAGGACATGCAGGCCTGACCTTATTCTCTGATAACAACTGCAAGGATTTGCTCTCATCTCAGGGTGTGAGAAATGTGCTGCAGTAAGAGTCCTATCTTTTATGCCCAATGTCAAACATAATAGGCTTCTAATAATAGAATAGCTCCAATCTGTCCAGTTATTCCAACTCTGCATCTGCCACAGAAAGCATCTTATTAGATTATAGTTCATGTAGTAAACAATGACTTAATGTTCCTTCGCGTGTCTTGGTAAAAACAGAAGGGTTTCACACGATGGGCAGTTTTCTCATCTGCAGCAGTCTCTTAGAGGGTTTAGCAGCACAGGTTTCAGTGAAATATTTACAGCACTGCTTACACAAATGATCGCAGCATACACTAAACTCTGGGGGTTTTATAAGGCCCTTTATAAGTAGGAAGGATCACCATCAACAGTGTGTGCTGATTCAGATTTCAAAAAAGTCCAAAAGTCCAAATTTCCTCTTATAACTCCACTTATAACTGTGTTTACAAAAAAAAATAATAATTTATGATGGGACCTTAATGGACGAAGTGCATTACGATGTGATAGGGAAATACAATTTTCCCCACACTGTCCCTTAACTCAAAGAATTTTGTTCAAAATTGCCAGATGCCTTAAAATTACTTGCCTGAAGAGACCGGCCGCAGAAATATCAGTTTCTTCAGGACTAGTTGTTAACAAAATAAAATACAAATAAAACATTTTATAAGAAGCTGCTGCTCAGATTTTTTTCAGTATTATCCACTACTGTAGATAATAAATATTATGACTCTTATTCTCTTGTCCAGATGGTGGTATAGTGGAATTTTCTGACTAAAGTGGATGTGACTAGTTGGAGGGTATTTGGAACACCCCAGTTGGAGCTGCAGGCCGATTCCACACTGACTGTCAGTAGGAATGTGGTGTTGCAGCAATACGTTAGCATCTAGTTTTTTGACCACCACAGTTGCCTCAGTCTCTCTTCACAGAGTATGTGATCTGTTACCAGAGAAAAGGGCCTGAGATACTGATCTAATCTAGACAGAAAAGATGCCAGCACATTCAGTGATTTTGCATTTCCTTTCAATGATTGAAAAGGTACTAACACCTCTCTGATGGTTTGTAATAACTCCAGTTTGCTCATGTCTAGCTTAGAATGTAAATGAACACACTGCTGTATCCTCCAAGTTATTTTTCCTGGTTCAAATATTTTTATAATAAATGTACCTCTTCTCTCAATCTTACTGTGGATTCTGCACCAACTCTTATTTGCTCATCTTGTTGTATCAGGTGTATATATTTCAGGTTCAGTGCAGTTCTTGATGCTCCATCAGTCTGTTTTCATCTGCTGGAGACTACGTAATATTTAACTCCTTACCTTTTGAATGTTCACCCATCGTATCACTTGCTGGATCCTTTGACTTGCTGACAGCTGCTTAGTCTTTTGTAGTTTTCACATAACACATAGACACAGAAAACTGTTTTGCCTTTCCATCTCCAAATTTCAGGACAGATTTCTCAGCTTTCACAATAGCTTCCTTCAAAGTTCCTTGGAAAAATCTTTTATCCAAAGTCATCTTGAAATCCTTGTTGTCTTAGTTGAAAATACAGGTTTGAAAGGTTAAAGGTGATTGTCCTGTAGTTAACAACTTCTTTCCAGAGTCAGTCAATACTGTGTGTTAATGATACTGTTCCCAGAAAAACCTTTCATGTTCGGTGAAGAAGGTTTGTTTTGTGAAAGTTGTTATATTGGCAAAACATATGAGTAACAGAAGGGATATGACTCTCTGTAATGAGAATGTATCACACAGTTTACATCAGGGATTTGAAAAAACATTTTCAGAGGGCTCTGGTTTTGGTGACTAAAGCTTTAAACCTCTTAGCTTTTTTCTCCCTTCTTCAAGTCAGATGTGGTGAGTTCCTGAGTCACGGTGCCAACGCTTGCCAGGCCATGCGGATGAGCCAGCCAGTCAGGTAGAAAGGGTGAAAATCACCGCCTAGAAGCCCTGAGAAAAGCTTCCAATTTAATTTCCCTGTTTTGATGGCTGAAGTGAATCATTTCAGTCACTCACTCGGAGAGTTCACTGGGGTGACTCTCCTTGTCCCAAGGCAGATCCACCACATGGCCAGATGCCACCCGCCACAGGCCTCCAAGTATTTCTGGTATTGATCCACCCATGCAACTGGGAGAGGGTGGACAGAGCTGGAGCAGAGATGGTGTTTGCCGTGTGCCGGCGGTGTCAGCCACGCTGGGCTGCAGCACGCGGCCTCGCGCTCTGCGGTCACCATCCCCTCGCTCACAGCAGCTCCGCGGCCAATCTCCCCTTGGCTCACTGCTCACCTGGCTTTGCTGTGCCCAGCAAGGGGGCAAACTGCCCCCTCCCAGCTGTCTCCTCCATAGACAGGCCACCCAGGACCATCATAGTCCTCTTCATCAGCTAGTTGTGCCGTTGCCACCATCATTGTAAAAGCCAGGAGGATGGGTCTGACTCCTGATCCCAGCTGGAAAACCTGAAATGGGCTGCCTCTCCAGAGCAGCACGGTGGGCATTACACACCTACAGCAGTTACTCAGGCTCTGGTATCATACAGGCAGTAGCATAAGATAAAATAGTCCCCTTTGTATCAAGTACCTGCCTCACAGCATAAGGCTCAATAGCAGCGTGAATGTCCCTGTTAACATGGCAATCCCACAACTCCTGTTCTGTTAGAAAGTTTTGTTAGAAAATCATACATAATCCCCTCTGAACTTCCTAAATATTTTAGTTTTTACAGTTTTGTATCCTTAAAGAACCTTAACTCCAGGGAGTGTTGCCACAGTGGTGTCTACCTTCTTCAGATGCAAGTCCTATCCTTATAAGAACTTCCTACTAAATGTTTCTTAGTTTATTCCATTTTTGGACCAGATATCATGATTTTCCTGTTCTTTTTGTTAGACTCCCATCTTATATCTATTTTTGGCTTGGGACTCATGCTGTATGTGAATAAACCATCAGCAACATAGCATCTTTGTGTCAGTTATAGTACCTAGATGCAAAATGCCTCCCTAAAGTTCAGCCTTTAGCAAAATATGCATATTGGAAAGAAAAAAAAAAAAACACACAGATGCTTTGGAAGTGTCTGTGCTTGCTGTGAGTTCCCCAGTGCTAACTCAGATGAAGAGTAAGGAAATGTTGGAAAGCTGTGTCATACCGCCTGATTCACAACTTGAGGTTAAGCGATAGCAGCTCTCCGCAGCCTGCACTCAGCTTCAAGCTTGCTCGCCGTGTTCCAGACCTGAATAAGGAGTTGTTGGCCTGAAACCTTCCCTGTCTCTACAGCTATTCCAAGGAAAACCCACTTCTGCCTGGCAACCCAGCTGTGCCGGACGCGATCGCTCTGTGAACACACGGCTACGGGCATGCTGCAGGGCCACAGCTGTGGACAGGCACACGGGCCGCAGGCGCTGCCTACTCCGGCCGTGCACAGACCTTCACAGAGCAGCGTTCGCCCAGAGACAGAGCTGCTTGTGGGACTTATAAACTCTGCTTTTGCTCCCCCTGATGTCAACAGAAGCAAGGACAGAGCTACAGGGTTATGAGATGCTAAGGTCTTAAAATATGCTCTGAATGATTTCTATTTTAAGAGCTGTTTTGCTTTGGAGGATGAAAGGTCCGTTCACTTAATACGAGGAACAAGGCCTGTCTTAGAGACGTGGAAGAACATCTATTCATCCAACAGCTTTGCTATTTCAGGAGTAATCTGTAAATTATTTTAAGAGTTTGTTTAAACTGTTGTTAACTACACCTGGCAGGCTTCTGGCAAATGCATTATTGCTCCTTGAGCCGTGCGCGCCGCTGTCAGGGAAGTCAGCGGGGGCTCCTCGCTCCTCCTGTTGACACGGTTCTACTTCGTATAAATAATTAAACATTGACAGGGTCTAGCACCCCCACCCTCCCCAGGAGAGCCCCGAACCACCAGACTAGAGCATTGTTTCCTTCCCTCACCAGCTGGCTCCATGAATATTTAAGTATATTATACAAAGTGGAACTGTTCTCTCTTTAAATCTGGGGATTCAGTTCCTCCCGAACACAGGTGGGAATTAAGCTGAGATTTTGCAGGGTGTGCACTCATTTCACTGGGCAACACCAATATGATCTTTGTTCTTCTTGACTTTACGCATTCATTTATTTGATATTTTGACTAGCAGTTACACACAAACACATGTTTAGGATTAAATAGAAGTTCGGATCAAACAAAATTGAGCTTTGGGACTTCGTTTATAAATATGAAAAAAATATATTAGCTCATAGGAGCTGAGATTTTCCCTCCAGTTCAGATATTCAGCTCAGGGCAAAGCCAGGAGTCAATTATTAGTGCAAATAACTTAGGAAGCCACTACTCCTGATGTGTTATTTGTCTGCACAGATTCCACTACTTCTATGCTTACTATCTTAGTTAAATCAGAATTCCGGTTCCGAGACACAGTTAAGATTCGCTTTCTACTTAAAAACCTGCGAGTTATATCTGTTCTCTCAGAGTGACAGGTTTCTGTGAAAGACAGGGTAACTTGTGAATTCATGCCCTGGAAAATCTTCATTTCCACGGACTGGAAAACATTCATTTCATCTACTGAAGAAACAGGCAAAAACAAGGTTACTCTGATACCCTCTTGCTGTTTTAGGTTGTGATCCAATAATAGCTACTGGCATCTATTCCCATGGATACTGAGGGTTTTACAGGAATTATTTTTATCAGTAACATCTTCTTGCAACAATTCAGTAAGCTGTTATCTATCTTATATCCAACATAACATCCAACACGCAGCTAAAGTCTGTTCAGTCTAATAGCTCTATATTGCTCCTTTCTGGGGTTAAAATTTGGATGTGAAAGAGTTTATCCCCAAACCAAGGTTTTTTTTTTTCCTCTCTCTTTTTGTAAAAGAAAAAAAAATATAGTGGCTCGTTTTGAAACTGCTGCACAAACAATACAGGTCAGTTGTGTTTTTGCACCCCTGTGCTTCTAATAAATGGGGTTTGCATTCAGATTTTTATGGTGTTTGGATCAACTTCATCCCTTCTAGGAACATGTGTGCCTTTAGTGTGGCCCAAGGTTTAACAGGCAAGTTAATATTTTGAAGGCCACTGAAAAGTAGAAAACTAAACCAAAACAGACAAACTGCCATCAGGACAGGAGTGGAATGAACTGGCAAACTATGACTCTGCATTCAACTGATAGTTTTAACTCTCACTTCTCATATTCTTAATACAAGGTACCTAAGGAATTCTAAAATGCAGCCGAATTATCAAAATAAATCTTGAACACAACAAGGATGTAACGTGATCAAAAGTCCTCCTTAAAGAACTTTATTAGTGTTGGGATCCAGTCTCAGACAATTTGATTACAGCCTCTGGTATACCTCTGGTATAACTCTGGCATTAGAGCTTGGCTGGGAATGTGTTTAAGGGTCTTGACTCTCTGCTTTACAACAAATGTAGAAGTGATATAGAAATGTCTAAAATAATAATACAGGCAGGTCAGAGACAGTTGCAGCCCTAGAAGATACAGTAGGCTTAGAATTCAGTCAGTTTAATTAAAAGCATTTGAATTTATTTTACATTTAATATAGATAACTGAATAATGCTATTTAAGAAGAAAAAATGGGCTTAGTAATGATACCAGAAACTGATTAGGGAACCCACCAACGCACCCCCTCACTCCAGGTCAAAGCTGCAGCCTTAGGATGGCCAAGAGCCTGAGAACTGAGAGCTTTAAGTGCTGAGATGGAAACCCAAGAGTCGAGCTGCTGCCATGGATAGACTGTATAATAATCATGAGCTATTTGTTTCCCTTATAACTCAGCATCCGTATGCCATTATTCCTCTCATTCCCTTCCAAGAGTAGAGCCACCCAATATCACGTAGCTGTACCTTACAGCTAGTAAGCTACTTACAGACTAGAATTCCAGCAAGGAATTCCCTCCTATCCAACACTGTGCAGAACAAGTATTAGAGTGCACCGCAGTACCTCTGGAACAGGGGGGAGCATCACCTCAGCACAGCTCAGGCAAAGTACCTCTTAAAGAATGACAGGGCACATACAGCACAAACACGCAGCCTGCTCAGGCTTTTATGCACACTCAGAGCCAGGCATAACCTCCTGGAGGTGGAAGGAGCAAACTGCAAAACAGGTAATAGAAATCTGAAAATTACTTACCAACTGTTAGAAAGTATGTTGTCCTTATTCAAAGATGCTATGTATCTGCCAGAAAACATATGTAGGGGAGTCAGGCATTCTTGTGTCCTTTTCTGCAAGGATTAAGAAAAAACTCGACTGTAATCTCCTTAATGAGCCCAAAGAGCAGGCCTAGATTCTGTCATGACTGTGCCCTTTCAAAAAGTGAGTTGAAGCATTTAAACAGAAACACTCTTCCAAAACCTGTGTCCAGCTTATCTATCTCAAAACCAAAAAGTATAGTTTAGGAGTTGTAAAATGAAATGACAAAAAAGTATCAGACTCAACCTAGCCTTTATTTTGTTTGTTGGATATGGGAAATATATCCTCAGAGACTGTTAAAACCAAAGTAATTGAGTCTCTTGATTTTTTTTAATAACTCCTAAGACACAGTAAAGTTAAACTGCTATTTGATCCTGGCTTTCTACTGTAGTTTCCAAAATGCAATAGGACAGCCAGGGAGTTACAACTGCACAGGAGTTACATGCAGTTATTTCAGTGAAACACTGAAATATTTGAAACATTTTTATGTCAAGTAGTTACCTAATTTTAACCTATATTGCTGTTTCTTTAATGCTTTTCCAGTTTTTATGTTACTTTTATGATACATTTTCTACAAAAAACTGCTACTCTGTGGCAATCTCTGGCCTTGGCTCCCCAGATTCTGCGGGGAATCACTTATCTGGCGTTCAGATGTGTTGCTCTGCAATGCAACGCTGAATTTGATAATGACAATTACTTTTTTTTTAATATTAAGTAATAATAATTCTGCGAAAACCATTACACAGAAACATAATAGATCCCAGATGTGTTTAAAAAACATAATATTATGCTTAAGTCCAAATTCGGGCTAAGAATGCCTGTGTGTCTCTCCCAAGACAGCAATTCTGTATTTAGAGAAAGTAAACGTACCATTGTGATCCACACGGCCGATAGCTGAGTTTTTGCCACCAATGAAATAATTTGGCCCCAATCTCATGTTCCCTGACAGCTGTACTCTGAGAGGAAGGAGGCCACAGGGACTCCCTTGCTCGGACCTGCCCTGCCCTGGTACAATTTATTGTTGCTTGGGAGCAGCCCTAGCTTACAGCAGTGGTGCAATATCCCCCTCCTTGCCAAAGCCTCTGCGTAGCCTAAACAACAGGAGCTACCGAACGCATCGCTCCGCAGCGCCAAGCACCACGTGGCAGGGAAGGGCTCCATCTCCCCGCAGGAAGGGTCCCCTGCCCTCTCCCACCTCTCAGGGCACAGGTTGCCAATCATCCGCACATTTTGTGAGGAGGGGTTCATTCCTCATCAGCCCTTTCTCTTCAGCTTATGGTATTTTGGGAGCAGATGGTGATTTATCAATAAAATCAGGAAAACAGTATTGTAGTAGGCTGAGCTAAAATTTTTCACAGCACTTCTTAAGAACAGTTTGCACTAGATAAAACTAGATTAATTAGAGCAAATCAAACTATTATCTTTTATCCATATAGGTTTATAAACAGGGGTAATGACGAGAGATCCAGGAAGAGCAATACTATTGTAATGAAATAATTTCTTAGGGGGCTTAATTCTGATCTCCAATCTCCAATCTGTGTTTCCAGGAACAGAAAAAAATCATTATTACAACGTGTGCAAGCACTCGATGATATTCAGGCCACAGGTTATTAACTCTGTGCAACAGCAGTACATCTGGCCGTATTAATGCACTTTTGCAAATCTGAATTAATGCTCTTTTACAAGTCTGTATTTTTTAGCTACAGCGTGCTGAGAGCAGCAACTGATGAACTCTGGACGGCAGCTTCCAAGAAGCTACTGACTCTTGTGATGTGATCTACACAGACATGTAAGGTAATGCAGTTGTACCATTTTCACTGGCCAAAGTCTAATAAGAAACTGAAGCAGAGTGCTTTAATACAAAGCTATTTATTTATAACATAAGAAAGCTAAAGCACAAGAAATGCCGTTTTTTTGCTCATGCCTTCAGTTTTCCTTTTAACAGCATTCTTCCTCAAAACACTCTAAGCCCGAAAGGGATTTCTCTGGGGCACCCTTGATGTCTCTTCCACTATTCTTTCTTGGCTCCCATAGGCACCAAGTCTCTTGCTGCACAGTTGCTGCTTCCCAGCGGATGCCAGAGCTCTTTTCCCCATCAGTGTGACGGGAAGAAGGCAGCAAAACTCACGAGGCCTCTAGCACCACCCTGGCTGGGTGTCATGTAACGAGGCAGGAGCTCCACGGTTCACCTTTCATCAGATTAAAACTGCTGGTAGTGGTACTCATACTTTCGGGGTAGGATAGTATTTTGCTGGATATTGTCCAAAATAGCCACTCTTTTCATTTCTCTGTCTGTAAACCAGGCTCCACTCTAAATCTCCGAATTTTTACAGACTGCAATAGATCCAAGGATGATTCTTTTATATAACCTTCATAACACTGATTCTACTTGCATTCAGAAACAGAAAGTCTTACTTTCTGTCCGCTTGTATAGCAAGGCATAATTTTCTAATACCTCTCATATTTCCTTCCCAAGCATAAGCATAATTAAGGTCTTGTGTTTCTTTCCGGCATCTGCTAAAGACAAGAGAACCTGCCTTGGCATTTCCTTTCATAATAGTATCTACTTGAATACCTGCTGCTTTAGATTGCCTGGAGTCCAGGACCATGACCGGCCAAATACTGCTCTGCCTTTGCTTTTAGAGCTCTCTGGGGGAGAGCAGCTTTTCTTGGCACTTGAGGATGCTCAAGGCCCCACAGTTTGCTGCTGCCCTACGGAAGCTGCAGCCCTGTGCACATCTCTCCATGGACGTGCTCGCGTCTGGGCTACACAAACGGTGCAACTTCAACTTCATTGCCTTCTGCTTCCAGTTCATGCTCCTGTTTCTTTTATGTACTATTTTTATTGGAACAGTTTCTTAAAAGATGCTATGAGACAGATAGCTCTTGCTTAAAAACATTGTTTCTGAATCCATTTGTCTGATTTCTTTACCTGCTGCGTGATACTGTTGTTACAACTGCATGCTCTCGCTTAATGGACTCCGGGATGCTTCCCTGGAAATGTTGAAGCAATCCTTTAGGAGCCTTGTGCGATGATGAAGTGTCTGTTCACAAAATGATGAATCTTGCAAACATCCTGTCTGATAGCAGGCACTATGGTTAAAAAAGAGGAACTCTCTTTGGTTACAAGAATATTTGCAGTTTGGGAGCAGTGGTCTAATTTATCATTGGCATGTTATGTTGAAAACCAATCCAGCTGATTATAAACTAGCACCATTTTTCTTCTTTTCTTCTGTCATGAGGGCAAATAAACAATTGACCTGAACAACAGCAGGTAAAACATTTCAAAAGCCTGCATAATTGGGTACCTGCCTATTTTCCTCTAATGCAGGGAAACAAGTCGAGCTCCTGTGACATCAGAACTGCCCAAACCAACAAATGGAAGAAGCAGAAAGTTGAGAAAAGCCATGCTGAAAAGCTGCACCACTTTTATGATTAACACATCACAGCTGGTCTCTCTGGTAAATGACATCAGGAATCAGGAAGCATCACAAACGTACGAAAAATGTTATTATTTGAGGCAAAGCTTGCAAAGGCACCAAAAATTAATGTCAGTTCAGAAGGTGTGGGAGCACCGTCAAGACCACGTTTGCATTTGCTATCTCCATATTAAAACAAAGCAAGAGAGGGGGAGGTTTATGAGTCATCCCCACCATTTTTTATACAAATCCAGAAACTGCATTGTCGTTTGATAAATGAACTGAGAGCAAAGCTTGAAATATAAAAACAAAGACTGGGATTTCCTTCCTGGGAAAGGGTTGGGCTCAGCAGGTTTTCCCGCGAGCAGCAGCCCCCGCAGCCAGCAGACACCCTGGGACACAAGCGAGGGGGGAAGCTCAGTAGTCACTTACCATCTTAATGTGCCTTTTGTTTTCTTCTTCGTTTCTGGTTGTATAATTAAAGCCTGTATCCTTTGCTTTGCTAGAATAGATAAGTTATCCTCATCTTAAGCTTTGTCTAATATTCCAAGTGATATCAACTCTGAGGGATTTTTTTAATCATTATTATTTCTATAAGATTAAAAGAAATGCTTAGAGATGGACAAATCTGTTGCTTACAAATGAAAGCCAGTATGAAAATCCTAGGAATTGGGTGGGTGCATCATACTGTAAGAGCTGGTTTACAAGCTAGAATTATCAAGAAAATAGGGGTATGTCCTCTAATGCACGCTGCTCAGCGCTATTCTGAAAAGGGACAACCTGCAATTTCAGGAAATACCAATGTTCTTATGGAGGTGAAAATATCAAGATTTTGGTACTTAAGACCACATCAAAAGAAAAAAAGAGCTGCTGATGATAGTATTTGCATAAGCTTAAATTCAAATAATTTCTCAGTGTCAGAAGCACCAGGCTTGTGCAGAACTGGTGAGTTTTGTATCTTCTGACACGCTGCTGGGGATTTCATACAGATGACTGTTCACAGAGGAAAAGCAGATGATCTTCCTGAAAGCTGGAGCATAAATAGTCACAAACTAGTCATTTGGGCAGCGTGTGTTCCCAGGCAGAGCAGCAGGCTGCCGTGCGGGCTGCTCCGCCTGCTATTACATTTGCCACACGGGAGATGCAGGGGTGCGTGGTGAGCAGGGGACAGGGCTGCCTCCCCAACACTGCTAGGCCCCTGGAAGGACTTACTTTACTTATCTTAAAGTTAAAATGTTAAATACCTTACTTATGCATTATCCCAAGCTTTGTAGATGCGTGGCCTCAAGGATAATTGTAACAAAAATTAATTTCTGGCCTACCTTCAAAAGGAAACAACATGAAAAATAAAAGTTTTTCATGATGCAAAGTCTAAGAGCCAAAGGTTAGAAATTTTTCAGGTACAGCAATATATGCACATGCACACATACTCTTTGCTTATGCAACTCTATACTATTTTTGTCATCTAACCTATGCATCATTTATGTAAGGAATACGTACACAAGGCAGCCTATTAAAAATGCATGAAAGTCTATAAATCTGCCATCTTCCACTTCGGAGCTCGCAATTTGTATGACTTCAGTTGTATACATTTTCCACATACAGGCCCTGAATGTGCCTTACATATTTTTATCCTGCAAAAACTGGGTTTCTGAAAGATGCTGATGCAGCGGCTCCCTGACTTGAGAAACGAAGCACTGCCAGTTTATGAAAGGGTTTATTTGATCTGGTTGCCCACAGCAGCAGGCAACTGGGCTCAATGAAGAAGAAAGGTCATTCCCATTCATGTATTCCCAATAGATATTAATTTAGTTTAAGATTAATGTCAATACTAACACTTTTATTTATAGGTAGCTGCTTACTGACCTTTTACTTTTCCGTCCCCTCTGCAGCCATTGATGGAAGCCAGCCAGACGTCTCTGGTTTAGTTCATGGATGAATTGTTTGTAGCAACATCATTTACATTCAGTAAGTGCAGTTTTATTTAGAGCGAGGGCTTTGTTGCAGTCTATAATTTAGCGCTTGCTCCAGGATGGCCAGTGCCAGCGCGTGGGGCTGTGGTTGTTCCCACGCCTGCCGGGTGAGGAGCAGCAGGGGATGACGAGGCACCCGCGGTGGGTCCTCCTGAGCCCTCCCGTCGGGGCCTGTGCTGGCTCTTCAGCCCTTAAGTCTCAATTTCCCCAAAGAGATCGGGAGGCTGTCTTCGGTGCTAAGGAAGAAGTTGTTAGTGTGTTATCTATCTGAACAACTAATGTTCAAAACCAATTTTAGAGTGGGTTAATTCTGCAGCAACCACATGTTAACGCGGGTCCTTGAAAACGTAACCCAAAACACGTGCAGAAAACACCACTGTAACTGCTGAACGAGCAGCGGAGTGCAGCCGCCTCGCTCTGCGGCCAGCTATTCAGCTGCTATAAGGACCGAAATTCTTTCTGCTTTCCAAACTGCGGGTCTTCTCTGGGCTTCAGCAATGTTGGCAACAGGAGAGGAGCAGCAGGGAGGGTGTGTGTCCGTCGTGTGAAGATTACACAACTCTCCACAGTGCATATTGACTTCCACAGCTAGCAATTTTATGAGCATTAAATTGCCTCCCAAACTAAAATCAATATACACAGGGGTGGTTGCTTACCTTTTGGCTGCAAACCAGGTAACGCGCTGGTCACAGACTAAGGCATTTTCTCCTTTTCAGCCTTATTTCCCTTTTCTTCCCCTTCCAGTCAGATCAAAGCACAGCTGCAACTATTCCCTCGTTCTGTGCCCAGGGCAGGTCACCATCGCTACCTGTCCCCAGGACCCGTCCCTCTGCAGTGCTCAGCACTTCTCTAATGCCTGGGAAGCGGGACTGTGCGCAGGGCACTCTGCAAGAAGAGCGAGGTCAAGAGCTCGGCAAAGAAGGCTGCAGTAAGGACCCAGGTTGAGATCCTGCCTCACTCACAGCTACAGAAGCTCTTCCCATGAATTTCAGGTCATTTTCCCGTCTTGGCAACAGCGCAGGGCAGAGTTCCCTGCCCAAACACTGGCTCCTCCGGCTACCTGGCAGGCAGGGACTAGCGGAAAGGAGAGCCAGGTTCGTCTTGAAATGACTGGCGATAAATCAATCACTATTTAGGGACATGACGAGGGCCGTCACCCCCCAGCAGCTCTAGCAACGTGGTTTCAGTCAAGCCGTTCTTAACCGGCACCTTTCCCCGCACAACAGGATCACGCACTGAACCCCGCACCGCGTCCCGCAGCCCCCCCGCTCACCCGGCACCGCAGGGGGCTCCGCGGCCGGAGGAGCCTCCGCGCCGCCTCCCCCAGCGCGGGGGGCGGCTGGCAGCGCCGGGCCGGTTGTGCGGCG
>VWPW01014762.1:95961-134361 GCA_013389825.1 Crypturellus undulatus
GCGGCTCTTTGTAGCGCGCGCCGCGGGTGCCGAGCGGGGGGAAGGCGGGCGGCCCGCGCGAGCCGGGAGCCGCGTCCCGCCGCTCGGCGCGTTCCGCTGCGCGTTTCCCACCCGCACTGACAATCACTCGGTAACGGGACGTTTGTTTGCAATTAGCCGCACTTTGACTGCGGCGAGCAGCCTCCTTGCTGTCATTCAAAGACTAAATGGGATGTATTTAAAAATTAAAAACTTTTTTTTTTCCTACTATTCCCAGACCTTCGTTTGCATGTGGAGGAGTTGTATCTGGAGAGTCGGGGTTTATTGGAAGTGAAGGATTTCCTGGAGTCTACCCTCCAAACAGCAAATGCACTTGGAAAATCACAGTAAGAACTTTTAATATCACAAATGAGTACTGGAGGTGATGAAGAGCAGCGTCTTGTTAATGCCTGGGTTTTATATGGGATAGCAGATGGGTGCAATAATGCGCGCAAACAAAAAGAGAAATTCAAGAAATGCTTTGAGTGTATTAATGTAGTGCCCATGATATTGCTCAGGTGGCCAGTGCACCTGGAGCAGGTCATGCAGCAAGGAAGGGAGGCAACAAGAAAGTGTTGCTACTTCTATAAATGACCCTACGTGTATGCTGTGCTACTTCAGTGCTGAAATGGGTCTGTAAAGCAGCGTTGTAGCCACCAACAGCAGGAGCGAGGGAGCAGACACTCCATTAAACAACTAGGACTAACATCATCAGCACCAGAAGTGTTGTCATCCCCCGGCTCAGGGAAAGGGTTTAATTACTGATTTTACTTTTCCTCACATCTGCACATATTAAATCTTACAGAGTGGCCTCCAAATTCTCTTCCAAAATGGCACAATTCAATAAGAGATTGACTTTTAGGCCCAGAATATGGGTTTTACAAAACATCAAAAAAAGAAAGTAGAAAATAAATTAGTCTGTATATAGCAGTGATCATGAAAGGCCACCGTCATTTCAAAGACTGCAGCACAGAATAGGTGGTGGCAGT
Source organism: Crypturellus undulatus (assembly GCA_013389825.1). Lineage (NCBI taxonomy): Eukaryota > Metazoa > Chordata > Aves > Tinamiformes > Tinamidae > Crypturellus > Crypturellus undulatus. Next base: position 96,969 of record VWPW01014762.1, read on the forward strand.
AGAAGAGGATGTCACAGAGCAGAGATGCTGGCACAGCTGGGGGTCATTGATCTGTTTGCAGTGCTGTGTTACAGTGACTCTCATGCCAAAGGAGATGTCACTGGGTGGGTTGATGGATGCCAGGGAAGCTGCAGCAGTTGCTTTCTGCACCTTCATGTTGTGTTACCATGAGGGCAGGTTAGAGGCTGCCTGTGAGTGACTTTACCAACACGAAATGCAGTGTGTGCTTTGCTTACCTTGGAGCGTGAGGAGCCGAGAGGGCAGCAGCTACTGCTGCCTCATCTGGCAGTCTGAACAGCAGACACCGCTTCCATTTGGAATAATACGAGTGTGCCTGAAACCAAAGGAAAAACAGCAAAGTTAGTTTACTGGCACAAACTGGCATTAGATCTTCAGAAGCTCAAAACTGAATCTGGAAAGAAATAATCATTTTGGTTATAACAGTGTAAAGTTTTTACCATTACAAAAACTAGTTATAGATGGAAGTGTGCACAGAAACATGCTACTGGTCTGCCCTCCGCCTTATATTTGGAGGGGAGCAGGAAGAGGACAACTGGCTGTGTTTAAGCAGCCATAGAGTGTATTTGCACTGCAGAGCTAATGCTGCGGTCGGCTACGAGATCCAAGCATCCCATTTAGCCCAGCATCGCTGTGGGAAGCCTTCCCACAGAGCTGCAGCAGCTGTGCCTGCATCTGTGGCCCATTGACCATGCAGGAACTCAAGGGCCTCGGGCATTCCATGGTCACCCTCAATCCTGCTTTCTTGCTCTTCACTCCCGGCCTTGAGGCTGACGCATTCATTGCCCCTAGCTTGCCCAAAGCCAGGGAAGAGCTGCACGCTTGGTGACAGTGCAGGGCTTCTTGTGCCCCCACCTCATTCAGCCCCTAGTCTACACCCCTGGTCACTAGGGCAAGCTGATGTTTTCTTCCCCAAGTTTGTGGAGAAGTCCTATGTCTTTTTGATGTGCAGGAGGGATTTGGGGAAGCAGGGCAGGACTATCAAAACTTGCAAGTCTCAACCTGTGGTTTGAGGCTTAAGTGCGCTCGCTAGCCTGAATCTGAGGAACAAAACCCTCGGTATTGCTTGCAATAGGATCAGTCAGGATCAGTATTGCTTGCAGTAGCCTTAAAGTAAGAAACAGAGTTAGCTGCCGTAAAAATATGTGTTATGTTTGGCATCTCCATTTAGCATCTGATCTTAGAAGGTGACTGAGATTTCCTGCCTGTCAGTTTTAGGCAAGGGATGTTGCAGAATATGCTCAGCCTAACACATGATCTGACAGGTCTGCAAGGCTGCAAGAGACATTGATTCACTTTCTTTTTCGCCCATAAGAAGCATGAAGTTGTTGTTTTTTAAATTAGAATATCTTCTCATCTACGGGAGAAATTCATATTCAGGCAGAGTGACAGCAAAATAGTTTTTTGAAATAAAAATGGCTTTAGAAAACATTATGGGTAGTACAGATAAAGCAGTGTAGCGCTTGGGTATCAGCTGAAACCTTCCCAATTGGTTTGCTCCAGCTAGAAGAGTCTCTCTAACTCAATTATGGTTCTGTTATTTCAAGAGACTGGGACTTTTTCAGCTGGCTAAAGAAAACAGCTCCTCTATTCTGAGAGCTCTAAGAAGTGTTCAGCACATGCTTGTGGTTATATTACAACCTTGGCAGACAACCCAGAAGCTTTAAGTTGGCTTTCCTAAGAAGTCATTTGTACAGCTATTTCCTTTCCTATAGTAATGTATATAGCTTTATCTAAAATATATCACGTACATTTACTTTTAATACTCTGTAATCCTTCTTGGTCACCACCTCACATAAATGTGTCAAATAGTCCAAGAAGCTGGATCACTGCAGAGTGTTTTCCTGGCAAAGTGTGTAGTTCTCATAAAAGTCTAACATACTTTATGTGCAAAAATAATCCTGAAGACTGTCAGAGTTATGTAAGGTTATTTTTTTTTGTAGGTTCAAGAGCTGCATTCCGGCAGGTTTGCTGACAATAAGCAGGGTTTAAAAATTGTCAGTGGAGTTGGGAATCTGCCCTGGGGGAGTGAAATATTTTAAATCATTTTTTCAAAATTTTAAGCATTCATCTCCCCACATAGTTGTGAAACTGCCCTTCCAGTAAAGCACAGTTCTTTACCCACAGCTGCAAGGATAGAAAAGCTGAACATGAGCTGGTGCCTTCACCAGGGGAAGCAAGCTGGTATGAATTTAAAAACGTTTGTTTTGTGGCTGGAGAAGATGGAACTAAGGGACAAGGGAAGGGGCAGGAACTGTGTTTCTTCCCAGGATATAACTCCAAATATCTTTCATGTTTATTCTCAGTAGAGAGAATAAATATGTTCAGCTTACAGGTAGGTGGTGTATTTCTCAAGTCTACCTAGGGTTGTTATGGGAAAAAAATAGAATCAGCATTTTAGTATTAAAAATTTAGAATATTGGTTTAAAAATTAGCTTTGTTTTCCTCTCTCAAAAACAACAACAAACAAACAAAAACCCTTGTGCTCCACGGGCTTTCCCTATCAAAATACTCTTTTTCAAGCAAACACTCAAACAGTTTGGAAAAGTGTGACAACTCAGGAATCCTCCCTAGAAACTGAAAGAAGGCCTTCATTTTGAGTCAGAATAACACTAAACAACACTTCAGTACTTCAAACATAACTACACTGTGATTAATATTACATAAAATAACTGCTGTGAATGATAGCAGAAAAATACATCAGGACCTTATTTTGTCATGAGTTATAAAAAACAAGCATGCCCTTTCAAAGAAGATAATAATCTAAATGGATATTTTAGGGAATTACATTCAAGAACAACTCTCCAAAATATTTGTGGATTCTATTTCTCTTTAGCTGCCAATGGAAATAATACAAATTCTTGAAAAGAAGTGATATCTTTCACAGGCGCTCAGCATCATAATATCTGAGCATAAAGCGCATAGAGCCAAAGCAAGAAGGAACAGGGAGTGAAGGACAAGCACTGGTCGGTCCCTCTTGGAGTGGCCAGAAGGGGCAGAAGCTAAGAAGGCTCCTTCCGTGCAAGATGCCAGCTGCAGGGATAAAACAGGAAAATAAGGCACACCCTGCAGGGGAGGCATCGCATATTCTTCCTTTGACTCCCTCCTCCTTTCATTTCTTCAGAACAGAGCTACAACTTCTTCCAATTCCTCCTCTGAGGTATCACATCCCCTTACTGCATCAGGCTCGGACGCGACCCAGAGTAAACAGAACTGAGTCATGCCGGCCTTTGCCTTCTCCCCTGTGCTTCCAGTGGAACAATGTTTTAAATGTCTGCAGATAAACACTGGCAGCTTCTAACACATCAGTTTTCCAGATTAAAAAAAAAAAAAAAAGGGAATGACCATGGTGGAAGAGGTGCAGTTTGCCAGAGAGGCGTGCTCATGGGATGGGATGGGATCCCTGGGAGCAGCTGCAAACCAGGGCACCCGCTGACAGAGCGGCCACCTCTGCCGCCGGCACTCGTGTGTGACCCCGCGGGACTGCAGGCTTTTAATTGATTTAATATGGTGGAGCACTTCCACTATCTTATTTACTAAGTAATGACATCTTTTAAGAAAACAGTGGCAGTAAGCTGAACCTGTGACCGTGGGACATGGTCTGCACATTTGCGTGCGACTTCTCCCGCTGCCTCACGTGTGTCTGGGCACATCAGACGCTGCTGACTGAGGTCTGGGGCAGGCTCTTGGCTCAACATCCATGAACATACGGCAGACTTTTTTTCTAGATTTTTCCTCACAAAATGCCACGAAGAAAAACTAAGGATATTTATAGAGAACAGTCTTGACCAAAATCAACTAATCTGAAGCTAGAGATTAAAAAGAGATATTAAAAGATAATTAAATAATGTAATGGAGTATAACATAGTGGTGGGGAGAGGAGGAGGAGGCATACAGCTCTACCTAGGGTTTCTCATTCTGAGAAACGGGAAAGCCAAGACTTTAACAGTTGCCTGGCAATTTGGAGTCGCTGCTTTGCCACCGCTCCCTCTGGACCCTATGGAGCACGAGCCGGTCTCACGCCGGGTTCCCGGCTGCTTGTGGCAGCCTGAGGCAGGACTGAGTGTCCCGAGGCCAGGGAAGAGCAGCGCTGCCTCGGGGAGGTGGCTAAGGCGGCACTGAGCACCGTGGGCCGCCCTGAGGGACACCGATGTGGCTGGACCGGAGTCGTGTTCACAGGGACAGGCAAAAGCTGCTTCTCACCTCAGAACCAGCTGCTCTCACACTGCAACCTCCTCCTCCAACCTCCGGGAGGGCTTAAAGGTTTTCAAAGAAGCAGCTGAACCTGAAAAAAATAGAGGAAGCACTGACAGAGACAGAACTGCTTATAAGCGTAGGGACATGGTCTGGTAGGTATGGTGTTGAAGTGTTTACGGTTGGACTCAACCTTAAAGGTTTTTCCAGCCATAATGATTCTATGATTTTATATTTAATTTATTGTGATAGAGCATTCTTTTTTGACTGAACTTTCAGAAACAGTGGAGGGGAAAGGGAGAACTGTTTTAGATGGGTAAATTGTGGAAAGGCTGCAGGATGCTGAAAACATTGTTTGCAATGGACAGTGTTGGATAATCTAAACTTTAGGCATAACTGCTCAGCTGATATTCAGTCATTAAAGCACAATAACCTATTAAGGTCTCCTCATTTAGATACTGTTATACTAGGTGTACAGAAGACACATACAGAAGACATTCAGATCTTCTGACATGAATACCACATTTCTCTTAACTCCTTTTCTGCTAAAATAGCCATGCCTTAACGTATGTTAGTGATTCAGACCAAGACAAGTGACTGCAATAAGAAGAGACTTAGCTATGGAGCAGCGATTCACAGAACTGCATTGCTTTCACAGAGGGTACGTGCATGTGTCTGGCACCTTATCCTGCCTAAACAGACCACCAGGTTAATTTTTTATACCAGCTACAGGGCTTTCTCACTGCAATAGCATGAGAGCTACCCCTAACTTCTAGCTTTAGAATTTCTAAAGCAGTCCCTGTGCTTTGGAATTGCTGGGTGAGAAGAGAAGATTTTTGTGGTTTTAACAGGACACATCTGCAGGAGAGCCAGATGCATTTTAGAGAGAAATCTGAACTAGGATGAAGGGGAGCATTTTGAAAGTATGTTCTGCATAGCAAGATAAAGGGGAGTGCGTAAAATAAAGGGCCTGAGCAGCCCATGTCAAAGTCTGTCCTGCTGCACGCTGCCTATACCAGCCTCTTCTGCAGGGTACAAGACCAAGCTGTTGCCTAAGCAAATCCTACTAATTTTCCGCTGTGGAGCTCGCTCTGTGACAGGGAGCTGTGTGGCTGAGCGGGTGCTCCCAGGGCAGTGTGTGCTGGAGCAGCGCGCCAGGCGCGACGGGGCGCTGAGCGCGTACTCACCAGCCGTGTCCGTCTGCACAGAGGGCACCGCGGAGGAAGATACTGGCAACAGAAAGGGCCAGAGCTTATTTTTATGATTGGCTCGATGTGATTTCAAAAAAAGACTCTGCCCGGAGTACAGTTGCAAGCAGAACTTAACTGGCAAGAGGTGAAGGACAGGAAAATACACACAGAAGTAGCTGGGTCAGATAGATGCGTGGTGACAGTCACGCTTTAACATACATCTCACTCTCTGTCTCCCTCTGCAGGTCCCAGAGGGCAAGGTGGTGGTTCTGTCTTTTAGGTACCTGGACCTGGAAAGCGACAACTTGTGCCGATACGATTTTGTGGATGTGTACAACGGGCACGCCAACGGGCAGCGCATCGGCAGGTTCTGCGGCACCGTGAAGCCGGGCGCCCTTGTATCCAACAGCAACAAAATGCTGGTGCAGATGACTTCAGATGCTAATACTGCTGGGAGTGGATTCATTGCCAAGTTTTCTGCAGCGGAACCCCATGAAAGAGGTATCCGGCAATTACGTAGGTGCTGAAGGATAAACATAACTGCACAGCTCTGGGGAGAGCTACATGAATGCATAAGGTTTTGCAATACAGAGGTATTGGAAATTGTGCTTCTCAATATATTCATTAATTATGTAGAATAGCAAAGTAAAAGCATGGGCTGATAATATGCAGTTAATCAAAGTTGTAAAGAGGAAAGCTAACTACTTACTGTAAGAGCTGCAGAAGGATCCCAACTAGTAGCAGTAGGAAAACAGTAGTTAATGAAAACATAAATCCAGTGTTCATTGCATGTCAAAAAGCCAATGGAAGCTTGCTTAGCTTGGCTTTTTTTTTTTTTTTTTAAAGGAATAAACACCAAAACCAGAAAGATTACCTTAACTTTTTTTTTTTTTTTAAAGGAATAAACGCCAAAACCAGAAAGATTACCTTAACATTTTTTTTTTTAAATAATAATGAGAGGAATAAACAGCAAACCCAGAAAGATTATTGTGCCACTGTAAATCCATAATGCATCTACATCTTGAAATGGGGTGTCATTCTGGTCCTTTCAAAACAGGAAATAATAAAACCAGCAAAAGCAATCAGAGACAATAAATACAAAGAGAATTAAGGAAGTTGAAGGACTTCTTCATGTTGGAAAAAGAGAAAAATCAAGGAAGATAGAGGAGAGGAAAAATCACAAGAAAATGAATGGGGAGCTGACAGTCACTGTCTCTTCTAGTAGAGAAGCCAGAGGAGAACATGGCTGCAAAGGAAATTAGATGGTGGTTTTTCTCAGTGAGCGGTTAAGCTGTGGAGTGCTGTGCCATGGGATGTCATAGATTGTGAATTTCTACATTGGTTTAAAATAATTAGAAAAACATATGAAAGAAATATCTACTAGGGATTATTAAGCAAAAGGCATCAACTTTCATTCACAAAGGCCGTGAACTTCTACAGCCTGGGAGATGGTAGCAGGGTCATATCACTAGTTTCTTTCCCTGCTAATTCACTTTTTCCAATGTTTTCGTTATTAGCATAATACTAGACTAGACAGGTCCAGACGTTAAATAATTTATTAGTCTTTCCACTTATATCAGTGATTTGATAACTTTGTGAAAGACATTAGACAACTGTGACCTGATAAAGTTACCATAATAAAGAGGTTTTACAGTCATATTATAAACAAGGATTATATATGTGATGTAGATTTGTAATTTGGGACTGGGAAAAGGACGTATGTAGCCTGGGCTGACGTTAAAAACTTTGCTGGAATTTGTTTCCAGATGACTTCTGGCTTTCCAAGGATAGCAGTTCCTTCCACAAGCCACAAACCTTTCTTCTGTGCTCTGTTTACTCAAAGATTCTGAAAACTAGGAACATCTTGCAGTCTTGGACTAATTAGTAAATGTAAATAATGATAGTTATTTAAGAAAAACTTAACAGGTTATAAAAAAAAAATCTGGACCTTCCACAGTAGTCATTAGTAAATATTTTTTGAGCTATATTGGCTTGATTAGCAATCATTACATTTGTTTTCAAAGATGAAGCAAAAGCAGTCAAGCTGTTTTGTCTTAAATGGAGATTTTTCAAGAGTACACAGGAAATACATAAAATCCTTTGCATCCAAGCAGATTGAGACAATTGGAGTCTAGGGGTGACTTCCCAGGCAGACAGTCTGCGTACAAAACATTGTGTTGAGACGGGCGATCAGCAGAGGAAGATACGGCCTCGCTAAAACATTGCATTATGCAGGTTATCAGCATTCCTTCTGCATTTTGGGCTGCATAGTGTATTTGTATTTCCAGGTGATCAGTACTGTGGGGGACGACTAGAGAAACCTTCTGGGTCCTTTCAAACTCCCAACTGGCCAGATCGAGATTATCCAGCAGGAGTCACATGCTCCTGGCACATTATAGCCCCAAAGAATCAGGTAATTTCCTAGCTTTTTTGTGCCTTTGTTGTACTTTGTCATGTGTTCCAAAAAGGATCATTATCTGCAAGAAACTATGTATTATCAATGGCCTACTAGTGCCTCGTGATTGTATTACACTAAAAACACAAAAATATTATATGGCTGAAATTTAAAGTCAGGTATCGGCAAGGAATGATTTTCTGTGACCTCAAGCAGGTTAAGTAGTTTGGTTTTCTTAAGCATGTTCATCTTTTTAAATTTCTCTACATTTCAGTGCTTAATATTCTGCTCATGACTATAATCTTCCAAATAAAATAGCTTTTCCAGATAAACATATATACTTCAGCTCTTTCATGTTTTTCCACATACCAAGCTATTTTCTTCCTTGAACTGAAGCTATATGTCAGTTTAGTCTTTCCTGTATTTATCTTTAATCCACAGTCCTTACTAGCTAAACACAGGCCATTTAACAATCCTATAGATAGATAGCAATTTATATATATATATATATAAAAAAGCTTATAAAATAGCTTACCTGTTAACTGGAGCTTAATTTGATTCTTTCCAAATATCTCTAGATGAGCCTACATACTTTTCCCATGCTTGTAGAGAAGATTTAAGATAAGACTATATAAGCAGAAAAAATATAAAGGCATTATTCTATGCTTTGAAAGATCTTGTTGTGTAAGTTATGTCCAAATAGTTATATTCTTCATACACTGCAATAGTGGTTGTTTGCATAAAAACGAGGCAGAGTTTTGAGAGTGGCAATAGCAAGTTTTGACAAAGTAGTGAACAAGCATCTCCATGTTTGCATGAAAAGCTCTCTTATTGTGACAGACTCGGGCACAGGTCTCCTCTTCCCTTTATGTGAGCAATAAAACAAGAAACTCTTTTTTCAAATATAAATTAATAAGTACTTTTATTTCAGAAAATGGAGGAGGTACTATTCATGCTGAAATTAGTCTATTCTATCATAAGAATTAATTTTTTTTTTAGTGCAAAATCCATTAATAAACAATAGCAAAATAGACAAGATGTTTTGGTGCTTATCCTGCATGTGGAATATTCCACATTTCTGCTCCCAGTTATATTACTTTTTTATATTAACTTTTTCGTTAGCAAGCCTATTATTCAGATCAGTACTTCCATTTATATTGAATCTTTTAATCACGATGACAGGTTTTTAAAACAAGCTAGGTATTCATCGCTGAAATCAAGTCCCTGTTCTGTAACTTTCCTCTCCCTCCCAGATTACTCATACTTAATCAGAAACGCATTTGAGAAGTATAATGTACATCCAGGAAAAACTAACACATCAGGTGTTGAGTCTCCCATTGTTTTGTAGGTAGAACAAAGTCAGATCAATCCAAATGTGTCAGTGATGTGTAAACTTCTCTTTTTTCATACAGTCCTAAAAGATTTAATAGCATCTTTGCTTGAGACAATTATTTAAAAATCTTGCACATCCACAGTCAACATAATTCAGTGTTGTCATTCAGGTCTCCCTTGTACTGTTTATAGGAGGGTGAACTTTTGTACTGTTGTGCTCCATGTAAAAGAAAAAACCTAAGTGTGTATATTATCTGTTTCAGTTGTGCATTGGATTATAAAGGGATTTCCTTCCTTGCTATACACACTAATAGGATCATATTGCAGGTCTGTCTTTCACAGTAGTAAATTTCACTTATATTTCCCTGCCTATTGCTTTTCTTTCATGAGTAGAAACGTCGATAAATGCAAGTTGTAGGAGAGAAAAACAAAACTAGCATTAGAAATAGTGGGGTTGTAATAATCCTTAATTAACATGACATTGCAATGCATGCAGCACAAATACATATCAAAGTGCTGATGAGACACTTGTGCTTTTCCTGCAGCTAATAGAGTTAAAGTTTGAGAAGTTTGATGTGGAAAGAGACAACTACTGCAGATATGACTATGTTGCAGTGTTTAATGGTGGAGAAATCAACGATGCTAAAAGAATTGGTAAATACTGTGGAGACAGTCCACCCGCGTAAGTAGCTTTCTCAGATTATAAAATCTGCAATAAGTGTCATTTTGCTAAAAGTTCTGTACTAGGCTTTTGAAAAACTTTCCCCTCCCCCAAAATACATTTTTTTTTTTTACCTCCAACTGAATGTCTAGGAATTGTTTAGCATCTTGTTTCTCCTCAGGTGTTCCCTCCTTTTCTCCTTCCCTTCTTGACTTGCCTTGACTCCAACCAGTGCTCTTTTCCATCTTGTGCCTCAAGCCTCATGACAGCACACATTAATAACACTAGTGTTAATGCTGCAGTCGCAAGCACTGCTTGCCGTAGTTGATCTAATAGGTGATATAGATGCCACAGTACAAGGACCCGGTCAAATTCTCTAGTCTCTTCATTCTTTACTGTCTGTGACGCCGTTTCCCACTCAGCTGCATCCCTGCCTCCTCCTTGTACCGCCGCTCACCACCTCTTCCTCGTGGCCCCGGCTGCTTTCCGAGCGCGCTGCGGAGCGCCGCAGCCTCGCGGCAGCTTTNGACGCCGTTCCCCCCTCAGCTGCATCCCTGCTGCTGGTTCCCTGCCTCCTCCTTGCACCGCCGCTCACCAGCTCTTCCTCGTGGCCCCGGCTGCTTTCCGAGCGCGCTGCGGAGCGCCGCAGCCTCGCGGCAGCTTTGCTACCCGCCTGCTGCCAGGGTGGCTGTGAACAACAGAGCGTCTGGACACTCGTGGCGCAATCCCACTACCTAGAATGAACCCAAGAACCACAAGGCAGTGAGACAGAAGGTATTTCTGCCCCTATTGATTTAGTAATTGAGTTTCAATACTTCCTAATGAATGAGTTGCCAAAAAAAACCTATACCATTTCCCCCCCATACTATTAGTTGATTATAGTGACTAGATCACAGTTTAACCACAGACAATCTTCTTCTCCCTTAATAGTCTGTAAGCTTCTTACCATCACAACACTGTCTACAGATTATCATCTGTGTCTGAACAAAAATTACATTTGCCACGTACTCCCAACTCTCATATATTTGTGATACAAGCAAGCAGTATTATTTAATTCTGAGCAGATGTGTCATTTATATTTAAATCAAGGACTGGAAAAAGAGACATTATCTCTTCAAGAAAAAAAACAAAACCTTTCTGCCCAGTCACTGCCTTCCATTACAGAAGAAAAAAAAAGCAACTGTAGACCTACAACTCTGTTGAAAAGCCTTCTCTACTTAAATGCACTCAATCAGGAAAGAGACAGCCAATGGCACTGTTACCAGGTCTGGCAGTAGTAGAACTTAATTATTCAGAAAAATGTGTAAAGCTTTTTTTTTTTTTTATTGAAGCAGGTCAGTTTTAGTTCTGCTTTCTCATTGCTCCTCTCCCATCCAGTCACTTAAAGCTGAATAGCTTTAGAAGAGGACAGTGCACAAGATCTTGTCTTCCCTTTGGGTCTCAGAAGGCAACTGCTAATAACAACTTTTACAAATGAGGCTGGTGTCTTTGAGTCCACGGGACTTGCCTCTTTCCAGCTGAGACCTAGCCCAGCTGTGTAAGCACTTGCTGAATTGTGTCAGGCTCTAGTCTTGGCTGACAGGTTCTAGATGGCCAGGGCAGTGCAAAGAAAAAGACTGGTTGTCCCCAAGCAGCAACCAAGACCAGCATAAATAGCATAATCTGTGCAACTAGAGAAACATCTGTAAGTGTACAAAATTCCATATAATCGTGTATTTACTTTTGGTTATGTTGGACTCATAACCATGACAGTAAATTAGTTCCTGAAATACCCAGTCAAAAAAAAAAAAAAAAAGAGAGGTAATCACAGGTTTTATTTTAAAGGCTCAATTAAGTGCTTGAAGAACACGTGCTCAAGGCTTATGAATTCTGTCAGGATTTCCAAGAAAGGAAGGAGGGTCATTTTAAGAAAATTGGATTTTTCTACTACACTTTGTTTTCTCTCCTCTACTCACCATGATTCTTTTCCTTCTATTTCTCTTTCCTCCTCTTCCCCAAAACTGCTCTTTTGTTTGGAAAAGACGTGTTGATGAATGGATGTTGGTGAATGTTGAGACGAGATCTATGAAATACTCAAAACAAGGTAGTGTTGGTTTGCTAGACTTGCATACCACAGATTTTTTTCTAATAAAACCATCATGTATGAATTCTCTTTGCACTTCATCTGTATCCAGAGGGCATGTAAAGCCATACCAGGTACTACACAGTTTATGAACTGAGAACTAATATGCTGGACAGTTTTTTACAGCATTTCAAATTCTAACAGAATAACCATTAGTTCTTTAAAGGCTTGGTGACAAATGTCGCCAGTTGACAAAACTTGAGTTGGGACCTCAAAAATAGCAACAACCCCCAAACCTTTCTTTTTTTGTAACTATTCTTGTCAAAGAATTGCAGAATCAAACACTGAATTCATTTTCTCCAGGCCTTCCAAATACACAGTACGTTTTCATGTAACAAAAGTTTAAAAGACTTTTTACTCATCTCTGCTACATATTAGGGATTTCTTTTAAGATATTTTCCCATTTCACAGTTCTGCAGAAGTCACAAAGAAATATTAAAAAGATATTTATAGTGACATAACCTTTTAGGAATCAGGGTTTATAGGATTCAACAGAAAGAGCTTCACAGTCAGAACACCAGTGTCTGACCAGCAGTGTCTGACATGGCAGCACAGGAACACAGCTGAGCTCTATTTGGTTTTGATGCCTTTCCCCACTGCAAATAGCACCGCTGATACAAACAGATTATCCAGCCCTCAAAGGTACCATCTCTGCCTGCCCTCACGTGAATGCTGTTGTGTTTACTGCCGTGCTGATCAAGTTCCTCAGGAGAATATTCACATACAGCATTGGCAATGGCACTGCTAGTGTCTGTACACTTACAAACATTGCGGTATTAGTCTAGGGGCAAATACTGCATTAAGACTAAAAGTGAAGCTATCTCTATGTTTTGACATTAACATCTTTTGTTTTGAATGTCAAAGTCAACAAAAATACTTTATTTTTCTGTTCCAGGCCTATTCTATCTGAGAAAAATGAGCTGCTCATTCAGTTTTTGTCAGATTTAAGTTTAACAGCTGATGGTTTTATAGGTCATTACAAATTCAGACCAAAAAAGCTACCTACAACCACAGTTCCACCTACTACAACAACAGCTCCTGCTACATCAAGTAAGTCTTACTATCTTAATTTCTTATGTCATGAAAATAAATTATTCCAGGGCAGTGAAAGAGGGGTACAGAAGAATATAATATAAAGTATATTTAAAAATATATAAATTGTTGTTTGTTAGTATTGCAAATGTTGGAATAAATGAAAATTAATGTACTAAAGGAAGCAGATAGAATCTACTTTACATGATTAAAAGAAAAACAAACAAAAAAAACCCCCAAACTATCCAGGCTGGAGTTTACTATAGCAGTAACTGGTAGAAAAGGCAAAGAAAGCTGTTACTCACTGTAGCCACAAGAATTTTCCTACCTCTGCTCATTTTCTGGCAGCTCCCTAACTAGCAAACGTCTTTCACCATGATAATTCAGTAGCATAATAGATGAGCCAAAATCTTTTGTATAAGAAGCTCCAAGTATTTCAGGAAAATGATGTTGTTTAGATTTTTATAGGAACTATTTTGTTACATACAAGTGAATATGTAAAACTCCGGCTATGTTTTTCTTCATCTAATTGTAAAGATGAAGCAAAACTGGTAACGTAGCCACCTGAGCCCTCTTCAGAGTCTGTCAACATCATGTCAACATGACACTCAAAATTATATTTAACCAAAAAATATCAAGGAATGGAATTTATAAAGAAATATGTCATACTAAAAATAAATTGGTTAATATTTAAGACCAGACATGTTATGTGAAAGATCAGAAGGAATTTCTCTTTAGGCCTTTCTAAAAATTACCTCCTTGGTGAGATACAATTTCCATAACTCGAACGAGAGAGATTTAAGATACAGATAAGCACAAAACCAAATTATTTATGATGTTTGTGCACCACATGACCTGATTAGTACTTAGCACACATCAAATGTCAGGGCAACAATGACCTGTCAGCAGGAAAACAAGAAGCTGTGCTGCTTCAATACTGATCATGAAAGATATTTAACATAGATGAAAATAAGCATTATAAAAACAAAATCATAATGAAATATAAATCATTCTGATGCAACTAGTACTCTAGTAATATGTAGTAGAGCTACTCTTCACTATAAAGCACTTCCTAGCAAAGTTATTACTTCCAAAACTTGGTCTAAATCCAGGTTGCCAAACATCTCATACTGTTAAGATTTGCATTCAGGCTTTTACCTGGTGTTTTGCTCATGTATGTGTGGGTGGAGGGGAATATTCATGCAAAAGGGATATACTTTAATAATTAATTTCAGGTCACTGATTGTGATACTATCAATGTTAGAACAACAACAGGAAGGTATCTCAGAAAGAAAGGACACAGAGGAAAGGTACTCAAAAGGAGAACCTGTTAGATCAGAAGTGTTCAAGCTTGCACAGGACTCCAGGCATTAGTAGAACTCCAGCAGGCGCTTTTCCATCACAGTGCAGTAATTTCAGACCAAAGTCCTCCCTCCTCTAGCTGAAGTGTTACTGCGTAGCAGCATTACTGGAATGCAGAAGTGTTGTTTGGGTTCTATGCCAATACGTAACAACAGTTAAAACAGTTGTTTTGACTGTTTTGACAGTTTAACTGTAAAAAAATAACAGTTTTACTGTTAAAACACTTTTGCTTTTCTGCAAAATCCCAATATATAAAACCACTAGAACAGATATGCAGCTGAGAATTGTGAGAAAAAAAAAAATCATGTGATAACAGGAAGTGGGGAGGGCAGAATGTGCCAGCCTTTGTTGTTCACCCCTTGCAACACTACATCTAGTTAAGCTATGTATCAGGTGTGGGGTTTTCTTTTTTCATTTTTTCCTTTTAAACATACTGCTTAGCTGGGTGTTTCAACAGATGTCATTTCAACTTTATTTTGATTTTTGCTCTTCAAACCTACAAAGCTTTGAAACCTACAGTTGCCCTGTGCCAGCAAAAGTGTAGGCGGAGTGGGACTCTGGAAAGCAATTACTGTTCAAGCAACTTTGGTAAGAGCAGCAAAGTTTATTTCTTTTCAATTAGTCTCTCAAGACTGCATGTTTAGACTCACAGTAATTTTACCAAATGTAGTTTTAAGTTTCATTAATATATAGTCAGTATTTTTTATATCCTTCATGCATATCTGACATGAGTATCTGTATATCACTCAGTACATTCTTGGAGAATATAGATACTGCATGCAAAGCAAACATACTTTCTCAGTTTAAAAGACCAATGACTAAACAAAGCATATGCATATGTTTTGCATATTCATAAGCTTATATATATATATTTAAAATGTATAAAATGTCTTTTCTTCTAGTAATAACTGGAACTGTAATTACAACAATGACCAAGGCTGGCAGTCTACATGCAACAATATCGATCATTAATGTATATAAGGAAGGAAATTTAGCAATTCAGCAAGCAGGCAAGAGTATGAGTGCCAAGATTACTGTTGTATGTAAGCAGTGTCCTCTAATCAGAAGAGGTAAGTACACAAAAATATCAGCCCTGACTCTTTGTAAGAGACAACAGTTTTGAAAACTGCTTTTAGATATATGACCATTAAAAAACCAAAAACAAACAAAAAGCAGTAAAATTGCAGTGATTTATACTATAATCAAATAATGTTAAAGTAATTGATTATAAAGATAAAAAATATGAAGATAAAAAAATCTAGATTCATATTGCTTTTCTAAGATTCATCTGTATAGGATTAGACTCACTTAGATCAACTGAGTTTGAAAGACATTTTATAAAATTCACATGATACAAAGTCTAGTTCTCAAATGAATCACAGATTTTGTTTGTACACATGTGTACTTTGGAGCTAGTTTTTATGCACAGTTATTTAGAAAGGAAAAACATGAGCACGCTAAGCCTAAAAGAACACTGTGCCACAGCAAATGATAAAAATCTATATAGTTTCCCATTGCTTCTATTCCATACACATTTACATCATTACTTAGAAATACTACTCACTTTATATGTGCTAAAGGTTAATACTTGTACAGCTATCTCAAGCAATATTATACAGAATAGACCAACCAAGATAATTTCCAAGTAAGAAGAGACCAAGTCTCACAGATTTAACTGGGTAAAAAAAACTAGACACTTATCAGTCCTGTGTCTCCTGAGTAAATAAGAGGAAGAGCAAGAACAGAAACAGACCCATAGCAGAGAGCGGACAAGATAATTTAACAAGCCTATGAAGAAATGTGACATGCAGGACACCACTGGTATTTAAGCATACAAATTCAAAGTGGGCAGTATCAAAGTGAAAAGTCTTTTGCTTTTACCTTTAGCTCTCTGGCAACTAGACATCTGTCTGGGAGACATAGCAACATGCTTGCTGGAACATACTGTCTCCTTCCAGGCAGACTGCTGGCTCCAAACCACTCTGCTGTTTCTCTTCCTAACTCTGCTTGAATTATTTACTTGCCATTACTTAATATCTAAACTTTCTGCTTATTTTCCTTCACTCTTCTACAAAACCCTCTCTTCGTGCCTGATGCCTTGCAACCTCCTTCTAAACCCTGAAATTTTACTTTTCAATTGCCTGAAAGCTAGAGCTAACCATATGTTAAAGGCCACCTCCCGTTGGTACCTTCCCTGATGGCCTCTCGATGCGTCTGAAACAGCTTATCCACTTGCAGCGCTGCCATCCCAGCTCACTATGCCAATCTCCCCCATATAAACCTGGTGCCTCTTTGCACCTTAGCTTGCCCAGTTACTGTTTTCTTTGGAGGAGGTAAAATGAATGAAAATATCAAGTGTATTACTCTACCATCTGAGAACGTAAGAAAATATGACATGTTCCTCTCTAGGTATTAATCAATTCATCCAGTGTTTATTCTATATTTCTAATGTTTTTCAGGCTCATTTGACAATCAATATTTACTATTATCTATTACTCATTTAACTATATAATACCTATAACTATATAATACATACTTAGGTAGCTATACAGATACTTAGTATCTACTCACATAAAATACATAAATGTACCTTCTTGTAAAAGAGGAATGTTAAAAGTGGATAAAGGAAGTGAATGTGTTGGGTAGGAAGGAATAGATGTAAAAAGGTAACAGTACAAATTAATAAAGTCCACAGAAATAGAACTGTACTTACCAAATCCCATCAAGGACTCCTGTTTTGTAATGTCATACTTTCCTTTGTAGGTTTAAACTACATCATCATGGGCCAGGTAGAAGAAGACGGCAGAGGCAAAGTCTTGCCCAACAGCTTTGTCATGAGTTTCAAGACTAAGAATCAAAAGATCTTGAATGCCTTGAAAAACAAAACATGTCAAAACTGAGCTCTGCAGCTGCCTTCTATCACCTCTTTTGAAAAAGAATTTTCATTTATACATCATGAAAGTCATGAAAATACATCTGACTTTAAACACGAAGACCATGCTCACCCACCCACTTCCATATACCCGTCCACAAAGTGTTCCCATTGGATACACCTATCGTGAGAACAGACCCTGAATCTTGAAGATTTGCAGACATTGGATATGAAACATACCCAATTCCAATTACTTGGAAGCTATTAATTTATAATTGTCCAATTTAAGGAGTTATATGAGTAAAATAACTATGTAAAATAAGAATTTTACGTGCAATATTTATATAACTCATTTTAACTTAGCTTTTTCCTTGGAAGTTGTTTTATTATATGAATTCCAGCATTATCATCTGTGCTTAATAAAATATTTTAAGATTAAATCATATACCAACTAGTTATTCATTATGTATGAAGTGAGGCAGGCTAAACATAGAAACTCAGTTTGATCATTTATACACTTTTGATGCTTTGGGTCTTGCCTACTGTGATTGACACTACACTTCCTTGCTGATTAAAGGCCTGATTTTACTTCTATTGAAGTCAGTGAATCGTTGATGTGAACAGGAGCTGGATTTACTCTTCAAAGAATTTGACTCAACCATACTATAGCAACAAGCTTTTCTCTATATCCTAGTTAGAAAAATGTCATTATTAAGTTCCATACAGTAAGGAAAAACATAGGAATTAATTCAGTGGCAATGAAGTACACATGCATATAGTTTTAATTTTTGTTTCTATTATAAAAAAAGAAACAAAAGAGCAATGGTCAATCTGAAAACAGCATATGAATAGCGTATCTTGCTAATTTATTACGTTCATATGTGTGGATATTCAAGAAAATAGGCATTTTTGAGGAAGGAACAAACTGGAGGCAATTAGAGATCTTTGCAGAGAGATATTTAGAGATCTTTGCACGTCTGTCTGTTGCATCCAGTCATGTATTATTCTGAATTATTCATGTATTATTCTGACATCAAAAGGCCATAACCAAAGATGGACAAATAGAAACAGGTTTTGTGCTGCATTAGCATACTGCATCATGCAGAAAACACACCCAGCTTCACAGAAGAACTGATGGGCATGGGCTGAGTGACCAGCAGCTAGCACTGCACCTAGAGCTCATGTTACCTTGTTCAGAGCTTGTCCAGCTACTGCTTCACAGCCCTGCATCGTGCCCTTTAAATAAGCTTAAAATTTATTAAAGGAGTAAACCAAACCAAGATACAAAAATATATGACCGGCTATCTTCATTAAGCCTATTATCTTAACATAAGAAATTATTTTCAGTATAGTATCTGAGATTCCATTTCAAATATGACTAATATTTAACACAACTACATTTTTTTCCAAAGAGCTTTTATTTGTTTGCTTCCTATCTTGGGAATACATAACATATACAGCACACAGTTTTCATGTTGGTGTAGTATTCAAACATGAGATCCCCTGTCAAATGCAAAAAAATAAAGAAATCAATGATCCTCTTTGAATACAATGGGTTAGACTCTTATTCACAGGAAAACTCAACAGACTATTCAGAATGCCTCTACAACTGTAGGACTTCTGGAAGCATACTACTAAACCCTAGCTCAGATAGGCCTAATTTCATAGTACAGAAAATATATTACCTTTACAAGAAAGTGTTTTATAAGAATTCCTTCAAAAAAGTGAACATTCATTTAAGCCTCCACCCTCTTATCAATCTCCCCCAAATCTACTGTGGTCAAAGACCATTATGGCTGCCTGCGCCTTCTGGACATAAGACCGTTTTAAAAGAATACCACCTTCATAGTAAAGCCATGTCAGTCCTTTAGCTCTCATAAATATAGTTATCTTGTAATTAAAAATACAGGAATATCACATTTTTCAATTACAATTAATCAACTTGAATCACATATAAGCATATAAAGCTATATAGGACCCTCTAGCACAGAAAATCCACAAAGCCCTTACTGCTCTTTGTCAGCAATTTTAAATCATGTGTTTTCACAGCAGTCTTGACAAAAAAAAAAAAAAAAGGCAACAATTAGTGTTAAAGGAAGAAAAACAAGTTTAAAAATCTGACATGTAAAATCTGGCTATAGCAAGACACAATGTACGTCTGACAGGAAAAAGTGTACAGTATTTCAGAGAGAAATTGTTTAGCATTGCAAACAACAGCACTCATGCACTCCACCTCATTTTTGTTAAATGATAGGTTTTAATTTAACTCAAATAATTACTATTCATCATCTGGATTAAAAAAACCCGAAAAGATACAGAACATATCGAAAGTTCACAGGTTAGTTTTAAAATTCTGTTCCCATTCCTAACCTGCACAGTAAAACATACTTCATAGGCACCACTGAAAAATCCAAGCAGGAACTGATTGTCTTATATGTTAACCACGAATATTCTAGAAATTATTTCAACTTTTCCATGAATGCAAAGAGTGTTGATGATTTAGCTTTCTATATGCTATAAATGTTAGCATACAGTCAACATAATATACAAAACTTGGCACTAGAACTGCCTCTTTCAGAGCAATACAGTCTTTCAAGTGCTCTGTAACCCACAGTCAAAAGTAATTTCCAACCTTTTTGGAAATCTTCTTTTATACTATTCTTCCCAACTTTTCTATTAAAAATAAGTGTAGTTTGGATTTTGGTTTAAAAAGCTTCTTCTCCCACGACTTGAAAAACAAGTATCAAAAAGGAACAAACAGCAAAAATAGAAGAAATAATCATATTGTGCTAGTTATGAAGCTTTGACACCTGACAGCCACAGCTTGAAGAACATCAAAAAATTCTTATATACAAATTTTATATATACAATAAGATAAAGAGGTTTAAGAAAACTACTATTACTGATTTTGCATTTTTTCCACAACTTCTGTATCTAGCTGCAGCTCATGCAAATGCATTTTCAAGTTCAATATTGTGCAATACTAGGAGACTTTTCTATTTGGTCTGGCAACTGAATTAGGGCAATACTTCCAACTACAGATATCGAAAAATGGACACCTTTCATTTGAAAGGTTAGGCCTTAATTTCTTGGGTAAAACATAGCATATTTAGAAGTTCTAAAGCCAAGCAGGTCTCTCATCTCATTTCGGAACTTTGATAAGTCTTGTCGCAGTTCGTTAAGGTTTTCCACAGTTGCTTGATCTGTACTTTGCATCTTCTGTCTCATGGAAGTCAAATAACGATGGACTAAGCAACACATCACCTTTTGATAATTCTCATCTCTCTTTTGCTTCAGATTTCTCCATTCCTTTAAACAATATTAAACATTTGTTATACCAAAGTGACTTGTAGAGCCCTAAGACTGTACAGTTATACACTGAAACAAATTAAACAACCATATATACATCCTGACTTGTGCAGGTGTATAAAGCATATAAATTGTCAGACAAATGTACATAAAATGAAAATCTACTGTTCCAGCAAAAAAGTTTTCATCTACCAGGCTTGGTAAATAACTATGAACAATTAAGACTTCTGTAATCTTTAATGCTCATTTATAAGTGTATATTCTATGAGGTCTTTGAATACAGTTTTTTAAAAATCTATTTTTGTCCACAAGGAGATGCAAAATTAGTATGCGTAATTGCAGGGTACAATGAAAGTGTTTACTCAAGAAAAATCATCCCTCTTTCCCAAGATGAGAGGTTCCAGTATTCCTTGTTGGCTACTTATTTCAACAACTCTGTAATAAGCTTAAAACCAATTACCTTCCCCAAAGCATACACTAACCTCGTCATTTTTTGAGATTAGCACATACTTCCTTGAGGGTTCAATACCTTCTTCATAAGTCAAAGCATGTTTCCAGCCTACTGCTAGCACAGGAAGGTTACTGAAATTCCCCTAAACTGGAGGTTAATACAATCTTACTTAAACCTAAATAGGTAAAATTTATTTTCATTCATTTACATTTATTTAGATTTCACGTTATCCAACAGTTCCTACTTTACTTTAGTAGTGCTCACCATGTGACAGGCACCTTCACGCAGCAACTTACGATTCACTTCCCAGTTTCAGTCTCTCCAGCTTCCCAGATCATTTCTTACCTTTAGGCTGTTCTGACGTTTCACTTTGCCACTTGATGTATGAGAGCAGATCCATTTACTGAGACTGTTGAAAAGATAACAGATAGTCTTGGGAGAGGGGATGACGTTGAAAGGTGGAGGCAGAGTGCATTTGTCATCAAAGTAACTAAGCCAAAGCTTAGCACGAGCAAACTTCCACTCCTTGTCTTCGTGGTTCTAAAGTATCAGAAACATTAACAGAGATCAGAAGCCAAGTAATAAAGAACATAAAAATATTTAAAGGCTATTTCGGTAACTTGCATTTTCGCATATGTTCACAACTGACTAACTTTGATTATATATAATTTTAACATTTTAATACATAAAATTATTAAATAATCATTAATACATATAAATATTCAATTCATTATGTTATGTGGTTTAAATATAAAATTCAGCTACTCGAGTAGTAGGTCGAACAACCGAACTAACCTATTTGGGCAGGTATTAAATATCTAAAGTTAAAAAGTACCACACCCTGTCAAAAATAGCATCTGGACTTCAGCAGCTGCTGTATCAAGAAAGTCTTCAGTTCCAAGAAGGCCAAAACCTTGCACATTTTCAACATGCAAAATTTCTCCAGCTTGTTTTTCAGTGCAATAAGTAATGTAACACGGATGAGAATTGTGAATAGAGAGTTAGAACTCGCTGATAAGTCTCTATTAGACATTAGTTCACAGAACTAATCTACGCTTTGTAATAGGTAAATTGTACAACATCCAAGTTACTGCTAGAACTTATACATAATTAGCCGGAAACCACTTACTGCAATCAGCTGAAAACTTTTATGAAGCATTGCCACCAGGAGTTTAGTTAATACTATCACAACCACCACATTGTAGGTACCAACAATAACAGCACCCACGAAAGACTGCAATTCTTCACCATAGCTAAAGCGTGTGACAAAGATTGCCACATGTGCCAGGGAGAATATATACCAGAATAGAGCAAAACATGTGCCAATAAACCTATAAAACAAGAAGAAAATCTCTTGTTAGATAAAATAAACATCAGATGTGAACTCAACATGAATCCAATTTCAGTGAAACTGAATAAAATAAAATTGGAATTTAAGGGCCAGAACAACACGGATATTTCAAAGATACCAAACTCACGAATGGAACGTGTCGTTGCTCTGTTGCTCACAGAAAATTCCTGCACAGTCCTTTTCTTCATTTACAGTAAATCCTTTATCATAAAGTTGTGTCAACCCAATTGTGAATGAGAACAAAACAAGAAGAAACATGCCCAGAAATTTCCCAAAATCCTGCAGCATCTGGCCCATCGAGATCTGTGAAATAGATTTATTCCCGGTATGAGTAAAAACATATAATTTTTTTTGTTCAGTCTCTCAACATGCCCCTCCCCAAATCTATTTATTTTTGTTTGCAAGTATTTAAAGTGTAAGATGCTAGGACAACCACAATATTGGGCGGTGTCTTTATATCATACATGTGTTTTTTCATTGGTATTTCCCAAGTTGTGTAATTTAAGATTTTTAATGTAAATTTATTTTCAATAAATCATAACTGATATGTGCACATTTTTCTGCATCGTAATTTATTACAGAAGATAATTAGGGGCTTCTAAATCAATAAATAAAAACAATATGAGTTGCATTTGAACACAAGCACCATCACAGAAAGATGAGAGAGCACTTTACATGGACATGGAAATAAAGCATCTGGTATCATAATTATGATAATAATGTAAATCCTGTTTTCATATGAATCATGCCATGCACCAAACAGCAGGCTGGAATCACTGCTCAGCTCTGCAAAGACGATTTCCTGGGAGATGAGGCGCCAGCTCCTGCTCCCCCTGGGTAGTCCAGCCCTGCAGCAGGGCTGGTTCCCTCTGACTCCCTCTGAGCAGGGAAGGGCTCCAAAGAGCAGGTAGAGCCACACTAACTACACTGCTTGGCCAGAGCACACATCTGCCCCCAACAGAGTATTTCCTAACTTCTGGCCTTCTAGAAAACTAAATGTTTATTGGTCCCAGACAAGAGAGACACAAGTAGTTAAAACAATACGCATCAGAAGTGCAAACCTCCCAGAGTTAATTTGTTTGGAATACTGTGCAATAACACAGCCCAAGTACCAGCTGTGTTCTTCCGACAGTCACAGTATTGCTTTCTATTTTGAATTTCAAAGCACTTGAAAGTGGATGAGTCAGTAAAACCAAATCTAGGGCAATACCATTCTACCTTCTGTTAATAAAATCCTTTTAAAAATGATAGTCAACTTAAAAAAATGTATTAAAATAAGTTTTACTTGTCAGTAAAATAAATGAATTCTTAAAAATAGCAGCCAGTAGCCAGAGAAGGCAGTAGCTGCCTGGTTCCACCCTCCGGGGTTGCCATGCCATATTTGATTACCACCACCTGAACTTAGTGACCTACTTTCAGAAAATACTGTAAGAGTTGTTGCACAAGCTGTACTGGCCAACAGTAATAACATAAGCTTCAGTGTGTCACTGAATGGGGTGACTGTTGACTGTTTTTATTTACTTGGAAAATTTCATAACACAGCCTCCTAATAAAAAAAACTGTGAAAGATCTAGTACATAAATAAATAGTACATTAAACACTGAACCTCTTTAGAATATGTGAGAGACTTTAATGTTCAATTTGTAGGACAAGCCTAATGCAACATCAAGATTTCAATATTTTTTTCTAAGTATGCAAGTAGATTACAGTTTTCCTATAGTTACATAGTGACAACTAGGGAAAAAAAAGGAGCAAGAATTTAAAAAAAAAAAAAAAAGAACATTTTCCAGGTAAACGGGCTATAGAAAACCTATGACTATTCTATTTAAAGTGCCTTTTAGCATGATCTAAGAAGACAGCAACTAAATAATTCCTTTTATAACAGAAATACTATGTCACATTTAACAAAATTATAAATAATAATAATTTGTAAAGTAAAATTAAGTACTCTAAATCATTAAAATGAGTTGAACCTCCAAAGTAGAAGTTTTCAGCTATTCCCTGAAGCAAGACCTGGTGATCTGAGCCAACATTATTTACTCCAAAACCTCTTTTAGTGTAACTTCAGCTGCAGAGATAGAGTTAAAAATATACTGCTCTCAAAAAAATCCTGTTCTACCTTTGTGATTGGTAACCACAAAGTTCCTTGCAGGATCCTTTCAAATTGTCCACCTTTGAGACAGGTTCTTAAAACCAGTTCTGCTCAGTGGAAAACACAGTATTGATTCAACCTATTAGACAAGCTGCACCAGCAAAATCACTGACTGACTACTCCATTCAGCCTACATATCTTCTCATTCATCACACACCTGTAATCATAACAATGATGCTGCCAATCAACTATATTAGCTAAATACCATCGCTATCAGCTAAAGGAAAAAACAAAAACCAAAACACAAACAGAAAAACACACACCTACAGACACATCTGTAGTATAAATATTAAGCTACAAACACATAACCTCTGATGAAAACAAAGGAAGTAGATGCATAGAAGCAAAAATAAAACAAAACAAGAAAACTCATTTAAAAAAATGTGAACTAACACGTCTTCCATTCTTTATCTTACCTTTCTCCTCCTAAATCTGTATATTTTACAGGATTAAGAAAATACTGATGCAGTACTATTTCTAATTTCTAGTTTTGATTTCTATCTTTGTAAGCATTACGAAACAGACTTTGGATTGCAAATTAAGATGAAGTTTAATATTTTCCTCAAGCAGTAGCAATATTCACCTGGAGTGGTCCCAGAATAGAGCTTGTTGTATACATGAAGAAGAGACGTAGATAACTAAGAACATTAGCGAAAGCAAAGAGACCTTCTGCCACTAGCGTAGGGTGGAAAGCATCCCAGTCCTTCCTTTCAGCATAATCATGGAACTGGAATTTTAAAAGGACAACATGAAATCACTTATATTATAAATACATAAATGCACTTATGTACTATTCCTTCCTCCAGAACAGGTAAGAGCATAAACGAACTTTAACATACATGATTTATAGGTAAAGAAAGCAGTAGTATTTCTTGCTTCTATAGAGACTCCTCATTTATTTTTAACAGCTTCAATGTTTTCAATGTGGAAACAAGATGCTAAATGAACATTGTTATTTGGTTTTCTACAGAACCATAAGGGACAAAAATAATTATGTAAAACTCAAAAAATGTCATAATTGTTAAACAGGACAAAAATCCTTCACCTTCAAAAGGATAATGACTTAAAATCAGCAGCAAAAGGCTCTTATCACAGCAAAGGAATGACCGCTACAGGCATACAGATTCCAAAGCATAAGGCTGGGAAAGCAGCCCAGCCCAGCAGTCACACTCTCCTTTTTCCAAGGAACGGAGCTTTCCTTTCCAAATATTACCAGTCTCTCCATCACTAGTATAAGGATAGAAGAAGTGAGTCAAATACCATGTTTGGAAGAACTGAACTAGTTTTTTTTCCTCTCTGCCGCCAGACAGTGTCAATTCAGTTTGCAAAACAACATGCTGCTGCTACTGCACTGGCCTGGCTTTTACCAAAATATCCATCTTCAGATCTGGCAGCTTGCCCTATGCTGCACCATTAACAACACAAGCATGAGAAAAGAAAGGACAATTTTCAAAAAATTATTAGAGAAAACACAATACATCTCTTGTGTGGTCTTCTTACTACACAAAACATTGTCGAAGCACATGAAAAGCTTTCAAAACCTTAAATTTTTGTAACAAATGTTAGGCAATCTAAAGACCAAGGTTATCTCCGTACTGTTTGATTATACAGAATAGGGCTAGCTGAAATGTCAAAGCAGACAAGCTGCTTTGGGAGCTTTCCCCAAATGCAAACCAAGCTATCTGGAAGATAAGGAAGAGGGCAGTAACTCTGCCTGAGGGCCCTGACTGCATCGAGTTGCCCTGGTCCTGCTGCATCTTGGACTTGAAAGTGAAACAGCTCAAACTCCTGTCTGCCCAGGCAGCTTCTCCTTGAAGTCCAACGTGCAGCCAGGACCAGGGAACTAGACAGCTACATGGCACGCAGGACACGAGTTGAATACCCAAATTGCATCCACCCTGTAAACTACTATTAACACACTGCACTTCCCTATAACATACTGTACCTAATGTCTTTACATATTTTGCAGAAACCTACTAAAACTACAGTTACAGGAAAGAAAAAAAAAAATCTAGCTCATCAAATGCATATATTTCCTATCAAAGCAAAACAGCAGTACAAAATCAAATTGTAATCCTTCTAGCCCTGTCCTTTCCTCAGTTATAACTTCCACTTTCTGTTAAAAGAAACGAGTTCTCTATTTGCACAGTCAGTCCCAGAGTAACAGATTAATCAAAAAGGGTGTTCACCTTGTTATGGGCAACGACTTTGAGAGCAAATGTTGCTAAATACAGGGAATTCATGACAAAACTAAGCTGATTACGAGACTCTTCTAAGAAGTCCTCCAAACCATCATACCAGAGTCTCTTAACATCTGACCACACCATCCCTGCAGGGGGAGGGAAAAAAAAAAAAAAAAAAAAAAAAAAAAGCATTAGTAATAACGCAAAAGATGTTTAACCTCTTTAAATCTACTTTCCAGCGAGGAACCAATAAAAATAGCATGAGGAAAAATGAATGCAAAAATAACATGGGGAGGGAAAGGTGAAAACAAAAAGGGAAATCAGCTTAGTAACTGTGGCTGGAAAGATCCAAATGTTCAGTAAAAATATTTCTTACTGTAATGATATCAAGATTAAGAATTTATATTTTCACTGATTTTTACTATTCTTAACAATGCCCGACAGAAAAATGCAGAGTTTTACTAACTGAATATCTGTTACAGACTCACATTTTTCTATAACTTGAAAGGACCTTTAAATGAAATACAATGACACCTTTGATTTCTATGAATAATCAGCTATTTAATATTTTTGAGTACCTTAAATGCATGCTACTATACTTAGAAACAGAAGAAAAGCAGCATTTATATAACTGTTATTTAAGAACTAGTAGACCCAGTCTACCTTTCAGGACATGGCAAATTCTCTGAAATTTTGGTTCAGCAAGAAGAAAAATCAAGTGGAAAAAAAAAGTATTTAGGCATGACTACTTGCTGAATCAGTTTTGCTGCAATGCTTTAAGGGTTAAACAGAGTAAGAGAGAGGGTGGAGAGTTCAAGAGGAATGCAGATCTCTCTTGTTCCAGGTTACACACAAAATTCTTGAAACCTGAATCTAGTACCCCTCATGAGATTAGCATGCATTTTAGTTGAATTTGTCAAAGCAAACAGCAAAAGAAGCTGCTGTAATGCTATATTACTTACAGAAAATGAGTTCTGTTGCTTATTTTGCTAGGGCATTTTTATCATTCAAACCCATGAATTTTAAAATACTACATGAAGGAATTAAAATGCTTTCTAGCCTTTCAGTAAAATTTTCAAGACGACTTCACATCAGATCTTCTGCCTACACTAGATTTGAAGGAATGATTGCAATCTTGGTTTCAAAAATGAAGTGAAAGGATTTCTAAGATTAAATAGTAAATCTGAACAAAAAGGAAAAGTGTTTAATATCTTTAGAACTGTATATCTGAAGACTTCAAGTTTAAGACCTGCATGTGTTTGTCTTTTCAGCATCCACACAAAGTACTGAACAGCTAACTACTAAACAGTGAACATTATTATTAAACTCACATATTTAATTACCCTATATTAAGGTAAAATTTCAGATATTCCTCTATCAAATTCTTATCTAAATAAAACCAATACAGACATGCTAAAAGGTCTTATGAATTTCCATTTTATACAAAAGTTCACCAGAAACCCACTTTGCAAAAATTATACCTGTGCTCCCTCTACTGCATCAACTAGAATTAACATGCATAATTTCAGGTATTCTGATAACAGTAACAATGACAAAAGAAACAGAAAAACTGTGAAAAGGACGGGCGGGAAAGAGGGGAGAATCTTGTGTCTGGTAGTATTTTAAACCAAGAATGAGGGGAAATTCACAGGTTCTATTTATTAGAACTGATATTAAAACAAAGCAGTGTGGGGGTTGATTTATGACTGTAAACAGCATGTTTACTCCAGTAACTTGCAATTCAGAAAGGAAAAACAAAAAAAACTTGTGTACAATGCATGAATACTTTTAATCCACTTTTATCTTTAAATGAAGACCATAACTAATTAGAAATGAGTAATCTGATGACTAATACTTCGGTTCTAGAATAATACTTTATGTAGATTCAAGATCATTATCTTTTTTATATAGAAATGTGAGAACCTGGAAGATATTTAAAAAATGCTAGATTGCTGGTAGATGTCTATTTTCATGTTTGTTGTTGTTTCCATAAAAAAAATATAACTCAAAATGATTAAAAATACTACATCATAAATAATCTAAAAAAATCTAAGGTGACATGCAAATTAATTTTATTTCTAAATTTAGTGCGAATGAAAAGCAATTAAATGTAGGCTTATATTTGTTACAGAACTGTTAACTTGAGGAACACATTTGCTTTCCACTTGTGCTTTTTAAGTCAGTACTTTCAAATGTCCCTAATTAGGAAAACATACAGCTTTTACAGTACTCATTACACAACTGAATCTCACTTGCATCATGCCAAATGCTATCAGTCTCTTTAAAGTTAAACTTAGTTCCTCCTGCCAGATCCTGTAATCTTCTGCCTCTCTGAAGCTTTACTTTCCTTGATAGCTAGAAATTGTTGTAACATACCACATTCCCTTTACTCAAAATGTGTTTTGTTTCCGTAACACTTCACTCCAAAGTGCAAACCTTGGTCAAACAACGATTAACATGATGAATTCATGAAGCTGGAATACAAATCATTATTGTTACATCAATGACAAATTTTAATCTACTTTATCCAAATCATACCTACCAATTAGCCATATTATCAGAAGATAGTCTATTCTTTCAAGTGCTGGCCCCATTGTATTCTTCTTATTCTCATTGTAGACCAGGGAGTACAAATTAAGTAGTAACAGAAATGTGAAATATGAAGCCCCATGAATAATAAACTTCATGAAAGGAGTGTGAATTATTCGACCCACTCGAGATTTAGGGGCTAACAAGTAACACAGCGACAGAACTGGCCAGAAAACACCAACTGTCAAAACAGTCAAAATCTTCTTGCACGTGTGCTTGCGCCGGTAGCCGGCCATCTGTCCAAACCACACAGTGTTAAGAAACTGCTGGCAGTTAGACTGAGCAACAAACTAGGAGAAGGAGAAAAAAATAAAAAGAGAGAGAGAAACAACAGAGAAATCAACTACACGTTTCTTCATAATGATTACTATCTTTAAAATTCATTTTCATACTAAACAAAAATGAGAAAAATGCAGAAATGAGAATATCATTAAAGCTGAAACAATTCTCTCCCATCCACTGTTTTAATTTCCTTCTAAAGCCAGCAGCTAAACAGAGAGTACATATACTAGAGCTTTAAATGTTGTCAGGTTACGGTATATAAATAATGTTACACCCAAGACACCTTCATTATGTGTGTTCTGTAACTGTACCTGAAGAATAAGATATCATTACTGTAAGATACTATCCACATTGTAAAACACAATGCCATAATAACACCAAAGTGACCATGCAATTTTATAGGTACTACTTAAAATGATTATGGCTCTGTAAAGTGGGATTAACTTTAAATCAAAGCAACCTATGCTGAACTAGCCCCACAATAGAAGAGATTTCGTCTGAAAAAACATGTAGACTATGTAGCTTCAAATTATAGTTGCTGATTTGCACACAATTAAAATGAACATATTAACCCTACAGCAAAGTTTATAATTTAATTTCAAAACAAAAGCAACTCTGATATTACCAAACTTTAGAAAGCATCATGAGAAACAGTCACAAAACTTGCCAGCAATGAAATACATTCCTCAAAGATTATTTTCTTCACAATAAACAAAGAAAAAATGTACTCTCATGTAACTACTATGGCTTAAAAACAAAACAAAACAGTATGCTCATTTAATACATGCCAGAACTATGTAATGCTGATCCAAGGTATTTGGTAACACAGGCTTGTGTCGTTTAAACATTATGCATTTTAACAGTTAATTCAGGAAATTCTGGAAACTATTCTTTATTTAGAAAGTTTAAGATAAGGAAAAAACAACAAAAGGTGAAGAAACTTATGCCATATCTCCCTTTACTATCGTCTAAACTCTCATTTATTAATTACTGAAGATTTAAGTCTGAAAAAGCAGCTTTACTTAAGGCATCATCTGCTTTTCTTGAAATTTTTCATATTATCGCTATCAATTATGTACAGAAGAAAAAAAGAAAAAAAAAAATCTTTCTTCCTATTCCCTTGCCTTGTACTAGAATCCCAAACACACCTATATACTCAAAGCATACAGAAGCTCTATTATTCCAGAACAGAGGTGCTATTTAATTATACAGTGTAAGTCTAAAAATTACTGAACACCACAGACAGGGTCTGAACCAAAGCTGAAGAGCTCATGAGAAATGAGAAGATAAACTCTGTGTGCCATCTAAAGGTGCAGATTTCCCTAATAAGTGTCTGAATACACAATAACCACTACTAGAGCTGGTGGCAAGGAGTAGTAGTCTGTGTATTACCATCAAAGGAAACATGGGAAAAATATACGGAAATAGTACTGCAAAATACTAAACATTTCACCTGCAAATATTCTCCGTATTACCTTCTCCCCTATGACTGTTTATTTCCATTTCTACCTCTCGAGGCAGAATCAGAAATTGTATGAATCACAAGCAAAATATGATATGGGAAGTCTATGAAACTACAGCAGACAAACCTCTTTCTGATTATACTTGATTGCAAGTTTTAACCGACTTAAATTCATCCTCTCTTCCAATAGTCCTCGCTTGTCAACATGCTCATCACTAGATGTATGATTTAGAATAACTTCCAGCTCCCGTGAATTTCGTGCCTGTGCAAGCAAGTCTTTAGCAAAGGTTTTGCACTGCTGGGCTAGTTCCTCATAATCATTTCTGAGGAACAAATGAAAAAAAAAAAGTAGATAAAACACACTGATAATATAGTTTTGACTAATTCATTAACTATTTATGTTCAAAATATATTGATTATTACACTAAGGCAAAAGAAAAATAAATCAAATATTTCAAGTATTCTTAAGGTAACACTGTGAAGTTTTCTCTACATGATATAACAATTATATTACTTGAGATCACTTTACAACTCCACTAGATAGATAAAAAGCTAAGAAACAGTTAATTCTTAGCTTTTCTTTCTTTCTTGAGGACCACATGAATAGTTAAAACTTAGTGTTATTTTCAGGAAATGAGAAAGTCACAAAATAAGTAATTTCTTAAATCTCTACTTATAGGATAAGAAGTTTTAGGTTTTCCTTTTATTCATGCCATTTGAAATTTAAAGTCTATTCACTAAATAATATTTATCCATATGATAAATGCAAGAAAAGAAATCACACGATATTCTTGTCTCACCTAACGATCTCTTGTATCTCAAATATGCAAGTCAAACACTTAGAATATATGATCAGCTAATCTTCACGATCAGTCAGATTTTTTTTTGTTCATAGAAAAAATATGTTTTTTTTGCTATTAAATTTCAGAAACGGCAAATATGCAGTTCAGTTTTCCCATATTATTAAGAGCAAAATTAAGAAATATAGTGTTACATAAGTGTTACATACTTCCATCTTGATGTTCCATTATGAAAAAAAAAAATACAAACATACTTGTGAGATCCTCACACTATTAAAAGCTGTGTGATCCTGAAATAAAACCACACTTAAGTTTTACTCTTGCTTATTTTTCCAGAGTAGAGCCAAAATTTGATAACTAATCACATTGGACTGTCTGCATCAAAATTATTTAATTCAGTCTTGCAAAGTACTAATTTTTAAGTATTACTTTAAAACCCCTCATTATGACAAATTGAGAATACACCCTTTCTAATGCACACACATTTCCACTTACGTCATTTCATACAAGTATTATGGTAGCTTTGTGATTTACTCAAATCCTACCTGAATTCAACCTCAACAAGACTTAACTCCTTCAAATCTGCACTGAGTTCAAAAGCTCGCAGGATTGGATCCTCCTCTGTCAACATTATCAAAGCAGGACTGGCCAAACACCGATAGATGTCAAGACGAAACCTGGGACAAAAGAAAAAAACAAGGAAATGAAGTGATTTCTTTTAAGTAGCAGTCTCAATTCAGAACAATGGAGTCTGAAAGAACAATGGTGTTTCTTAAAATTAGAAAATAAATCTATTCAATGTCCTTATAAGTACATTACATACATATGTGCATATGGCAATAGAAGAAATTGGTTTTGGTCCAGTTTCATTGCCCTTCATATACTTAGAATTCCCATTATTTGAATATCAGAACCTGTCAAACTGGTGCCTTTTCTTCTTTTCCCTACTGCGCTTTCAGTTGTTATCAGCACATCAGCAGAAGATCACCAGTTACAGAAACTGCTAAAATTTTGACATTTTAAAGCATTACACAGTAGTACTTACAGCACAGTGCATATAAATAAAGACCGAAGTCTTAATCCTAAATCTTCCTCACTTCAAAACAAACCCAATCTGTGCCAGCAGCTCTCTATAGCTATTTTTATGCAAAGAGCTGTTACTCTCATGTTCAGCCCTGCTACTGGACACAAATAAGAATATGCAGAAAGTTTGGGGTTCCTCATCCTTTACAATAATTAGGTGGTCCAAACTCTCAATCATTATTGAAGTGAGCTAGTCAAACTCCTGTCCCCACTCCAGAGGCAGGTCTTAGACAAACTTCTTAAAACAGGTTTTCAGTCCTATTTTGTACACTTTGAAGTCTATGCTTTACTAAAATATAATTCAAGGTATCAGGATCTGGCCTAGAACAGCTTAATATCAGTAACAGTAATCCTTTTATTCCTTTTCTTTTTTAGATCTATCATTTGGTTACATACTGGAGTAATTCCAAACGTAATACTGTAATTGCAACCCACTTATCTCTGAGTTCTGTTTTTTTCTAAAAACAAAAAATTCATGTATATTAAATTGTATTCAGGCTCCAAATATATTGCTTCCAACTACAGCTTTTTTCTCAAATCGGTAAATCCGTCATTTGTATCTCTATTGAAAAGATTTATATTTTCCAAAATATTGAAAAAATACTGGTTTTGGTTTACATTGATCATTCTCCACTACATAAATCTAAACACTCTTGGGAATACATGACAGAATTACCAACATTCTCACTCCAGCTCAAAGAAGGCAGCAGTAATCAACTTAAGAAAAAATTTATTTGCTTAGTTCCTACACTCTCAAGGAAGGGGGAAAAAAAAAAAAAAGCTTAAATTGAATTAAATGAATGTACGAATGTTCCTAAATGAATTAAATAACAAAAACTATAAAAGTCACTATCACTCAACAGCATGTCCAAGCATAACTCATTCCTAAGAACAAACATATCCCTTGCAATAGAGGGTTGCAATATTAAAAGGATACAGTGATATACATCACATGAGCAATACTAGAGAATTAAGGTAAGATTCATTCCATTAATGCCATTACTTAGCAAGTCTTACCTGGAATGCCGTAGACTATCTTTTTTGTTCTTTGCAGTACAGAGTGTGCATTCACAGCCTACAGCATGAGGTTTGGGTAATGATATATCCTGTTTTAACAGCATAGTGAGAATTTCATAGTTGTTACGATGAGCAGCTAAAATGACAGGTGCAACATCCATGGTTGTTGAGTACTCTGGATTCTGAATGCGTTCCATTAGTTTCTGCAATAAAATGTAGAAAGTATCTAAATTTATTTCATACAGTTTTGTAACAACACTTACAAGTACATTTATCGTAACTGTTCAAATAAAGACATTCAAGATACAGCCACGTTTTTTTGGTTGTCTTCCAGACTAATTAGGTATCTGCTAACCTTCAGGATTTATAAGGCTACTGGATATAGGCAGTAGAATAAAATGAAGTGTTAGAGTGTCCTCTAAGGTAAAAGAAGCCATAAAAATATTTTCTGATGCCCAAGTTCGCTAGAGATGTAAAACTTCTTTTAATGTTGATGTTTTAAATTGAGCATTTACCCTGAAAACAACATAACCAACCATTCCATGACCAAAACTCAAGAAATAAGAACACTCAACTACAATGGTTGGTCTTGAGGATCTTTTCGGTCGGTGATTAAGTAGAATGTCAACAGCTCCCACCACTTCCGAATCAATAGCCACCAAAAGTGCATCTGATGACTGAGGGAAGAAAATGGGTTAAATGTGAAAAGAGCAATTTTTTAAACAGCATAAAGAGTTAATTTGAAGTCAAACTGCAAACTCGTCCCCTTTCTCTCTCTTTTTCTTTTTTTTTTTAGGTTCTAAAAAAACCCTTCTAAAACAAAGCTATATACTATTACCATGCGTACAGCTGGGAGACAAATATAGGTGGTCATTCCAAGAGCTAGCAGAGTATCTACTGAATTTTTTTTTTTACTGCATGAATAGGAAATCAAGAAAATATGGAAAATATTTTTAAGCAAAAGTGATGCAGGATAATCACAAAATCAAGTTCTAATAGACAGCTTACCAGGCAGGCTGGGAAATGTTTTTAAGAACACGTTGCACAAACGATTCTGTTCGGAAAAATAGATATATCTGATGAGCAAAAGTATCAGCTCTGCACTCCCAGTTCTGTGGTAAACTAAGAAAATAAGCTTTCTTCCCGGGTCATAGCCTTCTGAAACTTCCCTTAAGTCGAGCTAAACAGCTTTTCATTTTCCCCATTTCATTTATATTGTTCTCTTTTTAATTCAACTTAAGAAATTCAAATTTGTACTTAAAAAAAAAAAAAAAAAAAAAAAAGAGAGAGAGAGAGACAGACATACCTTTTATTATTGGAACTGAAAAGGAGATCCAAGGAGGCTTTCAGGTACCCAAAAACATCCTCTTCATTTCTTTCCTTATCTGATACCATACAACCCAGTAAAATATACTATTTTCCCTGACAGCCTTCACTGCTTTGTGCCTCTAACTACAACTCTCTCAGAAGTAGCACAGATGTTGCATTTTGCCATACTTTGGTCAAAGAAGCTGCCTCTGTCATAGTGCTCAGAATAAGTTCAACAGAAAGCTGGGCCATTACCTGAGCTGTCCTGGACTAAAGCAAAATTGACAAATGTTTTATAAGGAGTTGCAAGGCAAAAAATGAAGAAATAAGGGACACACAGACTCACACTGAGCTAAGTAAGCCTAAGTTAAAGCTCCATCACACTTAAGCATATCTAAACACAGTGTAGGCAGAAATTACTGAATTTAGGCAACCAGAAGACAACTTAGAAATTCATATATTCACATATAAATCCATACATCTTATAGATATGCCAAATAAATCACAGATGATACACACACACAGAGAAAATACATTCTGAGAAACCTTATCTAATAGCAAAGATACTGTTGTTTTGAGCATGGATTTGGACCAGGTGACCTCCTGAGCTCCCCTCCAACCTGTTACACACAATTCTGTGATTATTGGATAGCTCAGAACAGATTTCAGTATTTTTGACACATTCCAGATGAATTCTGCACTACAGAAACGTCCTTTTACTTTAATTAAAAACATCCAAGAGGATGTGTATTTTTCTAACTGCACTTCCATTCTAAAAGCTCCTAAACTCCAGACTTAAAGAGACCTCTGTGTTCTAAACACTTTACTATTACGAAATTTGACTAGATGCTACTTCTTTTTCTGGAAGATAAAGCATACATTTTTTCTGCAACAGGAATAACATTTAAAGTAAGATTTAGAGATCTGTTAAGATTGTTGAAAATATCAGCATACGTTTGTCATGCTAATAAATCCCTGCAGAAAGGCAAGCTCGTGAAAAGAAGACACTTTCTTGATTACTAGATGAATATAAGAAATTTTGTCCTTTTAGGGACAACTTTTTTTTTTTCCCTCTAGATCCTGAGAGGTTAATAGAATGCACAAATAACAAGCAGCATATGCAGATTAATGACTACACTGAAAGTTTTCAATAATCCTATTTCTGTGTTACATACCTGGCAGCCATAATCCAAAAGAAGCTGCAGTATGTCCAGGTTTTCATTCTCAATGGTTATGGTAACCGCATTTCTTCCAAGCACGTCCACACAATTTATGTTCATTTCACCTGAACTGTTTTCCTCTAGAAGTTTCTTAACCATGTAATAGTCACCTAAAAAAAGCCATATATTGACACATACTAGTGCTCTTCGTTAGGAAGCAATAGGAGCAAATTACTATTGCACAAAGCAGCTCCTACCAAACAAGGTAATACTGCACGGTACTTGACAACAAACACGTAACACGTGGGGCACCTCGGGAGCCACGGCTGAGGCACTCTCACATCGGCTGTGAAGCTAGAGGTATTCTGTGAGGTGCTTTTCAGCAAAGTGCTAGGACAAGCACTTTAACCCGTCCCTTTAGGTACAGGCTACTAAACCCGGCTCTCCTGGGCCGCTGGGTGCCAGTGCTCCCGGCGTGGCGTAGGGCGACGAGGGGCGACACAGGGCTGCGGCACAGGCGGCAACCGGGGGGCCCGCTGCAGCCAGGCGCTGGCCCGCAGCACCCGGCCGGGTCGCCGAGCCCGACAGAGCCGGGGCTGAGGGCACGGATGGGCAGGCAGAGCCCTGGCTACAGGGCAGCTGGAAGGCGCTACCCCAGCCCTGAACGGAGCCCGTGCGGAGTTAACTTGGGACGGGCCAGGCCCCCGAACCGCGCTCCCCACAGGAGCTCCCGAGCCCCGGCCTCTCTCCCGGTCCTGGCCCAGCCAGCGGCACCTGGGTGGGAGGCGCGGGCGGCCCAGGCCTCCGCCCCGCTGCGCTGGAGGCCGGTTCGGGGACCCGGCCCGCTCCGGCGGCGGTACCTTTGTCGCAGGCCAGCAGGAAGAGCTTCTCGTCCAGCGTGGTCTCTTCCTTCACCTGCCGCACGTCCTTGAGCGCCAGCAGCTTGTTGGGCGAGGCCGAGGCGGACGGGTCCGCGCTCTGGTACAGGGCGGCCATGGCGCCGGCTCCGCCAGCCCATGGGAGCGCGGGCGGGCGGGCAGCGGGGGCCGCGCGGGGCGCCGATCCGCG
>VWPW01014762.1:134548-173661 GCA_013389825.1 Crypturellus undulatus
CGCCAGGGCCGCGGGCCGCGCGGCCTCGGCCCCTTCCCTCCCGCTGCGCCCGGCCCGCGCTGCGGTAACGGATCCGCCCGGCCTCGCGTGGCCGTGTTTGCTAAATGAGCGTCCATACCCTTCTGGGGCTGTAGTTGTGCAAGGCTCCTCTCCGAAAAAACGTTACAGGTCTGGAAGCAGTACAGGGGGAGGAAGAGGAAAGCCCCTGCACACGTTGGTCACCAGGACCACAGGAGTGCTGAAAGAGTTAGTGTCTTCCATTACCTCCATTCCTGCCTATGGTTCAAGGCATCAGTGCTATTTAGATTCTTCCTTTCTCTGTTAAAATTCTGTGTGCCATTTTATCCTTGAACTTCAGAGAATCTACATGCGGTTGTATATGATACAAGCTCCTACCGCTAAACTCACACCTGTCAGCCAGTGTTCACAGGTGTTTATCTTGCTAAGCTTATACACGTGCATACCCTCCCCTCCCCTGCATCAGGCTGAAGCATGCAAGCATACAGAACAGGAGCCACTAACGACAGCTGAGCTATAAAAAATTATGTAAGGCCAAAATCTGAATCCATTTCTTCAATCTCCTTCAGGGAAATCTCATTTAGTTAAAGGAAACATCCACTCTTAATACAGTGAACACTATTCTGGGAATGGTGGTGAATGTCATTTTTTCTGCATCATCTTGCTTACATGTTTTCAGACTCCTCGGGAGAAGCATGAGTAGTTGCCTTTAAAAATAATTTCCCTTTAATCAAAGTTCTGAGTAACTTCATAGATGAAACAATGAGCCCCATAATTTCAGTGGCTTTTTCCTGGAGGGAACAAAGCACTAGAGCAACAGTTTACAGAATAGCAAATATTAAGTCTTACAAAAGAAATGGCTGAGTGCCTGAGTGGATACTTACAGCACTTTAAAGCTGCACATCTCAAGACAGCATTTTTTGTGCAGTGTAAGGATTAAATAACCCTCCGTTCATTCCATCTTGAGTAAAGACAGGACAAAGACCCTCAAATTCTGTACAACGGAGTGCTTGAACTAGGCATACAAACCAGGTAATTATCAAATATCACTAATTTGTTATTGAGATGATACATACCAGAAAACAGAGACAAAAATTTGTAACTCCAAAAATGTAATTCTGTAACTCCCAGTATCCCCCTACACAATAGATATTAAATAATGCATCTTTGCATCAACGTGTTGTGCAAGATACTCAAGCTGCAAAGCTCTGCCTCCACTCATCAGGACTCTTGGGGTTTTGCCAAACTTGCACCTGTTTTCAAGAGTTGAGACACAAAGCAGCAGCTTTATACATTTCTTTTTAAAAAGTTTTTTCAGTTCTTTTTAGTTGTCTCTCATTTTCTTGTTTGGCTAATTATAACAATGTTGTTAAATATTAAACCACCAAATCTTTGTGCAGAAAGGACAAGTATTTACTTTAAAATTAATATGAAAATTATGGACACCTAGACAATGCAATTTCTCTTTCTAGCAATGTAGACTTTCTAGCAAAATCTCAGCATATACGGAGCACATTTCAAGAAAACCAAAGGAAAACCAAAAGAACTCATAAGAAAGAACAATACATGCAAGTCCCCAAAACTGGACTAGCCAGCTCTTTATTTTTTTATAGAATATTTTATGAAAAAAAAAAAATCAGATGTTTAGTCCACCTGTAGATCTAATAATGCCATGATTACATTTCTGCTATTTCCTGTTTTTCCTTAAGACACAAACCATAAAAGTTCCTGCTCAGCCACAGGACTAATTAAATTACAACTACATATTCAAAGTTTGTTCCCCCCAAAAAAGTGTCATCTGCTTTATCATTACATTAGCTTATCATTACAGTTTGCAGAGACTGTCCGCAACAAAATCCACTTCATTAAAGTCAGTGCAAGACTCATTGACTGACACGAGTTGAGCTCTCAGAGAATAAGGCAAGCATGCTCGCTTTTATGCAGTTTGGTGCAGTAATGGGGTATCAGTGGAATACACCTTTAATCAGGTATGACTACATGTAGATAACAGCCACAGAAAGAGATGTTTCACAACAGGTCTGAAAAAAATATGCATATGTAAAATGATGCAGATTCTTACATGCTATGGAAAGTAATATGAATGAAGCTTAACTGACATGGTTGATTTCTTCTGAAAGCAATACAACTGTGTGATCTGAATTTGTTAATTAACATGTTCTAAATACAGCATTACCCATAAATAATCAGTGTTACAAAATAGAATGAAATCTAATATAAACACATTATTAAAATATAATTACAGAGTATATCTGTGCATACAAATTTTCTCTGGTTTTATATGGACTAAGCTTTAGAATTCTGTAAACTGTGAGGCATTCATCGTGCTTAACATGGCGGAATATTTTGTTCAGTTTCTTCATTACTTTATTTTGTTTAGTCCTCTTCCCATCAAACATGCAAACACTGTCATCACCATTTTTGGCTTCACTTCAACCAGATCATCTGGGAGAGCATATATACGAGCACCAATTTTTCGGGCAACAGAAATCGCATACCTTGGAAAGTCACAGGAATAAAATAGTTACTTTATTTGCATCTGCAAAGGTGCTCAAATTCACAGCAACACATTTTAATAACAGGGCATACCTATTCAGTCAGTACTTACACTCTAGGACATTACAATTTTCACATTATTGGAAAAAGGTTCCCAATATTAACAATTGTGCTGACAGATATTTTGTTAATGGTTATTAAAGCATTTATTTTTCTCAGAAGAGGTTATGGCAGGCTATTGATAAATAGATTACAGGGGAGTAGTGGTAGGTCACATAAGCAGTGCATTTAAGTTCATATTTTGAATATGACAAAAATGGCTATAGATCATTATTTCCTAAAATTGCATTCAACAACATCATGAATTCACGTATATCCTGCCCTTAATGAAAATAAAACATTCCTTTGAAACTTACTTAGCGTTATTCAATTTATCTTCATCCGAAAGGTTTTCTCTTTTGACCATTTCTGGGCGAACTGCTTTTGGTGCAATGGCATCTATTAAATCTAGAACAGGTAAACTAGTACTAATTGATTTGTCCTAAAAGAAAAGACCAAAAGAATTAGCAAGGAATTTATTTGCTTTCACTGCTCTGCCTTCATAATGCGAAATGGCTTACAGCACATCTTATGTACGTACTGAAAGCAAGCAGTGTGGTTTGTTGCTTCATTGCCTCATAAAAGGAGGCCTAATGTTTTCAGCATGTGGAATCTGTTAAAGGTTCTCTCAGTCTTGACATTACTATGCAAACATAAACAGCATAAATTGATTTAGTGAAAACAGAACCCCACTTCTACCCAAATGAGGGAGGAAAAAAAAAAAAAAAAAGCAACAAAATCCACATCTCAAATCCAAGAACCAGATTTGTCAAGACAACAAAAAGTTGTTTGCATTCGCTGACTACTCCTTTTCTCTTATTGGGATTATTTCCAGCAGGTAACCTATGGACCCCTCTTCTTATAGCCTTTAGTACTCAGATGGTATTCCAAGCTAGTATTAGGATCCTAGCTGTGTTTTGTCTTTAATATACTGAAAAGTGTTCTCTTCTGTTCTTAACATAGCAGGTGCTACTGCCACAATTATTCTTCCCCTAGCCATTATGGCTGATGAGCAGCCTAGCACAAGAGAGTGTAAAACCAGCAATCAGCGAGGGCCAGCTGGGTTTCTTCCGAGGCTTAGCACTAAAGCCCCGTGCACCAGGTTAGAGCTAAGATGACAAATTCTCTGGAGTCCCACAGAGCCTCCCAACTATTTATACTTAAAATGTATAATTAGTATATACATTTTATATGTACATAATAATATCTACATTTATTTGGAAACATTAAAAAGCATGGGATGTCTCCCCAAGACCATAAAACAAAATGCTAATTTAATCATTTATGCTATTGGCAATACTTTGGTTTTTTAGTCCAAAAGCAGTGTCAGAGATCTGCGATTTGTCTGCTGCACAATGTAATGCAAAAATATAGACAAAATTTCAAATTGTGAATTACATGTTTTTTATTACTGATTTTTTGACATGCTGAACTTTAAATCAGTAGTTCCTTATTTATATGGCCTACCATCATTTGATTTATCTTAAAACTCCTGCCCCTACACCCTCCTCCCAAAACAGACATACAAAAAACACCCTCCCACACAAGATTCCAGTAATTTCAACTGATGTATATTAGCATTATTACATTTTATGTGGAAATGAGAAGTAATCGCACTGAAGAAAGTAAGATCAAGGCCTGTCTAAAACCTCTCCTGCAGTAAAAATAGAATATTTTGTTATATCAAATTATTTGATATTACCTTATGCCTAAAGCTTACCTAATTCAATTTCACTACATAAGATCTCAATTATTTTACCTACTAGGCTCTTCCTGTTGTGAATGACATCAATATATTACTGCTTCAATGGGTATACTGAACCTGTATTAAAAGGCTACATTTGTGTGCAATTATCCATTTCTAAAGGATTCACACAGCATGACATACTCAACCTAAGTGACTTTTCATGCTTAACACTTCAAAAATGTGAAATGAAGACTTCCTGTATCACTTTTCTCATGTTAGCTGAATGGGAAAAGGTTCCTGCAGGATCCTGAAAGAAGTATTTGCTGACATTGATCTGTTCTCGGGCACATCAGCCATGCTCCTGCCTCAGAGCAGTAAGCTGGGTCACCTGTGCTCCCTCTGCTGCCTCTGTCACTGCACATGAGCAAGGGATCCCAAACAGCTACTAATGAAAAAACGGGGAAAAATATTTTTGTAATTTCCAGAATTTCTTCCATGCCCTCAAATATAAGGGTGCACAAATCCAAACATTTGGAAAGCGTTTGATGCCTAAGTTAATAAAAAATTCCCCTTGAAAGATTTTATTTTTAAATTAATCCTACAGCAGCAATTACAATTTCCTTTTTGTTGAGTTGTACAATACTTTTGAAGATGCAGAATCTCAAAAAGTATTTCCTGATCAGGTTAGTCCACGTAATGCGATCCACTGTTAAAGCCAATTGTTATCAAGATCAGATTAAAATCCCACTTCTGATTATATTTGGAAAGAAGGAAAGTAAATTAATTTGATTACCTTGAAACTGGTAATTGAAGTTTTCTTATTTGCATTTGCGAGTGTCTGATTCACCCATTTAATAATAATTTCATCATTTACTTTTTCCCCCTCTCCAAGGTCTGATAATACATTTAAAGTATACCTTTAATAAAGAAAATAAAAACAGAATCTGAATCAAGCAAATGACAGAACACTTCTTTGCTAAAGGAAAAAAAGAATAAGCAAAAGTAAAATATTACTTCAGAGCAGTAAAAGTCTGCAGAAGATATCTTTACCTTATAAGCTAGTGTTACTAGTTTGTAAATTGCCATGTTTCTTCAAACGCTATTTAAATATCTGTAGTAGTATTACAGACTATTTGTTAGAAAAGGAGGTATTTACATAAAACAAAACCCAACATTGTGAAATTTGCTCTTCAATTACAGAGGCTTCAAAAGATTATTCTGTTTTATTTAAATCTGTGAATATAGTCAATTTTGACCTTAGTTTTATTATAGTTTCATCTTCTCTTTAGTACCCCATAGCACTAACTATCATTATAAAAAAGTCACCGTATAACAATGTTATCTCTATTATAGGCCAGTCTTTTTATTGTAGAGTATGAATTTTACTCAGATTATGAAACATTTGCACCTGATGAGAACACATACATCTCTACTAACATGAATGTACCTGTTTATTTTAGGTGAGTTGAACACTTATCTTAAGTTGCCTTGAAACACATTCTGGATATTCATATATATGTGCACACACATAAATATTGCATATACTACTCCTAAAAAACACATTACCTTCTCATCAGCTGCCAAACCAAAGCCAAAGTCAGTGTTCGATTACCCTCATTTAGATCATGTCCAGCAATACCAACAAGGGAGAATTTGGCTTTTGTCTTCCCAAGCTCTACTGCATAATTACAGTTCTCAATCTAAAAAATAAATGTTTAGCATTTACATATAATCAATAAAGACCATTAATACCTCTATAAAACAGACCTATAATTTATAGGTATTCAGAAATCATTTGGTATAGTATTACCCACAGTAAGATTAGAGACTAGAAAAAAATTTGAATAGAAAGATAGCTTTTTTATACTGTGCTGAAATCATAATGCAGCTTTACTGTTCTTACATATAAAAACATACTATGCACAAATTCTCCTGGAAGAATATAAAATTGCTCTGGAAGGGAAACTTCTGGTATATGAGCATTCAATGCAATAGCCATGTCAGCCCTGAAATTTTTACTTAAGCCAGTTAGACCCCACATTAAGTACTATGAAAAATTGTCCAGATTTAGAAGCCAAAGTAATATACTTGATAAACCTGCTCTTTATTCCTTGAAATAATACCCAGAAAACTCCCCACTCCAGTCTTTTCTTCTTGCCAGAAGTGTCCCAGAACATAAAAACCGCCCAGTCCAGGAGGAGTACTACAAACAGCACCATGGCAGTCAGCAACACTGCACTGTATGACAGGGTATCTACGCACCTTCTTCATATTACCCCCGAGGAAAGGATAAGGAGGTTTGTTTACATGGCTCCAATTGACAGGCACACGAGTCATGTCATACAATTGGAAGATTATTAAAGCATCAGAGAGGTCACTAATCAAAGAAAAATAATGTTTTTAATTACAAAAGATTGCATTCACAATGAGAGTAGGTACCTACATCAGATTAACAACCAGTACATCAGACTGCTGGAAGTGTACATAAAGCTACTGAAAAAAATTCAGCTACACATAAAAATGTTTTGGTCCTCAAAGAGATTAGCTTATCCTACTTATTAATTCCTGACTTTATGTAAATCAAATTTTATCTTCAAAATCAT
The DNA here is from genome assembly GCA_013389825.1 of Crypturellus undulatus. Taxonomy (NCBI): domain Eukaryota; kingdom Metazoa; phylum Chordata; class Aves; order Tinamiformes; family Tinamidae; genus Crypturellus; species Crypturellus undulatus. Next base: position 141,470 of record VWPW01014762.1, read on the forward strand.
TATTTTCACAAATATCATTGAAGGAGAGCATTTTTTTCCTACTTTAATTAAATGATTGCTTACTTAGGATAGGTATAGATAAAAACATCTAGATAAGCAGAATTTATCTATTGATCTGGATTTAAATGTTAAATACTCATGTGTTCTCTTCACCTACAGCCTTAAAGGCTAATCAATAACAGTATACTTAAGAAGAGTATTAAGGACAATTACTGCTTTCCTATGACAAATTACACTCCTGATGATCTTCAGCAGCTTGACAACTAAAATTAGTAGCTAGCTGTAAGTACTCTCCATTTTAGGCTATTTATAGAGAATATGACTTCACAGAGGTGATAAAAGAGCAACAATTGATTATAGGAGCAAGTACACATGAAAGCAGATGTTCACAGTTCTCTATTATCACATCTTTTATTGATGACATTTAAATTAACTACTAGCACAATTTGAAAGTGATCAGAAATATCTAAGGAACACACTAAGAAGTCTCTCCTTTTCTGGCCTTTCCACAGTGAAATCAATTCATTTAAACTATTTTTATCTATTAATAAAGTTTAAATTTATATTATAAAAACAAAAAAAGCATGCCTTATAAAACACCAGTTGCCTTTTTTTTTTCCCAAACATAATTTTACTTTGAATACAAGTGAATAAAAGGAGTATATAAAACACTTTAGGTCTAGTATTTCTGTATCCTGAGTGAAATAAATTCTAACATGATTCTGCAGATCAGTTCTGAAATTTCTCTTGTAACTATGTGGAACAAAACTTGGAAATCACTGTATTAACAGAGACAAAACCTCCCTTTCTTAATGCTGTTACTGAATTAACAGATGCTCAAAAGTATCCACTTTATTACTTCTAAGGAAGATTTAAAAAAAAAAAACAAGAAAAGAAAAATAAGAACCTTACCTGTATAAGTGGTTAACATATGGGCTTACACCCAGTGAATTCATCCAGTTTCTAAATGTCCTTTCCTCCTTACTTTCTCCTGAACAGAAAAGCATAATTCTATGTAAGTTATTTAGACAAGGAATGTTTAAATGACTCATATATGTACAATCAAGTTGATCTAAATAGTTCCTGCACTACATTTTTTGTCTTAGATTTAAGAGTTAAGTTCATCCTTTCCATTACAGTAATCTTATATAATTAATCTTAATCTTATATAATTAATTTATATTACGCATAAACTCTGTAAGGTTTATTTTCCCAGCAGTACATAGCAGTACACTAGGTATTGCACACTAAAAAATACACTACCTTTAACATTTTAACAATGGATTTATGGCAATTTTGTTGCGAATCAATGCTGCTTGCACCATTAGCTCTCAAAGACATAAAATAATTAGACCTGGAATATCCTCATTGCTTTGTTCTGCTAGGCTGATTATCCAGTGAATAAAAATGGAAAGGCAGCAGTTTCCTCCCCACCCTGCCCCTTAAAGAATAAGAATCAAATGCTTTTGTGAAATGCGCATTTTGTGAAAGGGGCGTATATCATTAGAAAAGAAATAAAATCTATTTAATACTTCTTTTTTGAGAAACAGAGCTATGTCATAACAGGAATTTTTAGACAAAGATTACAATTCTAACCTACGTGTCTTCCCCTTTTATACAAAGAATTTGCTATAAAATACATTTAATCAAAACAGCAATTTAAAACCAGACATTTCTAAGAAAGATTTCATATGTAAATTATTCTGCTGAAAAATATCAAGTTTATTAAAAAAAATTTCAGCCAAGTTAACAATTAAAAAAACATATTAATAATTTCCCCCCTTTTAAGTTATGAAGTATTTTATATGAAATTCAAACTACTATTTGTTTCAAAGAGTCACTAAGAAAAAAATCACTACATGCTAAGCCAAAATAAAAATACTATTCTGCAAGGTCTTCAGGCAGTCAGTTGTTTTCAATAATTTCTTTCCACAGTAAAATTTAAAAAACAGTGAAGGGTTACATTTTTGGAAAAAAAATCATTTTTCTATTTTTCTGTGAAAAAAGTAAAGATCAAGAAGCATGATACAAAATAAGTGACATTTATTAATAGTAACATAAGAGGTTATAATATTTTAAAGCAAGCCCCCTTTTTTAGTGAAGTCAATAAGGTTACTGATTTGGGGGGTTAGTTTGCAAAGTCTGAAAAATCTTCCACTTTAAAGTGCTCTAGAGACACTGGTATATTGGAAAGACAACAGCTACATTATTCAATGAAGCCGAATAGATACTCAATGAGATTACTCAGCAACTGCACCCAGACTGAGAATTTTAAACTTAATGCTTAATACCACCAAAAGAATCTGAAATAGAGAAGCAGGAGCAAGAACATGCAAATTGGGAAGTGCACTTCTGGCTAGCAGGAATCCAGAAACTAAAGATAGCATACTATATTTAATATGCCATTTTAAACAAATCCCTTTATCATGCAATACATGAGCATTCATAAGTTTTCCAGATGGCTGAGAACTGACCCATTTTTTTCTCTCCATTCTTTTATTCAAAATATACCTTGTGATCCTATCAGGAGCATATCTTCTGCTGTGCGGTGCAGCAGATAGCCAAAATCATAGGAAAACTGCAGAAAGGGGGAAGAGCTACACAAAAGAAAGAGGAGCAATTTGGTAGTATCCTTCACATAGCCATCCTTCTTCTCTGAGATCATTATACTATGGAATTGAGTGGGTAGTAGCCATAAGGACAAAGTCAGAAATGCAAAGGACTCCAAATACTTAAATTCTTTACAAAAGACAACAGAGCTTAAGATGCAGTTTTGCACCCCAAGTTCAGCTGGTCTAAACCCTCTCATATTAGCAGCCTTAAAGGCTTGCAATGGACTAAGCAACAGCAGCAGAGGCAGCATACATACTGAAGGGTATGTGGGTGGATAAAGTCCTCTTCTTCCCGCTTTTGCTGTGTAGGCAGCTACACCCAAGGGACGTGCTCTCTGTGTACAGAAGTGCACATCACCACACTCATGAGCAGTATCAGCTTTCTGGAGAAAGCTACAATTTATGCCCAGTGTTCATTGTTTTTAACCAAGCAACGAACAGACTTGTCACACTTTGGGGGCTAGGAGGAGGAAGTTATTGGAAAGACAGAATTTAACACACGAAAACAAAGACTTTTGAGAAACTCTACTCACCCACTTATCCTCACCCATTTACAAGCCTAGAGATTTAGAGCTGGGTTTGTGGAAGCTTCTTACTAGTTAAACTGACAGAAGGAACTATATAGCATTTGATAAGTTGAAGTCTGGTCACAATTTACATATTCTGTATGCTTTTTTTTTTTTTTTTTTTTAGCCCCACTCCCTTCTTTATAATTATAACAGCATATTAAAGCAATAGAATACAAGAACAATGCAAAACCAGAGGAAAAGGATAGAGCTATCTATAACACTAGAAGAAATAAGACTGCAGAATAAACACTTTTATGGAGTACAGAAAAGTACTAAATACAGTACCTACATTAGGAGGGGTCAAATCTGCATTTCATGAAGCAAAATAGGAAAGCAGTATAAATTATGAGTCAGATAACAACAACCCATCTATGATGAAACTACATCAAAACTAATGTCTTACTTTATACATCAATATCATTAAAAAGACAGTAAAAACACCAGCTTTTATGGAAGAAAGTGTTAAGTAACAGGAAAAAAAACACATTAACAATATTGCCTTTTAGCTGAAAAAATTACTTTGATGGTTTGTATCTATATGTGATCACAGGAGTTACTATTCATAGAAGGAGGAATATCTTATACTTTCCCCTAAAGAGGTAACAGTGACATGACTATGCCCTGAAACCTATACTGTAAATGGCAGTTCAACTTTGTCCAGTACTTACCATTACAAAGTCTAGTGCTTATATAGTTAGGGGCTTAATTTTTCCAACTTGTTTTGCCTGAGATGTTGATCTCATCTACATATTTTAGGAAAGTTCAGAAACCAGTTCAGCTGTTTTATATTGTGCAAAGGAAGTTTGAAACAAGCTTTCAAAATTTCCAGTATCAGTAAAGACTTTCTGCCAGCTGCAGCTTTATATTCAGAAGAGACAAGCTGGACTAAGCACATTCTACCTTCATACACTCCTTGCATATATTTTCAACAAAGCTGCAGCAAAGGAAGAACAGACCTTTATTTATTCTTCCTGGACACCAAAGACTGCAATGACAAGGGACATGGCAGCTGGGAAAAGGCAGACTGTCTGCTGTGCTTTAACTCCTCCACCACAGCTGGCATGCATGAAACTAGCAGAGAAGGCAGCCTGAGACAAGAGTGGTCTGGCAAATACAAGATTTGTTGAATGCAGTGGAACAGTCAAGTTGTGGAAAGAGGAGGAGCAGGAAAGAGGGAATATATAGACTCACCTAGACAGTAAGGAAACCTGACAGAAATAGTAAGAGGAAGGCAGGAGTAGGCAGTGCGGAGGAATGTGTGAACATTGTTGTCAATTCTCCTGAGTGCAGCGAGCCTCATTCTCACCATTCCTCTAAGATCAGAGAACAACTGTGAAATACGCTGGCAGGACCTGTTTCATTACCTTAGATTAGCTGGTCCATAAAAAGAGGAACAGTCACATATTGCTACCAGTAAGTAGTGATAACTGTCCCTTTATCTCTAGCATTAGAGGTCTAGTTAAAGTTTCAAACCTGATTCCATGGAATCAATACAGCTTGCTGATCCAGAAGCTTCTTTTTATCAATTTTCTACCTTTCAAAGGAGCAAGCTAATAGAATATAAACACTAATACAAACACTGAAAAAAAACACTTTTAAAAGTAATTACAATTGTATAGTCAAGCACCCTGAATTAGGAAAAAGTTATAATTTGTGTATCAGCTAAAATATAAATAATGCAGGAAGAAGTACATGCAACTAGAAAGGAAAGTAGAATTTTTTTGCTCCTGCAAATAAAGTGATAGAAAATTATTAGCAATAGCCTTTGCTCAGGTCAACATAAGTGAACAAAGTTCCACATTCCAATATTCACAGTAATGGGCACCTCTACTGTCAGCTGATATTGAAAGCTAACGAGAAAGCTTTATGTACTGCTGTTAACACAAGCACCATCACACAGGGATGCTATATTGCAGTCTAGAAGGAACACTGAAGCAGAGATCACTAACATTCTTATCTCCTATATGCTTAGCAAGATGAGTACCTTCTAATAAATTGAGATCATATTCTGAATTGTCAGGCTTGTGTAGGGCTGGATACGTGTTAAAGAGATTTGCAACAAAAGCCATATTGAGTTTAGGATTGCCTGCAACCACATCAGCTGGAGTAACAAATTGCCTGCAGCCCAGTTTTTCAGCCTGTTGGAGCATATATTCAGCCCTCTTCAAGTCATTTTTTTCCTGAAAAGAAAACAGACAAAATAAAGTAAAATCAAAATAAAAATTAACTTGCAGTGAACACCAGCACATATAGAATATAACTTGTCTCTCATCTTTGTAATACTTGCAATTACAACTTAGAAGAAGATGAGTTAATAACTGAATTACTGTTAGAATGAATTAACAGTCAGTAATTCAACATCTGTACACTCTACTTGCTCTAGAAAAACATCTTACATGTTATTGATACTGGTTTATAACCCGTTAGAAAACATGAACATATAAACTGAACATACGTTCAAGACAACTTGTATTGAACACTCCCTCCCCCAAAAAAGCAAAACCAATCAACCAGCAAAAAGATCAGAGGCTTCCTTATTAAAAGAAATTTTTGCATTTAAACTTACTTTTGCATTGTTTTCATAATTGATGAAATTGAATGAGATACCATTTCTTAGAATTCTGATTGATACATATACCTTCAGCAGTCATTTGAATTTTGGGTCAGAGCATTCTCAAAGTAAACTTTTCAAGCAGCATTAGGTAGCAGCTTACAGAAAAGTGTTTTCACATCACCTATTCAACACATCTATTGCTTTACAATTTTTTGTTGAATGGTTGCCACACTTCCCTTCCCTACTTGTTAACAGAAGGGCTGACACATTATCTCTGACTTGTATTTGGTCTGAAGAAGGATCACAAGAGCTCTGGAGTCTACTCTTTTTCCTTGTGTAAGTTACAGAACAGCAAAATTGAAGCAGGATGCTGTAATAATCACTGTGGAGTGATTATTGGAGTGAACCCCAAAATGCACAAAACTCCAAATTGTATCTTCAAAATGCTTATTTGGATCATACAGCTCTAAATTTTAGACTTGAGGTGCATAATCCCATTCTAGTACATCCCTGGATCTTTACTCAGGTTTTTCTTCATTCAAATTTTCATGTCATTTAAGAATCTCATGTAGCACTTGTACACTTTACAAAACAAAAGGCTGTACAGCTCTGTAGCCAGGGTGCTAGGCATATGGGTAAAGGTCTCCGATAATTCTCTTTATGTTTCAGCATACTTACATTAAAGCCCGAAAAGTCAATTTTAATGGGAACTTCTTTAAAATCATCTCCTTTGGGTGCAATCTGATTTAACAGATGGTAGTATGCTCTTGAATCCTAAAACAAGCAGTTAAAATATTTAAGAACATGCAAATATTTATTCTCATTTAGCCATGTAGTGCTCTAACAGTCTGATAACTGTGTACCTTAATATCTTGACTGAAGTTATTGATTTTCTGCCACCCTGCATTGGCCAGATGATAGTTTACCCAGCGTAGCAGAAGTTCTTCTGGAGAAAGCTTCATTAACTGATCTAATTCTTCCCCTTCATTTAGCAAAGCAATGAGAGCTAAAAGCAAGTTTGAAATAAAGCTGAAATCATTGCTATCATGGTCTCAAAGCATTTAATTACAAATCGAACACATTATATACGCTTACCTTCATTTCTGGAGATCTCAATATCAGCAAAAAGGCCAACTTTAATGATTTGCCATAAGAGTCCTAATACTAAGTGTGGTTTTCCTTCCTGCAAATCTTGTGATCCAATATTGACAACTGTGCAGCCAATAGCAGATGCTGAGTTCAGGGCCAGGTTTAGATTTTCCTGTTTGGAATATCAATGTTTAAAAAGTTGAAAAGGTTTTGATTTTTAGTAAATTTGTTCATATTAAAACTACAAATGCAATGGTTATTAGGTAGGTTTTTAGAGTCATAAGAAATAAGTCAGTGGCTCCTAATGGACCACTGCACTTTCCCCCGCCTCCCTGAATCAGCTGTCTTATCAAAATTCAAACACAAAATAGTATTGGCACTGTTAAGATTAGCCCACCGAAACACTATAGACCACTTTCCACAGCTTGGATCCTGGAAGAATAGTCTAACCAAATTAACTTTTTGTAATTCATTAGTAGCATATACACAAATTGAACAGTATTGCCCAAAATACCAGGGCATCAAACCTGTGGACATACACATTTATAGAGAATTTCACTCTTTGCAAGAGGCTACTGACATCTCTGTCATTCCATCTTGGCTCTGTACAGGCTGATTATATATATTTTTATATATATATATATTATATATATATAAATATATATATATTTATTTTTAAATCAGCTCTTAAACTGTAATTGAACAGATAGCATAAGAAAATGACATCAGTTCAAGATGTTGATACTGAAACTAAAGCCAGTAGTTGTCACAGATGAAACACTCCAAGAAAAAAATTCATCAGGTCTCAAACATTGTTATTCGTGTTTTCCTGTGTCATATTTTCACTACTCACAGAAGCAGTGTAAGCATCATCTTTGCTGATTCATCTTTTTTAAATAGATGGAGATTGCAAAATCTACTTGCAGGATTTAGTGTGTCACATGTTTTGAGCTTTCTTATTTTAATATCACAATCTGCCCTTTCAAGTGCACAAAGCAAAAATACCTGCCTTTTAATAGAGGTTCTTAATTAGGATTTTCTTTTCTCATTAGGCTAACAATTTATGGCTCTACCTCCCTGTTCCAGGTAAGTTTTCTTCTGCCTAAGGTAGGTCTTAAAAAGCTTTCTGTTCTCAAGCATGTTCATAACTTCAAGTCACTTTCTCTTACTCAAAAGAACTAAAATAAAACTTCTCCTCTGATCCAAGGCACTCTCCGTTACTGAAAATGTATTATCCTACCACACAGCAGGCAGTCACACAAATACTTTCTATACTGTATTGCCAAGATACAACCATTGCTCTCCACTAAGAAGTTTAAAATTATTTTGTATAGGTACTTCTAAAGATTAATAAAGCAAAAAGCAGAAGAGCAAACATGGAAGGAGTCAAGGAAAGCATGAGAAAGACAAGTTCTCTTTATGCAGTATAAGACACAGAATAGTCAAGCATATTTACTAGAAAATATAACTTCATGCTTTAACATTTTAAAATACATGACTTTGCTTGCCCTGGCCTCTCCCCAGGAAGACTATACTTAAAGCTATAGAAATATGTTCTACTTCTTCATTTGTAACAGATTCCTGATTGCATAGTACTTACAGAAATTGTGAAAGGAGTGAGTTTCTTCTTATTTATAGCCCTTTCATCAATTGTATCTGGTTGTGAAAAGTTAATCATTTTGCTAAAGAAGAAAAGTCAAAATTTATTCAAGATAATATTTCACAGGAAACATTTTTGCTTATAAAACCTTAGACTGACTGTAAAGATGCTTTACGTGTTAAGGACTACATCCTCCTCTATCTCCTCCCTGTTTATTTGAATAATTTGAATAATTTTTGTTACTGCAAAAGTAAAGCATGGCTGTATTTTCAAATACAGTTCTTAGGAAGAATATAACTATAAACTAGTCTCTTGGGAAATTATTTATATTATAAACTAATAAACTTCTTCCCTGAATTTATATGGCATCTTAGAACTTCAAGGATCTCAAAGATTAATTCATATCAACACTAATAAGCTAATCTCACTGCACTATATGGATAAGTGCTACTAGTCTAGCTTAACTAGTACTGTATGCTCCTGCTTTTGCCACACATTTCAATCAGGTTTTTGTTCATCCAGTCCCAAGATACAGTAAGTAGATTCAGTAACTTTTAAAAATACTTGAAATGGCTATGATTTCTATATATCAACAGTTTATATCATTTAGAAACTGTCTGCATGCATCTGGAATGTATCATTACAGATTTGAATTTGAAAAAAACTTATATAACATTTGCACAGTGATATACTAAAAAATGTACTGAATATATTTTAGTATGTGTGAACAGGTTTTCCACATGATTTGTGGAAATATTTAAGAATCAAGTCCTGATGTTTAACATCAAAAATTTCCATGAATTTCCCTGTGTTCAAAACTTAACCTTTGAGTTCCTTTTCCTCCTCCTCTCAACTCTAGACTCACCAAAGGAGAATGCCATCTGCAAGGGATTTAAAGAGACTGGCATCTGATGGGTCCATGGGGAGGATATGCTTACAGTCTGGGTCATCTTGTAGAGCTTTATTTATCCAATTAACAAAAGCAACTTTTTCTTCCTCTGAAAAGAACAATATTAAAATAATCAATTATCATTTCCATGAACACATACTGCTGAACAAACAGCAAAATAAAAAGCTATACCTGTAACAAAGTCCCTAAATTTCACAGGGGCCAGTTATGAAAGAAATCAGACAATGGCAAACAAACAAGAAAAAAAAAAGTGCAGATTTATCTTATCCCACTGTAGCCTTTACACATTCGGTGATTTTCTCTAGGATAACCTAGGAGTCATAATAATATACTGATAAAAATATCATTGCCTAATGAGTTTAGTTGCTCAGTGATTAAACTGAGAAAATGAAAATTTACAATCAAAATTGCGCAACATCTCAGCATGCATAGCTTTGGTCTAAAACGCAACATTTTATTTTGCCTTCCCCTAGGACTTCAGAGACTAACAATATTTCTGAGACTATCACCAGAACTGCTCTACTGTATTTAGCTAGTACCTTGGCAGTTTTAAAGAGAGCCTCTTTCTTCCTCTCTCTCTTCATATCGAGTTTACATATTTTATGTCTCATCAGAACCAGAATAAATCCAACCACTCTACCAGTATCCAAATTGCCAGAGTACAGGTAGCATTCTCCTCACTTTGCTCAAAAAACATACAAAATGAATAATTGCATCTGAGTCATTACACTTCTAACACACAGCCCCAGCCCATCATTAACCAGTTGCCTGATAAAACCAGGTCAGCATATCCCTAAAAATGAAAAGGCATCTAAACAATTAGTGCTCATCCTACAACACTGGTTTTTGAGACTTGATCAAGTGACCTTTGAGAGGCAGGTATATCCCCTCTACTTTGGGGATATACCATGTGCAAATGCTGCTAACAAGGATAACACATGGACAGACAGAGGGAGAATTGCCACCTTCAGCTAATCAAGGGAACCTTCCTCATATACGGAAAATTTATGTCCTTCTAAAACCACAGGAAAACTCAACCTGTAAAATAATCAGGCACAATTACCAATGTACATGACATGCCACTGGGGGAGCTAGAAAGACACAAGATAATTTAAAAAGCAGCTTCTCAAGCATGAGGCAAAAGCTTTATAGGTGTTAAGAATTCTGTAATGGCATTAAGACAACTGAGGGAGCCATTCCAGACAGAAAGTCTATATATGTGTTTTATTTTGGTTAGCATTGTGAAATGAAAAATGGAGATTCATTTTTATGGAACCAAAGGACTAAAAGCAAGTTACCTTTAATGTCTATTTACTAGAAATAGCCCCCCCAAAGACCAATTATTTATTTGTTTCTGCTTGTCAGTGCTTATTTTCATTTTTTGTTCTGGCAAAGATACAAAATCTTACTTCTGGGTGCAGTACAAAGCTGGCAACAAACGGAATAGCTCCCCTTTTAATAAAGTGCACTAGTAAATAAGTGCCTTGTGCATCTTCAGATGCTTTTCTTCTATTAAATTGCTTGGAACAACAATATTTTCCACTATATTTCCCTCTCTGTAGTCCAAATTTCAAGGCTGCTTCCCAAGCCGTACATAATTTGTCCCCTCCCTGACGCCCCTTTTTTTTTGTTACCTGAATAAGAGTGCTGCGTCCCCTCACTGGATATTGAGGATGTTCCTCCAATTGCTGTAATGCCCTGCTTTTTGTTTATTGTTTTTCGGAAAGATTTGCTAACATCTTTACTCTTCAATTCCTGAATAATCTGAAATAAAAGAATAATAGAGAGCATTTTGTGACTGCTCATCCTTTCAACTACTTAAGTATTATCTCTAGTCAGAAAATAACCTGACACTCTCTGTTATTTTATTTACATTGGCTCCTGTTCTAGAAGTAGGAAAAAAAAGTTACTGTATTGATAAAATTAGCTCAAATGCCTTCCTGAAGCCTACATACTGGATACCTAATATATTATTGATCAGTGAGTACCTAAGATACTAATTTTAAGTCAACACACTAGATGTGCAACAATCTATACATTTTTTCAACAGATATTCGGTAAAATATATTTTCATGTAGGACTAGAGCATACTTCTTCCACTTACTTCATCATATGCCTTACAGTAAAAAGTTACTGCATGACAGTTATGTACCTTCTTATACAAGCTGACCCAGTTTTCCAAGTGTCTGTAATTTTAAAACAAATTAGGTATACTGATCGGTGTCCTGAATTAGCCCAAACACGCTAGATATCTCGGAGCTGATAATGAAGTATAGGCAACACATATGAGTCAATACTCAGATACAAACAGATGCATCTCAGCCATGAATCAGTGCAAATTAGAATCTTGTGAAGAAACATCTACTTAAACAAGTAATCTGCTTCAATCAACATCACTACTATAAAACCCCAGCAACAATTATTTAAAAAACTCACAAGTTTTTCAATCCTGGAAAGATTCTGGTTCTCTTAAACAAAGTGCACTCATCAGTGACCAAAATAAAAAGTTTCTAAACCAATCAAATTTGTGTGAAAAATCCTACCTTACTCCCAGTAAAATACAGCACTTGCTATAGCAATTGCATATAGTAGTGTGAGCGCAGTGTATCACTAAGAATTCAAGGTCAGTATCTGTAACAATCTACATGTTGGTCAGGGTAAGGGCTGACCCAATAGTTCCTTTAATAAATAATATATGACACTCATCTTTGAGGAATGAGAAAGCAGGACTCATTGGAACTACTGCATTCTCATGTGCTGACCGATGAGACCAACAAAATTAAGTAACATAGTCAAATATAATGACTGGGAAATAATTATATAGAATATTGTAAACAATCAGTGGAGAACTTACTATTCTCAAAATATTACTTAGTCATATCATTTAGTATATTTTTGTCCGAGTTCTCATCAGATATTGGACAGTCTAGAGACTCTGCCTAATTAGGCAAGCAAAGGAACATCCTGTATAGTGCTTTGATTACCAGATTTACTAAGATCAATCCATGGAGTGAGTATTCAAAGGAGATAAAGGTAGAGAAGTACAATATTCCTACAGCAAGTCAGCCTAGACATCAGAATTCCTAGGATGTCACTCTTCATGCTGTTAAAGAGATGAGAAGTAGAGGAAGAACAACTTTCCTGTGTTCTTGGTAAGACCCATTGATCATCTCCTCCTGACTAATACTCTAAGTTGCATATCACATGCAGAAGAAAAAGCACAGAGATTTTTCTGAAGCAAACATATTAAAGCATATTACACATTCTACACTTTAAGCAGTAACTTAATAACTAATTTATTTCCTTTTAAAATGAAAAGTTATTAAAAAAATCAATCAGCTATAGTTAGAGGAAAGTATAAGAGGAATGTCTTACAGAGACAAATTCTTCAAAGTTGATTTTTCCATCTTTGTTGCTATCTGTTACTGCAATAATTTTTTCTACAATCTCCCGGACTTTGTAGCCAGGCAAGGGAAGGCTTGCTTCTTTAAAAAGGTCTTGAAGCTCGTAATCACTGACATACCCGCTGTTGTCAATATCTGTAAAGTAAGAATACTTATTGTTTTTATGTTCACATTAACTACAACAAAACAAACAACCACCACACAGAGGTATAATTATTATGGAGAATAAATAAAGTGTGAGAAATGGCACTGCAGTTCTAGGTGAACTGTATTTCTTTCTTTAGCTTACTACATATAAATGAAAATGGATAAAAGCATAGGGGTAAGAGCCATAACTAGAAAGGAACTGTATCATTTTGTTTTGTATTTTATAAAGAATTATTTTATAATCCTAAAGCACATATATTACAAGATGACAAATCTGTCAATACCAAATTTAAGCCTTTATATCTTAAAATTCCAACAAAGTCCTCCATAAATCTTCAATTAAAGGGAGACCAATTATCATCTTACCTCTTATTACAGTATTTGCACTTAGTAGAATTTTTACATCTGAAATTTAAATCTTGAGGTAGTATCTGCTGTTTTTAAACAACTAACACAAGAACTCTGCCATTTTGTTCCTAAACATCTGATAGACATTTTCTAGTTTTCAAAACTTTTATTCTTCATAGGTAACCCCGGGATGTTCATTAAAGGGGACCTTGCCTAATCTATTAACTTGCCCTTTTGTGAGCAATTGGTCCTGCCACCCTCACTTTGCTTGCAAGATGACATGTCAGGCACTCTGCCTACAGCAAGTTGTCAGAAAGCTTTTTTTTTTTTTTTTTTTTTCCTTCTTAGTAGGAGGTTGGGCTTAGTTTCACCATTCTTAGAATAATAAAGTATCATTTTACAAACATGTAATATGGTTTTATCCACAGTATTGCAGGAATTTAATTAAAAATATAGAAATAAGTAAGAAAACCACAGACTCATACAGAGAAGTATTTGAAAGTGTCAATTAAAATAGTGTTACTTGCATACATAGTGAAATGTCATATTGGAGAGAAAGTATTTTTAAAAGCAGAAAGGCAAACCTACAGCCCATAGATAACATACGTGAGATTCAATCAAACTCCAAAGAAAAAGCCTATGCGGCATAACTAATGTATGCCCACTACTTTATATATTTAATGCTAGTATTTTTTGTTTGACAACAATTTTCAGCCTCTTTCATCATTACACAAAAACTCTTGATATATGTGAGTTAGTATTTTCCCAATTTTAACACATGATGTAGCTAAAGTTAAATAAAGTAACACAAGTCAGAAAAAACTGAGACTTTCTGGCTACTCTAACTTGTCAATGTGCTCCCTCCTCTTTTTTTTTTTTTTTTTTTTCTTAAAAAAATATTTTCTGTAATACAAGAACACAATCAGTAATAGAAAGTGGAAGAATACATTACAGAAGGGCTTACTAGAGAAATATACTTGATCTTTAGACATTAATTGATTACACTAATTTCCTGTAATCCATGCTATTCTGTGTGGTTTCTACCCAGTCTCATAAGGAGTCTAAATTTGGCAATACAGAACAAAACATGGCATTATCAAAACACAGAAATTCCATAATGATTTCTTTCACAAAACCTATATGGCCCTGCAGTATTATTGTAATCCTTATTATTTGCTCAGGTAAAACATACCTATTTTACTAAATGCTTCTCTTAGTTCTTCAAGCTCTTCACGAGAGATAGTTGTTATGTTGTTTTCCATCTTCTGACAGCAAAAGCAGTTGTCCTCAATTGCTTATACCTAATAATAGACAGTTTTATAAAGCATCAATTTTAAACAGATCCTAACAGAAGTTATTGATCTTTCCAACACAAGGTACCAAACCCTAATGTCATCTCCAGGCCTGCCCTACTTGCAATGATACGAAGCGCATTTAAAGTACCTCAAATATCCAGCAATTCCTTTTCCTGTGAATTTGTAATAGCAATGATTTTTTCATACAGTCGATATTTTCATCTGAATAGAATAAACATTAACCAACAATCTACCCTCACTGCTTGAGCAGTTTTCTAGTGTTCAAATCTTAGCCTTTCACTTCAACAAACCAATTTTAGAAAAATTAATTTCCAAGCACAACACATTCTCCTGGGCAATGATGGGACAGTGCCAGGTCTAGTGTTGCACTGGGCACTCTAGCATTTGCCCAAGAGTTAAACTCAGTGGGATACTTTTCAGTACCTTCCTACAACCAAAAATCTGAGGCAAAAATTAGATGAATCTTTCCACAGAGAAAAAAGAGACATTTCAACAAAAGTTAGATTCATTTTTAAAATGTGAAAATATTAAAGTGCTAAAAACTGTAGTTATTCAGCATATTTGGAAAATAGATAAGTAATCAGTATGCAGCTGAAGGGAGATTCTGGTAGCCAGAAATTAGAATTCAGGCAGGATATTTGGACTGACTGGGTCACACAGGATATGGCTCTGAGTGTGGGTGGCAAGTTAAGTCTTTTTCCTTCATGTCACTCAATCTTATTTAGAGTACTGGATTAAAATCTCACTTGTACATTTTACTAAGCTTACTAGCAGCATATACCCTTCTTCATACTGAAAATCAAAACAATGACCTTACACACAGACTTTTTGAAGTGTAAGGAGTTTGATTAAGAATCCAATTTAAAAATAATTAAAAAATTTTAAAAATAAAAAAAAATAAAAATAACACATTCATATCAAGAAGGAAATTACAAAGATTGAAGCTGCAAAATGGTACAAGATGGTCCTTTGAAATACAGGAACAAGATGTCAAAGTATAAGTAAAATATTTAACAAGTACAAAAGACAGTTTTAAAAAATTAGTTGATATTATTAACATGAGTCAGACTTCATCAAAAAATTTCTGAAGAGTTTCAAAGTTATTCTACACTCCATCCTTTTGCCTGCTCCCACAGTTCTATTTTTCCAACATTTCGTGTTGGAAAAGAGCCATCTGATTTCCAAAGATTATTTCAGAAACACCAGATACTCTTTTCTTGAATGAAGGAGATAAAGCTAATTAATAAGTCTGATTTAAACTAAAGAGACAACCTTAAATATTGTATTATACAGCTACAGAGTAAATCAGTCAGTCAATTAAATGTTGAAAATGCTGCAATTATATTTTCAGTGTTTGGGAAAGATCTAGCTTGAACAACCAAAGGCAATACCTAAAAATGCCAGGCATTTCAGATAATTGCAATATACGAGCCATCATCTAAAAGCAATTCAAAGTCCGCAGGCAATTCCCGTGTGATTTAAAACTAAAGTTCACATCTATTGGCATATCTGTTGGAACTATAAGCATCCCCTGAAAAATACGTTAATTTACAAAGCACGTATTTCCCTGTGCCCTGGCAGTGTCCAGATGACACTAAGATTTTCTGTAGCCTGTGCTTATGTTAAAGCATCTTCCGCTGCTCTAGGTTAGAGGAAGTACAAATACTGTTTTCATGCTGAGAAAGGACCCTTGATCCTCTTTTTTAATCCTGGTCAATATGCTTAACAAACTGACAGCAGTCATGCATCCTTAGCCTGTCTTCTGCACCCTGAAGGCCTTTTGTGTCTAAAGACAATCCAGTGGAGTTTCCTGGAAATGTTCCACACAAGACATTAAGACAGATAAAACATCAGCAGCAGCTGATGCCATCAGGATGTTTCTTTGTGTGCGGAGAAGCATCCCTGTCTGAGCAATGGCCAAGGAGAGAGAGAGGAGGCCAAACAGCAGTTCCTGCCCCTTTTCTGACCCATTATGAAAGCTGTCAAAAAAGAAAAAAAAAAAACAGCAGTGAATCAGCAAGCGAGCCCAGTGCTTGCTTGGCAACCCTGCCATCCAAAATCCCTGCAGGCAACTAAATTTATTTTCCAGCTCTTCTTTTCAATTTCTATTTGCCTTCTTCTCATGCTGAAGCTGCTTCTGCAACTGCAAGGGACCTTACAAATGCGGACTCAAGAGCCTATTTTCTTTTGTTAGTTCTCTTTTTGTCTGGCTTTACACACACTCCTCTTCTAGTTCAGGTGTAAATACCACTCTGTCCCTGCAGCATCCTTAAATTTGTTGTTCCTAATGACTGCCAGGCTAGGATAATTATCTAATACAAGTTGTACATAAGCATTACTCCATTTGTGTCAATAACTAGGAATTGGCATCAGTATCTACTATCTATAATTACAGTAAGTAATTGTAACAGACGATCTGTTACCTCTCTTATTAGACTGTGATTGTGTCAAGCTGATTGGGCTTTATGTGAGACAGGGGGGAACAAAAACAAAACAAAACAACAACAACAAAAAAAAAAAAACACACAACATCATTAACCCCTACCTTTCCCACACGAGATTTTGCAAATGAATACAGTGGGCACAGCTTCATGCATCATTACAGAATCACAGAACGGTTGAGGTTGGAAGAGCTCTAGAGATCATTTAGTCCAGCAGGGACACCTAGAACATGGGGTGGCATCCAGGAGGGTTTTGAAGATCTCCAGAGAAGGAGACTCCACAACCTCTCTGGGCAGCCTGTTCCAGGGCTCTATCACCCTCACAGGAAAGAAGTTCTTCCTGATATGAGATGGATTCATCCTCTATAAATTCTCATCAGCTTGAACCAGAGGTTCTATAATCCCCTAATGGGAAGGGATACATTACAAGGTAATGAGACATAAAAAGCAATAATGAGGCTATGCATAAGATACTCTTTACTCAGTGAGATCAGAAGAGAAAATAATGCTATATTAAAACTGAGGAAAACTCAAACATTAGTGAAAAGGCATGCAGATTATAAAAACTGGTAAAAAATGGAACATTGATATACAAAACACACACACAAGCTTTCAGAGTCTTTTCAAGATAGTATAACACCTATTAAACTTTTTTTCCCAACTTAAAATTTTCAAACTCCAAATATAAACATGATTATACACCAACTAAATAAATCTTTTTTACAACATGAAAGGATGAATTATTTTAGATGTTTCACTGGAGGTACATAATAAATCTATCTTATCAGCAATGATAACTATTCCTTTATTGCTCAAACACTTCTGATCTTGATCACAAAATGAAGAATCAATAGGGTCAAGTGATTTTATAATCTTTGATACTGTAGTTTACATTAGTGTAGGATATGGAAGATAATTAACCTTCCTCTTATCAGTGAAAAGAGACTTAGGAGACTTAGGGAGATGTTAGTAGAGGAGAATAACACATCCTGTTATTTAAAGTGGAAGAGGTTTAGACTATACATATCATCCTCCAAAAATTGGGAAAAGACAATCTAGCACACCTGTATAACAATATATAACCAGCACTGGATTTTATAAAGGAAAACTCCACAACCTCACTGGGCAGCCTGTTCTGGGGCTCTATCACCCTCACAGCAAAGAAGTTCTTCCTCATATGGAGGTTCAACTTCCCATGTTTCAACTTGTACCCATTACCTCTTGTCCTGTCACTGGCCACCACCAAGAAGAGTTTGGCCCCATCCTCCCTACATTCACCCCTCAAGTACTTGAACATGTTGATCAGATCCCTTCTCAATCTTCTCCAGGCTAAACAGGTCCAGCTCACTTACTCTTTCCTCATACAACAGATGCTCCAGTCCCTTAATCATCTTTGCTGCTCTACACTGGACCCTCTAGAAGTTCCCCATCCCTCTTGTCCTGGGGAGCCCAGAACTGCCCCGATACTCCAGGTGTGGCCTCACCAGAGCTGAGCAGAGGGGCAGGATCCCTCCCTCGACCTGCTGGCAATGCTCCTCCTGATGCAGCCAGGATCCCATTGGCCTTCTTGGCTACAAGGGCACACTGCTGGCTCAGAACTCCCAAATCCCTCTCTGCCGAGCTGCTTTCCAGCAGGTCAACCCCTAATCTGTATTGGTACCTGGGGTTATTCCTCCCCAGGTGCATGACCCTGCACATGACCTTGTTGAACCTCACGAGGTTCAACAACTCTCTGCCCAACTTTCCAACCTGTCTAGGTCCCTCTGAATGGCAGCACAGCCCTCTGGAGTGTCGGCTGCTTCACCCAGTTTTGTATTTCCAGCCTTACTACCCCAAGGAGTCAGAGGCTATATTTCTCAACCTGGGCTCATACTAAGACTGCATATATTTAGAGCCATCAAAAGCACTTAGCAATTACTGCAATTTAGATGGTAACAAAGAAATGTCATGCTTCAAGATATAAAAACAGAATTTTCCTCACTCTTCCATGCAGAACATTACACAGCAAACAACATACAATTGAAGTATAAGGAACCGCTATATTTCGAATTGGTCTTTCCTAGGAGAGTATCAAACTCACCATTATAGTAAAACTCTGTGTCAGTGAAATTCATACTTTATGCTGTATAGAAGAACTAAGACTTACATTCAAGTTAATTATTCACTCTATAGGAATTTATTCATCACTGGTGAATAATAAAAATCAACATTTTCCACTATGCCCCTAAGATAAACATGGGTGACTCAGGAATAAGCAATAAAACAGGCTGATACCTCATACTGTTAGACTGGTCATAAGTCTATCTGAATTCAGTGGTGCAAGTATAGAATAATTTCAGTTATCAGGATAATTTCATGAAACTTAATTCAGGATCAAGAGCATATTGTACTATTATAAAGCAAAATATCTGATTACTTCGAAAAGTTACCTTGTCTTCCAAACAAAATGCCTCCAGCTGCCTCTGATTGCTGAGTACACCAAATAGCCATGCAAATTCATCAATAGTATCAGTTTCCCATAGTTTCCTTCACATACATCATTCAAGAGGATCTCAGCCTGCCTGTGCTTTGTACTGTTGTATTCAGCACAAGCAATAAAACACATCAGTGGAAAAAACTCACCTACTATAGAAGGACCACATCTAAGAAAGTGATTAAAAAAAAAAAAAAAAAAAAGCTACATGTAGAGTTCATAATAACACCTTTCCTGAAACACTGCATTTTCAATTGCTTACAGTTTAAACTAACAATTGGGCTGAATACTGCCCAAGTTGATTGTCTTGAATGCTGTGAGACCTGACTCTGATTTTGTTTGTTAATTATTATTCTAAATGCTCTAGAATTTTCAGCTGTCTCCAATAAAGTACTGGAAATGCTGAATCCTCTCTGGGTGTTTGAACAGGGACTTTAAAACGTGTCTGACCTATATGTATTGGTAAAATGATACCTGCTCATCCAAAATCAAACCAAATTTAGTCAGACATATAAAAATTCTCAAAATTGCTACTTTGACATGTTGAGTCTAGGTTTATTAGAAGTTTATTATCTTTCATTCTGTCTGCACTAGTGATGCTCTAGCCTCATGTAGAAGGCAGGTGACAACCTCCCACTGCAATTGCTGCAGCCCCACAGCAGCTGAGACCCAATATTCCTTTACCCCATCCTTGTTCCACAGACCAGAAGTAAAGCAGGGAAGCAAATGCTAACCTTCTAAGTTCCATACCAGAGTAGAAACTACTATTCAACTTTTCCTTCCCTCATTGCTTTACAAATACTTGCTTACAAACTCTGTGGTATTAATGAATACAAGAACAGGCCTAAAGCATTCTAATATAGTGACTTCCTCTGTGAAGTTGGGATACTTAGATGACATAAAACAATACACATCATTGAGTTACTGCTTTTGCTGCATTTCCTGATGTTTAGAAATACAACAGCTCATAACATGCTGGTTGCCATAACATCACTTTCATAAGCAAGCAAGAGAGGAAGCCGAATTATTGTGTTCCCGCAATGAAGTGCATACTTGCGCCTGTTTGCAAGTTGGTTTTGTGTGAAAACTATAGGGACAATTCTGCTCCCATCAGTGACAAGCGGATTTTCTCAGAACACAAAGATAATTCACAAATAAAAGATAATACTCAGCATTGCAAACACATAAACAAGCTTTTTCTTGTAGAGCTCTTGGTAAGATATTGTCTGCAAAATGCTAACTCATTAATCTGGAGGAAAATCTTCACAGTTTGGGGAAAACAGAAGAACTGCACTTAATACAACCTTCCAAAAGAAGCACTCTAAACTGTGTATTTTATATAATACAAATATAACTCACAAACTTCCTAATACATTAGGGAAAACTGAATAAAAGTATACAATATAAAATATTAAGCAGTTGTGTCATAATAGGCAACAAATTCAAGGACACGGAAACAAAAATGAAGCTTCCTTAGAGAACTTCTTACATAAGAGTCAAAGAACTCTGCTCTCAACTAAAGGTTGGATAAATCAATCTGTTGAAGTGGCACTTAGTCTTGTTTTTATTATGCACAACCTTTGCCTTGGTGAAAGTTCAATAGAAGCATGAGCTCAGTATTCAAGCTCTGTCAGGATAAATGCTGAACACATAAGGAAAATGAAAGCATAGTAGGAATATAAATAATACTTCAAACTATAAATCAAAATGTCTTTTTATGCTAGCTAAGTAACTTTCATGGTCACATACTTTAAAATATGTTTCATTTCCCAACAAAAAGATTTCAT
This sequence comes from Crypturellus undulatus, assembly GCA_013389825.1. NCBI lineage: Eukaryota > Metazoa > Chordata > Aves > Tinamiformes > Tinamidae > Crypturellus > Crypturellus undulatus. The sequence goes on from VWPW01014762.1 coordinate 162,720, forward strand.
GAGGGAGGGAAAGAAAGATTACAGAAGGGTAAGAAAGAGGTAAGGACTTAATGTTTAACATAAACAAGTTTTTCAGCTGTGAGGAACACCGGTAACCTCAATTGGAATCAGCTGAATCTGTAGAATTTCAACAGCTAAGTCATGTCGTTAGTAATCAATAAGACAGATTTATTCCCAGCTTCCAGGCTCTGTCCATTAAAGTCATACCACTCAAATACTATGCAAGGGTAATGAAATCCCTTCTGAAAGAAATCAGCTTATGTTAAATGCTTCTATAGAACTGCAATTGTTAGTGTAAATACAAAGGTTTCTCAAGATCTCAGCTACATAGTTCATTACACGCATGAAAAGTCAGAGTAACATATTCACTAACATTTCAATTTAAAAATGACTAACTGTGGCCTCCAGTGATAAAACCCATATATACCTCAATACTCAAGGACAGAGAAGAACAGGCAAAAACACTGTTAAGAGAAGGGGGAAAATAGGAAATTCCCTTGGGAAATGGAAACTCATCTACATGACTTTTTGGTAAACAAACACTAGAACAAGTGTCCCCTCTAGACTGTTAGAAAAATAGCATTTGCAGAGACCACCAGGATTGTAATAGGTGTGATCTTTGTGAATTGCATATTAACTTCCCCAGGGTGAATCATTTTAGTGCTGCATAATGTTTACCTTTCCTTATTTAGTTAAAGCTAGTAGTCATAAAAAAATCAGAAATCTTGGTATGAAACTGATAAATCATGCAGCGCATTTTCAAGATGCATGTGGCTTACTACAGTTGAGACTCATTTTCACCTCCGAATATTCTTTTTCCCATGTTCAGGCATAAACCTTAGTCACAATCAGGACAACTTCTAACAACAAGTAAAAATCACATGTACTGGTAATGAAGAATATTACTCATATCAAGTATTAATATGCTGTCCCTCCACAGTTCTAGGACATAACTGACCCTGCTCACTATAAATCAAAACAATAATTGTAACAAAAGCAAAGCAACCCCATCATCTTATCTATTTATCTGTAAATCTCAAGTTTGTCTTTTGAATATAAATTAAACAATTACATGGTTTGGAAAGCATTCTCTCTTTTCCATTTTACAGAAAGCAATGTCTACAAAAGTTTATCATTAGAGCAGTGCAATGTACTGAGGTTAGCCACAAACTAATTAGCAGGGTGCTAGCAGCAAGGAAGGGGCTCAGCACAGATTAAGGTCACTGGGTCAAAGAAAACTTCAAGACTGGTAACAACATAATATAGCACATTGTTCTAGGACATATTTTGTTGAGCCCTGAACAGAAACCAAATTCATCTTTCTTCCAGCAAGTTTAATCAATTTAATATTTCATTTCATTTTATATGACATTCTTGGTGTTATCAACAAGCACCTGCATGAGTCATCTCAGTCCAGAAAACAGTTCATTGTATTAAATAAAAACTGTGTCTCATGCTGACTATCCACTGGACTTCCCTTTACCTTTGTAAAGCATGTGTGTGAAGCATGTATCGCTTGCTTTCCTGGGAGGTCTGCAAGCTCCCATCACTAGACCTCTTCTGCTCCTCTCCTAGGAATCTCCTTTCCCTCTCTGACCTTGCCTCCACATCCATCTTGCCGTCATTTCCAACTAAACATAGCTTTGCTTGGGAAACCTGCTAGGATGCCATGATCTGAGCAGGCATTCACCTCATCACAATTCTCAGTGAAGTAGTATTTCTGCATCTGGCATCCTGTGCTATGGTGACTATCACAAGGGAATTTGATCAGAAACTAGGAAATATTTTGCGATAAAACCTGTCTTTGCTCTGTAGGATATAATTTCTATTTAAAAATCCAAACCTGGTTTCTCTGTGACATTTTGTTAAGGCAAACCATGCTAAAATATAAATGGAAAGTTTACACTAACAAAAGCAAGTGAGCTCAGGCACTCCACCCTCTACTCATTCTTTTGTGCTTAGGCTGACATTACATATCAAGTTTACAAGAGCAAAAGGAAATGAGTCAAAGATGCACTAAGCAAATGACACTTAATAGCCTTCTATTTATCAGCTTAAGTTTATGCATGTACAGCTATTACAACTAGAATTGTACATAAAAAATACCATTACTTTTCCTGTATAAATATTCCTGCATCAGTGTTCTCCAATATGCTTCTCAAGCATGGGTGTTCGGCTTTAATTATTTTTGTAAGCATTTATTACAATATCACTATATACTAGTTTATAGCACTGCATGTTAATTACCAAACAGAAAAGTTAAACAGAAGCAATAAATAATTGCACCCACAACTCAAAAATCATGAGTCAGGCCCTAATTTATATGAGATAAACTGCAAAATTATGAAATGATAAAAGGTTTTAACATGATTAATTTGGAAAGGCATCTGTTTTCAGATACTACATGTTACCTTCATACATTTTAAAGCTTTTCAATATAGTCAGAAAGAAAAAAGAATTGTTTAAGAATCAAGTAGATCCTCACATAACTTTTCAACTCGATGTTAATTTGGATAGTATCTTAAATTTTTATAGAAAGCTCCATCAGTTATGTAAACTGATAATATTCTACTGGCTTATGAAGTTCCAGTCTCCCTCTACAGTTTAAGTGTTACATTTATAGAAGGGATAGTATTATTCAAGTCAAACAGTAGCAACTTTGATTTATCTCCACTGCAGTATTTTCATTTCCTTAAATGCAAATAAACAGAAACATGAAAACTAAGCACAGGTTTTTTGCCATCCACTAGCTTCTAGCATAACAACTTTTATCACAAGTTTCACTGTCAAAATTCTGTTGCTGATCTTGGCAAGTTACAATTTCACAATTTGCATACTCCCCATTTTTCCAGATTTTGCTGGATTTCACTTTCTAACTACTACAGCCAGAGAGTACTCACATTCAGCTGCTTAATCTGCAATACAAATATCACTCATGTTTTCACAATGTCTTTTGCAAAGCTGTCTGTTCCCACCTCAAGCGTCCATTTCTTCCAGCTTCAGTGCTGCCTAACAGGTAGGACATATCACACACTGTCACTATTCTTTGCTACTATGGAATTCATCCTTCCACAGGACAACTTCAGGAAAAAAAAAATTCTTTTTCTTAAACCAACTGGAAAATTATGAATCATTTTTTCCTTTTCTCCAAGTGTGAAAATAACACATAGCCAACACACAAAACAAAAAAACAAAACTATGAACAAAGCTATCAATGAACAAACATCCTAAAAGGTAGAAGGGGAGGGAGACCTGAAAGTGGCACAACTGGCAACACCCTCCAGGAAAACACCATTTCCACCTCTCGCATGCCTGTTCTTTTGCAGTCTCTGAAGTAGGAACCTCGCTACAAATACTCAAACTGCATAGGAGTAGCTCTTAATAACCAAATTAGTTTTAAGGTCACCCCAGAAGTTAATCATGTGAAGATCATTAGGTGCAATAATATAAAAGCAACTTCATTCTCCTATCCTCAGCAATTCAACTCACATCCACATTATTTCACATGGAGGTGAATTACAGTTACCAAATAGTGCCAAATAGGGGCAGGTTGCCAGCTTTGGGGACAAAAAAAAAAAAGAAAAAAAGTTTTCACTGATTTATTAGTTGGCAATATGGCCTTCTGTCACCTGCTAATTCTTAGTTCAACTCTGCATGGTTCAAAAGATTATCAGAAGATTAGGGTGATTAGATACTATACTACAAGCAAGCCAGGATTTTTCGTCATGGAAATTTCATAGGTTATTTTCGTTTTGCTTTTCTTCAGTGGTCAATCTATACAGATTCTACAGTCTGTGGTAAAAGCAAGTGGAATCCTTTCAAATCCATACAGAATCTGCAGAGTTCACGGATACATAAATGTTACCCCTTAGCAGGTTTACAGCCTTAAGGAAGTATGTTTGCTAAAGCGTAGGGGATATATGAACATACTAGGAAACCTCAGTTACTGAGATTTTTAAATTATTTTGAGGAGAAAAAAATACGTTAATGAATTATTCAAAACCTCAGCTTTAAGATTCATTGCTAACAATTTTTTTTTTTTAAATAAAGGTCTTTACACAAAACTCATTTGTTTCTTTATATTAGCAACATACAAGCTCATGAAACCTAAGCTGACAAGCCTAACTACTTATCCACAGAACAACTAGAATGAATGTGGCTTCAAGACATGCCTCTGTTCCAAAACTAAGGATTTGAAACACGATTGCCTTGGAGAAGGTATATAACTACCTTTCAGGATAAAGGAAGCTCTTCCATCCCGTCAACAGCCCCTTCTAAGAAGCTCAGTCTCCTTCCCTCCCCAAATAGCTCAATTGTCATGATAATAATGATTAGGGAAATGAAAACTGAGCTGTGTTCCAACAGGCAAGAGTCATACCAACTGTCTGGCAAGAGCGATATTTTGAAAAAATTACTTTTTCTTTTAAAAGTTGTTTTCAAATAAACGACCTAAAATTTTTTTAAAGTGAGATACTGTATGTACATTCCAGTAAATACAGGGCACAGTACTTATAGAGAAAATCCTGTAAGCTTGTGATGCAGATAACCTCTGTAAGGAGACATTTTACTTAATTAAGCATGAGCATTGTCTATTCTTAAATTTAATTTTTACTTCTGTTTTAGGCATTTTAAAACACCCCACAGTAGTGACAATTCTCTTAGTCTGCATTTAGTGCTGTTCTGTCTTCCAAAATTTCCAGATACCAGTACAAAGTCTTTTCAAGCCATAATACTTTCCAAGTAAAATATTAATATTGCTTACACCGCAATGCCCTTTTTAGCACCGAGCAAGCTAAGTTCCAAATGTTTAGCAAAGCTAAAGCACAGCTATAGGTTTCCCCTTGCTGATAAAGCAATCAAGTGTGATCAAATATCAGCCTGTTGATAAGTCTACTCTTTTACCAGGGCAAAATATGTCTCTAGAGGAGAATTTGCAAGATAGAAAATTTATCTTACCTAATATTTTAACAAAGTAGGCACTTTTTTTTCTTTTTCTTTTTTTTTTTTTTTTTAAAGCTTGCTACACGTCTGTCCTGCTGGGCTCATCCTCCTCTCACTGACCTTCACGAATACCAAATAATCCTCTCCTGCTGTTCCTTTACACTTTACACAGACAGTGGCAAATCACATAACAGAACTCAATGCTTTGAGCATTAAACAATATTCTATATTAAAATCCCTATTTTTTACATTTCTAAACCACTAACATTTATTGTGCTATTAACATTAACAAGCAAGATGGCAGTATGCTTACCTTCTATAATTTCATTTGAAAATGAAGGAGAAAGCTTTCCCACTATTACTGATCTATCTTTCTCTAACTGAGCAGTCCAGCTGAAAAAGAGAATATAACTCTAAAATGGCATCCCAATAAAGCACTGTCTAGACAACATTAAGACTGAAGTAGTACCCAACTAATCACAGAACACATGTTTATTTTTTTTGAGAAACATTGATGTAGATTAATCCATTGAGTTTAAATGCTTTTATTAACTTAAGTAGTAAAAAGAAAAAAAAAAGTTGCTTAGAGAATGAACTATATGGAAAGATATTTATTCTGCTGATAAGCCAAAATAATTATTTAGGGAGAGAAGATTTAGAAGTTTTGTCTCTTTATGATAACCTCTATTTTTTTTATACCAAAAAACTCTTTTTACATCAACAGAATTATTCATAAGCTCAAGTTTATTCACATATTACAATATTTACGGATATATTAGTTTGGATGTGAAAAACAATTTTGAACCATTTCATCTATATGAGCCATTTAATGGCAAGTAAAGCAAAATATATCTTTGTATTCAGTTATGATTTTTTTTCTAACCAAATATATTGTGCTACCAAAGGGAAAAAGAGATCTAACGTCAGAGCCAAGGCCTGATGGCAGCAACAGAGACAAAATCTACACTAATTTAAATCAAACACATTTTAATTCTATATAGCTATACATCTAAAAACATTGCAGAAGCAAAATACTCAGCTCAAATACAAAATAAAAATCTTACAAACGATAATTATAGAAAAAATTACTGTTCAGAAAATGTTACTTCTCAAAATGCCTTACTGCTATTTGTGAGTGTAATTGGAAACGGTGAATTAACTATATGGGCTCAGATTTAGCATTTAAATATGTCACAAGTCCCTTCATTGCCATGAACAGCTACTAGAAATCTATCACTTCTAGAAAATCCTATATTATTATTATTAGTGAACCATGAGAACACAAGACATGGCAAAGATCAGAGTTCCTTCCCAACTATCTGAAATCTACTTAAAAGTAATAGCTAGATCCTGAAGCTCAGACTGAGACAAATCCTTTAAACTAGCATTTAAGCAAATATAATCATGCTGGTAACATCTGCCCTAATCATTCAGCTTTACTTTATGTCAGTGTTTTTCAGTGCAGACTGAAAATGATTAAAAAGACGGTAAGGTTACTACGCTAAGTGAATTAAACATTGTGATACTCGATCCAGCATTATTTTATATATATATATATATATTTGTTAGTGCCTATTATCAATAAGGAAACATCTGCAAGAAAACTCTTGACTGTGGGTTGATAATCTCTTCTGTACCAAACACATGCACACAGAAGCACATAATCCACTTTATAAATAATTTATTGTTGAGGCTCAGCAACAGCAGTGTCACTGCTGAGCTATTGTGACATACAGCTTTCTTCCAAAACTTATGTAACAACAATAACTAAGTCCTGCTCTGGAAATTCATCAAGCAAGTTACATTTATAAGTACCAAAGCAAATAAAAGGCAACAAAGTTAATGAATGCCATCTAGTATTTACTGAGTGGGACCAGATGTATGAAAGCTGGAGTCACGTAACTTCACCACAAACACGGAGAATAAAGAAGTAACCATTACTGCTTCTTTTGTAGTCCTTGTTTAAACACACACAGCAGTGGTGATGCTTAAAAGTCCTTTATGAAAGTGGCATGATGCGACTGTACTGCAGAGCTGCGGACATCAGTAACCTAGAACTCCCAACTCATATTTAACTTGATCTGGCTAACGCTGGTTATCATCTTTATTGTTAATATCCCTTTGCACACCTTAACATGATCATTGGTCAACTGCTTGTTCAGTGAAAGCCGAGATTGAAACAAAATAGCAACATAGGCCTATGCTGTCCCACAGGAGAAATCTTCAAAATTACTTTTAGATTCAAAAGTCATGCTACTTGCTTAGCTAGGTTTCTATTCCCAGCACTCATAAGGAAACAACAAATTGCAAATTTGCCAGGCATGGTTCAAAGCCTGTTACAGTAATAAACCTGTTTACTCAGATCTCATCCTGTTACTGGTTGGTATTTCTGTAAATCTACATTTAGTTAAACCAAATGACTTTTGGATTTTAACAGTAACAGCTATCATCAAGAGTGTGAAGTTTTTCAAATGTCCTGGTGACTTAGACTTTATATGAGTATTAAATTTAAACATGTGGATATAACTATCTTTATGGTTGTAGTTTAGTGTGGTTTTCATAACATTTGCTGCAAAGCTGATAATCATTCCATCGACAAAAACCTCTTGGAGCAGTGGAAGTCCTAATTACTAGGAAATAAACATCCAAAAATATACTCTACTCTTTCAAGGTCCTCTTCCAAGAGGCAAGCAGTAGTGCTTCAACACATGCATTCAACTTATAACAAAGATAACAGAAGCATAAAACTGTGACTACCCTTTCCACCCACATTTCATTGGTTTCTATAGTGAATCATGGAAGATAATCAGAAAAGTCACATTTAGTAAAACTCTGGACAACGTTTATCATGGTTACCATGCAAAAACTCTATTCTACTCTTGAGCAGTGTGAAACAGAATCAGATTTAAAAAAATGATTTCTCCTGACCTGAAAATTTTCTTATAAATATTTATTATTCAAAAATGTAGCTAACCCAGCTATTCAGATTTTCTTTTAACAGTTTTCTTAATAAAAAGAACCTTTGTGATTAAAACATTCTGACCTTTCAAAAAAAGTGGAAAAAATATTCTACCATGACTAGTATAGAGTTTTGCAGGAACCTATGAAACCATGCAGACATTTTTCCTGAGGAGTCATTCTTACAGTTATGAAATATTTTTTTTTTTTAAATCACCATTTAAGATTTTGAAAGTTTTCCCTTAAGGAAGCAGATTCCAGGCACCTTACCTTTACTCAAGAACTACTGACTCAAAAATAGCGATGTTGTAACAGTGGTTCTGGTAATAAATACGTTTGAGTTTACTCCAAAGCTGTCAACCTTAAGAGTTGTATTTTTCTACTACAATGCAAGAAACATAAAATAACAGAGACACAGAATAACAGAAGCAACTAATTCTTTTTTAAATCAGCTGTGTTTGTGGATGAGCAAAATAAAATGCTTGCTGCTATACAAATAATAATGCCAGGTTCCCAAAGAATGCATAATCTAACACACTATCTCTCCAATTACTCAGATGTTTAATTTTACTACACAAATAGTCTTAAGTACGTAAGCAGGACTATTCATATAACAAACACGCAGATGAACATTTGCAGGACTAGATTACATAGAGTGAGAGGAGATGTGAGGGGACAGTTTTTAATGTATTGTATATTTTCTTTCTTTACTTTTGGCCCCTTCTTTTGCCTAGTGGTTGAATTTACATATTTCTGCTTTCAGGCTGTCAGCTGTAAATGACCCTTAGCAATATTCACTACTCAATTTTTCACCATTCTTCATTTTACTCATTTTCATTAAAAAGGGGGAGGGGAGGCAAGGGGGAAGGATCAACCAATATCCAGGATCAAATATTTTAATCTGCATCTCTTCTCTCTAGCCAAATTGACTAGGCAACACAGGTTGGAAATATAGCTTTCCAGAATGTATGTTTTTATGATGTACCAGAACAATGCAACACGTTCAAAGGTCAGCTACTCTGACAACCATTTCCATGGCTATATACGGAAATCAAGTCATCATATAGACTATTGGGTGTTATTACAGCAGCCATGCAAGCGATAAACTATAAACACACTTTGATATGACAGAAAAGCACTTAGCACACCTCCAAAGAGCCCCCTGCAGCACCCTGGCTGTTCCTCTTCTGATCACTGTATCAGCCTGTACAACATCCATATTTCACAATTCACACAGGCCTCAAGGAACACACAGGTGCATTTAGATCCTCATAAAAACACTTGTGTCTACCTACAAAGGACAGCTGAGATTTAAGAGACAATATCACGCATACATCTACACTGTGGATGAGCCCCAAGAGCAACAGTATGTTCCTCTCTTGTTTTCCAATGAGGTCGCACCAGAAGGAACAAAAGCAGAGTAAACATGTTGTTGTCACTCTGTGTTACTCAGTGCCAGGAAGAAATTTAAACAAGTACCCTGTGCGGAAAAGCAGCAACAGAAGCCAAAGAGGAGGCAGGCCTGAGTGTTCAGGTGGGGAGGGATTTAAAAAAAACCTAGCTCTACCTCCTTGTCTGAATTTTTCTGTGTTTTGTAAGCTGAGATTTCTGCACACCTATTTCACCAACATGAACTCTGAACAGCACAAGAAAGCCTGAACAACATGTTTGTTATATACTTGGAGTAACCGCACCATGAATTTCTATAGAATTCTACTTGTACAGTAGTGCTTCTAAAATAGCTGTATTAGTATGAACTCTCTTTTAAATTAGGAGACTTGAAGAATTCTGAGCAGAGAGAACTAAATATCTCAAGCTTGGAGCCCAGGTTTATCAGGGATGACTTTCACCACACTTCAAATTAGCAGTTAGTGCAATTCATCCCTTCCATAGGGTAAATTGACAGTTTACATTCAGAATATTATTCTGACAATAAGTATATATTTAAATAGAGTAGAAAACTTCTGCATTCAAAATAAAATTGATAACAAAACCCAGACATACTTCGTCTTGCTGTATTATCAAAGTTTTACTTAACAAAACATTTAAGATGTTTTTACTCTAAGCAGAATTCTCAAAATGCTAATGTTTTACATAGTCAGTGAATAGAAAACAAGTATTGAAAAGTTAAAACTCAATTATATTTTGTTTCATTTCTTGAAATATTCAAGCTCCTTCCCAAGTTAGGAACTAGGATACTCTTGGATATTTCATACAAAGCTCTGCTGACCTTTCCAACTGCCTACATGTATTTTGCAGGATAAAAATAAACAGGTATGACTGAAAAAGTTCATTAGCAATTGGCACCCTAAAAGCCTACATGTGAAATGAATCAGCAATGGCAATAAACAGATGCATCCACTTTTCCTAGACTGTTTTACACGCAAGAGACATGCACAGAGCAGTGGAAACAGGCAACAGCATTAGAAGCCTCTGAGAGGATTTTATTTCAGCACAGTAACAATACTAAGAAGTTCGTAAAAAAAAATGCAGAAAGTGCCATACTCCCGAATTAGGAAACCAAAGTTCAGACTTCACTCTGCCGTTAAGCACCCTTCCCGCTCTTAGTTTCAACGCACAGGGCGCCGTTTATATCCTATCTTCTCCAGAGGTCTCACAGACGTGTCAGGTGTGCAAGGTTGCTGTTTGGGGCCACAAGGCTACATCCCCCCTTTCACCACCCCTGCTACACCCGTAGTTAATTTTCTCTCTAGCGTAAGAAAGCAGGTTGCTTTAGCTACAGTGTATGGCGCCTAAGTAACCTGTAGCGTTTTTAAAGCCACTTACGTAACCAAATACATTTATTCCCTCAATGTAAGAGGAATGGATAGTAACACGCACTGAAAAATAAGAAGAAACAAGAAACAGACTAGCAACAGCCGCGCAGGGCTACCAATTCTCTTCCCGCCGCTCGTTACGCGGCGGAGCGCGGAGCCGGCGGCCGCCTCGCCCCGCCAGGATGCGCCCTCCCGCCTCCCCCGTCGCGGAACGCGGCCGGCACCGGCGGCCGCTCCCTACCTGCTGCCGCCGCCCGCAGTGCCGC
>VWPW01014762.1:173723-195547 GCA_013389825.1 Crypturellus undulatus
GGGGCCGCCGCCACCTGCTGCTGCCGCCGGGGCGGGGCGGCGGGAGCGGCAGTGCCCAGGGCCAATGCGAGGGCGGCTGGCAGCCCGGCCGGGCCGGGACCTCGCCCGCTGAAACGGTCGCGACGCAGCGAGCAACCGCGGGGTCAGGGCTGCGGGGCGGTGCAGACAGCCGTTAGCGGCGGGCGGCCGTGGGCGCTGGGCACCCCTACGGGGTACCGGGGGCGGAAGGAGGGACTAAGGGGCTTATTTCTCCCTCAGCACCCGGACCGCTCACCCCGCACACCTCTCCCAGGGCTTGTGGGACCCCTCGCCCCTACAGCCCGGCGCCACTCTGTCCCCATCGCCAGAGCCGCGCAACCTTCGCCCCACCAAGGCCATTCACACCGCAGCGCCGCGCGGCGCCCGCTGGCAGCGGTGCCGTTAAGCCGGGGCGGGGCAGCCAGCAGAAAGCCCCACCCCGCACCCACGCGCAACGACGGCGCGTTTTGGCCCCTACCGGCTGCCGTTGCGCAGTGCGGTTGGCGCGCCGCGCGTTTCAAAGCGGGCGCCATGGCGGAGCAGGGCCTGGAGATGGCCTCTATGATCCCCGCTCTGCGCGAGCTCGCCAGGTAGGGCGCGCGCGCGGGCTGCAGCCGCCTCGCCGTCGCCCGCGGCGCGGCGGACGCAGAGGAGCGCGTGGCTGCGCGCAGGGGCGGACGCAGAGGCAGATGCAGACGAATCGTTGGTTGGGCGGGCAGGCACGGGCCCTGAGGAAGCTGCCGTTGTGCCGCGCTCCTGGCGTGGCCTCACCCTGGAGGGGAAGGGGTTCAAGTATCCTCCAGGTCACCGCAACCTGCTGCCCTGCTGCTGTGAAGCCTCAATGGTCAGGGCTGCATGCAGGTTTAGTTGGTATGTGAGCTGCTCAGTTAAAAGAGGCTCAATGTCTGTGTCTGAAGGAAAAACAAAAAATTCCTCAGGGGGATGACATGACTTTGTTCTGTACATAAAGTTAAAAAGTAGCACAAGCACCACTGCACAGATGCTGAAATAGACCCCATTTTTATGCTCAGGATGGGGTGGGGGAGCACTGTGGCAGAGTTTGTCCTTGAGTTTCTTGCTTCTTGAGATAATGCCCAAATCAAAGGTGTTCTTGAGCATTTACAGTTCATTAGCTCCACCTATCATGCACACCCTCAGGTGCACTTGCTAAAACTTCTCTTTCTCTATTATCTACATATGCATTAAGCTCTAGGACTAATTGCACACATTAATTCTATTCCCCAGACTAATTATAATATACCTCACCCTCGTGCATCCTCTGCTCCTTTGGGTGGTCTTTCGTGGTCTTTTTGAGACCCCCTGGTGGTCGTCTCGCTGTGTCTGCTTCATGTCATCCCAGAACTCACTTCCATATAGGGCCCTATTTTGGCTCAGAGGCTCTGTTTTGGTCCTACTGCCCAGTTCCAGATAGTTCTTTGAAGATACGGTGGTCCTTATCTTCATCTTTGACCAGTCTTTGCTGGTTTTGTCCATATTCTCTCATGATGTCCCAGGAACATCTGCTGTTTTAACTGTGCCTTTCAGCGACAACGGTGAAAACATGTCCTTGGGTGCATTCTCTTCTGGGGTTTCTCATAACAGTTTTAGTGTTCTACACTGTCACTTGTATAGTCTTTAGATAATTATTGTGTATGTAAGTGGGTAATGGCAAAATAATTTTTTTTAACTTTAGTGCTAATCCAGAAGAATACAATTCTGTTGTGCGGAAACCAAGACAGATACTCTGCCAGTTCATTGACAGAATTCTTACAGATGTAGATGTTGGTAAGTATTACATCTCTTGTTTTTAAAATAGTGATTTGATTTGGCCTGCCCGTGTGTGTTTTTTTTTTTATGTAATTCCTACCACAAATAAATTATAACTGTCTGTGAGTTACAGCATAAACAGAAATATTAAAGCTGAATGCAGTATGACTTACAACCTATTTTTAAATAATTTGCATGACAAAATCCTTGCTGTTATGATACAAAGTAGCCTAAGTCAAATGTATAACTGAAAAAGTATTTATAAAGCGCTTCTAAATGAGAGATGTACAGGTTTAATACTATATCATAATATTTTATATTATAAATTTCTTCTTTTTCTGTACAAAGTCTGTAAATTGCTTTATCATAGTACTAATTCAGAATTCCGTTTTTTTTTCTCCCCTCCCTCTCTCTCTCTTTTTCTCTCTCCTAGTTGCTTTGGAGCTTATTAAGAAATCTGATTCACAGCCAAGTTCTGTAATGCTACTTGATTTCATTCAACATATCATGAAATCTTCCCCCCTTATGTTTGTAAACGTAGATGGAAATCAGGAGGAAACTGAATGCAGTTGCATCGGTGAGACTGTAGAAAATCTTGATATTTATTTCGTTTTTCTTCCCATGGGATCATACAAGTCTTCCTTTTCCCCCATTTTTGTTCCCTTGGAAGTACAGCATTTATAAGTTAATCTTACGGTATACTCTTTTATAATTATAAATTGATTTGCACTTTTGATAATGGAAACTTATGAAGATGTATATCAAGAAAGAGTCTGACATTCATTACTGTTGTTTAGTCGCTAAGATATTGCCCTGTTCCTGTTGGGGAGATATCCTGAACCCATAGCATTTCCAAAGTCTTTTTCAGGAATGTAGAAAATGTAGGTAAAATGGAACCTAACCTAACTTATTGTTTGTTTATTTGTCTTTGTTGTTATAATGGCTTTTTTTTTTCCTCCACTTTTTTTCCCCTTTTTTCAATAAGGTCTTTTGCCTCTGTGGTAGCATTCTGTTTACCAAATCCAAATGCATTTATCTTATGGAGATTTATGGTTTTATTGATGAGCAACCTTTTTTTTTTTTTTCCCTCCTTTCTCAAGAAGGTGGTTTTAATATGAGCTTTTGTTTTTATGGTTAAAAAAAAAAGTTTGCTGTTTCTTTTTTATTCTCCTAGAATTTAGTAACTGGATCATAACAAGGCTTCTCCGAATTGCTGCATCTCCAAACTGTCATACTTTGCACAAGAACATCTGTGATGTTATCTGCTCTTTACTACTACTTTTCAAAATTAAATGTTGCTCCATTTTTGAAGTACTAACAAAAGACTTGCTACAGCTTTTCCAAGACTTAATCTTCCTGCATGAGAAAGACACACAAAAGCATCTCCGGGGAGATATGCTGCTCTGGCCAGTGACTGTAAAGAGATTTTCAAGCAATACAAGTGACAATGTTGGATATTTAAGATTTGCACCATTACAGCTGATGGGTATGCCCAATGTGGAAAGTTTGGAAGTTATATTAATGTCTGTTCTGACAGACATTGTTGCAGATGTGTTTTTTGTAAGACAAGATACTATTCTGTGGGGAATAGGTTGTTCCCTGTTGGAGTATGGTAGTCCAAAAGTTAAAGCCTTGGCAATTAAATTTTTAATAAAACTAATTCATTTGGGAGGACCTCCGGAACAGCTGGCCAGTGTTTTTTTCACTGTCTTTTTTGGAATTTTACAATCAGTACTTGAAATGGATGCTGAAGAATCAAGACTCTTTGAAGAACCACTCTTACTTTTGGTGAGGACATTGCTGCCATTTGAAGCAGGTTCTTACAGAAATATTGAACCTGTCTACTTAAATATGCTACTCAAGAAGCTTTGTGCATTGTTTGAAGATGAAGTGTTCAGATGTCTTCAATCTGAAAAGCTGAAAGCTGCTTTTTGCCATATACTGCAATATTTTATGGAGTTTGTTCCGGCTGGCTATGAATCTGCTTTACAAGTAAGAAAAGTCCATGTCAGTACCATATGCAAAATTTTTGTGAATGTGCTTGGTACTCAGGAAGAACAAGAGGTAGGTTAATTTTAAAAACTGTTTTTATCATGGAAATGGGTGATGTATGAAAATCTACATCTGTGCAAAGAAAAAAACCTAAGGATTATTGTTTTAGTTGAATAATTCGATTGATATTCTAAGATGGCTCACATGATTTTACAGGTTCCAGTTCTTTAAAAACTTGACTGTATCTGAACACTACTATTAATGCACATTAAAGTAGTGAGAGGCTGTGCAAGCACAAGGGACTATCTATCTGTAATCAAAGTATAAAATAGAGATGTCACAGTAAAACAAGGGGAGCTTGACAAATAATTTCACTTTATTCAAGTTGCTCTTGTTTTCTAACCGTGTTAGAAATTTAGTCTAATTTTTAGTCATATTTGATGAGGGCAGGGAGTCAGAAAGGTTTAAGATAAAACAACATTCCAAGTATTCTACCCCATACACCCATATCTGTATCATTTGTCTCTTAAGCTTGCATCTACAGCCAGGTACTGTGGCAAGAATGGAGAAATTCTTTTAATAATCCCAACAGACAGATGAACAAGGTGAATGAAATAACCAGCATTAGTCATTCTGATGGAAACTCAGGAAATTTCATTACTTATAAAAACTTTCATCATTTCACTAAAACTCTTAAAGAGAAGGCTTTCATTTTTTAAGATTTTTTGACATTTTTGACATTTTAAGGCTTTTATTTTGAGATGGAAACAGTGTTACCAGGTCTTTGGAAAGTAAAGCTTGGGATCAAGGTATCTCTGCTATTTGTCTATTCTAGTATCTGGTGAGTCCACTTTATGCAGCCTTAAAAACACAAACAGAAGAAATTATTCAAGAGCTTTACCTTCAAAACCAGCTCGATACTTTTGATACTGATGGGTGGAGCAGCAGCAGTGATGAAGTTCCAGAGAAAAGGCAAAGACTAAGCCTACAAACAAAACATCGAAAGAAATCACCTGTACCAGTAAGGTATGGCATATATTCTGTTACCGCTTTCATAATAATTTGGCTAGTAGTTAATGTTAGTTTTTTTGAGGCAGTTTCTTCATAGGAATTGCATCAAACTGTTTTCTCTATGGGGAGAAAAAAAATTCCTAATGCTATACTGTGGGAGACTGAAAGTTAGAAATAAGATTAGCAGATAGAGAAACCTAAAACACAGGCTGGACGTGCTGGTCTCTGGTTACCTGTTGTCCGGTAGCAGGATTGGACCCAGATAGCAATAGAGTCAAGGAATTGGCTGGAGGCAGGGGGAGGGAGCGCACGGTCTGTGAACAGTGCATGCTCACATACTTGGAGAATATATAAGTTTTAGTCTGATGCTCAATTAAATGGCTTTTGGTTCTAAACCTTAGGCCTCTGCCCCTTCAATGCTCCTACCAATGCTCAATCCAGAATTGAATAGCTCTATTTGTGTTATGTTGTTTTCTCTTTTCTGAGAAAGTGTGTGTCTGAGCAGTAATTAGTATTATTAAATTACAGACCTAGTCCTGTGAACATGAAAATGAAGAGCATGCTATGGAATGCCATCACAAAGAAAGCTGCATCCTTAATACTTCTTCTCGAGCAAGAGATTCTGACAGCTGATATTCTTCAGGCAGTAGAAGGGATCGCTGTAATACTGCGACTAGCTGCTTTGTGCACAGTTCATTGTTCTGCTCCAGATTCTACCAGGTAAATGTGCCAAGGTGAAAAGAGAAGCTAATAGTTTTATGTAGCCTGTATAAATTTCTTAAGTGCTATGTAAGAGTTATACTTTCACAGTCACTTTGCCTTAGTGTTAAATACACTGATTTGCACTAATATATTTTTTTTTTTTTTTTAAACAGTGTAGCTTGTAAAGTAACACATCCATGTAACACTGGCACTTCTAAGGATAATTCCATCTCCTTAGATTCTTCGGTGAATATAAAACTCACATGGATTTCCTCTGATTTTGTCACAAGAATAGTGAAAGTCTGCAGGAACCTATTAGAAGCTGCTACTCAAATAGTTAAACTAGAACAAGTGATTGACAGAATAGTGAAAATCTTGGATGCTTTGCTCTATGTGCAAGGTGAGGAATTCTAAAGTAACAAGTCTTTTACTGAATCTGAAAGCTACAAATGCAGATAAAACTGAGTTGGTTTATTGTGGCAGAGGGGCTGAATTTATATATCTTATATTAGAACTCAATTCCTGTACGAAAATGGCTGTTTATAAGTCCTTTTTCTTTATTTCTGTGGCTTCTTGTTCAGATAAAATGGCAATAGGAATATTTATAAGAATTTAATTTTGTAGGCAATGGTTTTTAGCTACTTTTCTTTTTAAAGGTAAGACATGCTGCTTCTGTGTATATATCTGTTTCACCAAAAGCTTTCAAATCTGACAGATTTCAGCAAAATTTGATGTGCAAATAGCATACTCAAAATAAGAAGTACATAATTTCTAAAAGCAGCTCGATGGAGGACTCTACTAAGATAAAAGTGACACCATGATTTCAGCTTACTAGGCATTGAGTCCACCTGACCATTACTTATACCAATCCTGAAACACCCAGGTTGTATTTGTTCTGCTGCACATGGAAGTACAGTGCTGCCAGTGGTTTCACACAATTTTTATGTACTGTAGCACTCTGTTACTTATTATTATACCTCCTAAAATGGTGGAATAGAAACCTGTGGTAGTATTGATACTGACTTTTGTTGATAGGGAATATAATGTTCTCTATCAAATTAAGAATGTATCTATCTTGTAAATTTTATATATATATATATATGTATTTTTTTTTCCTTCTCTCTCCCTAGTAAAAATTCCACTGAGTGATCAGATTCTTGATAACTTATGTGAAATACTGTCTTTGCCATGGATTTATAACCATTCTGATGATTCTTCTTTTAAACCATCCGCTTTTGGGTATGATCCTCTACTTCTGAGTCAACAAACTGCACATAGTTTCTGTAAGTATGTTAAATATTTTAAACCTGTTATGTCTTCGGTTACATTTTTTTTGTGCACCAATTTTACTTTAAAGCAGTATAATCTTATTTTCTGTGTCCTCTTTGAGGATTAAAAATTTTAAGGTTTTGAATATTGTGTATAATAGCTATATGACTTCATTTATGAGTATAATAAATATGTGAATTAACTGCTTTATTTTTCTTTTCTCTTCAGCACCTCAAACTCAGTCACAGTGTGTGTTCCTTCTGTCTCTCTTCCCAAAAAACATACGTTTGGACTGGAGAAAATCTGTTTATCATTGGGCACTGCAAAGCCCCCATGAAGTAATTCGGGCCACTTGTGTTAAAGGATTCTCTGTCTTGCTTCATCCATCAAATGTGCAGTCCTACAGTATGATTCCAAAAACGCTTCTGTATGTATAATTTTACTTTTTGTTCTTTATGTGAGAAGAAAACTGTGTATATAAAACTTGTATTTTTAAGCGCCAAGTAGATTTTTATTTATATTTCATCTAAATTGTATGTAGGCTCCACGTGAGAGTTTATAAAAGGTATTAGTGGGTAGACATATGTGAAGATGTACAACAGAACAGTGTTCACCTACCATGTCAGTATGCAAACTCCTTCAATAGTTAAAGACCCCAATCCTAAATAGTAGATTTTAACTAAGGTGTTTTTGTCAGTGAAACAAAAATTATGTTTGTCTACGGGTGTGTTTGTTTTTTGAGATGCTTCTTTTTTTTTTTTTTTCCCCCTGTTTTTGTATACATGTCTTGCTGTCTATGATGCTGCTTCTAGTCTTAAATTTCCTTATAATATGCAGGACCCAGCATACACAGTATTATTTCATACACTTGAAACCTCAGAGTGGTCTGAAAATCAAAAAGACATTTTAATGAGACAGATCCTTTAAATTGTCCAGTCTAGAGAATTTGGACAATGAAGAAATGCAATTTACTGGGTACACAGCTTATTAAAGTGTCTTTATTTTTATATCCATTTCAGAAATCAAATTGAAGATGAGTCTGAGCTCGTCAAGGAGGCTTGTGCTGCTATAGTTGGGCAATTAGCATGCTGTCTTTCTGGTACCTTCAGTATAAGACTTTCCTTAATGGACTATGATATTAAGCATGTTAATTATGATATCTTATGTAGTAACCTTACTATGACTTCAGCTCATGAAAAAACATGCTCTGTGGAAGCCTATATTTTCAAACCATTTCTTAGACTTCTTGAGAACAAAGAATCCAGTTCAGTAAAGCTAGGTATGTGACTTTATCTGTTGATTGCTTTTTTCTATATTTTGTTTTTTTTATAGCTGTAATAGTGCATGACATCTTCACTTGATATCTGTGCTAATATTTGTTCTTGTTGATATTTGTCTTAAGTTGACTTAATTTTGTTCTTTGGGCGTGTCTGGAAGTCTAAAGCCTTTGAAATCTGATTTTTAAATAGCTTTTTAGATTACCAGTGTTCAAAAATATTAAAAGTGTATTTTTTTCTTCCCTTTTCCAACCAATTCCTCTCAGCATTTATAGAAAATATACCTCATCTTTGCAAGCATCTGGACTTTAACAGTGATGAATCTAGTGTAAAAATTCTTGTTGGGTCTTTATTAAATCTAATGGAAGATCCAGACAAAGATGTAAGGGTGGCTTTTAGTGACTGTATAAAGAACATACTGGAATCATTGGCCTCTGAAGAAGAATTCATAAAAGAGGTGAATTCCTGTTTCTTTTCTGTTGTTGTTTGTATTTGTTTTCTGTTCTTTGTGTTTTCTGCTGTTGTTTTTCTTTTGTTTCTGCTAACTTAATATGATTTTGCTTCACTAATATCAAATGTTTTCAAATGATCTTCTTGTTTTCTTTTTTTTTCCCTCTGTGTTTCCAGCTCTTTGTTTCAAGAATGAAAGAAGCCTATACAAAAGCCAAAATATCAAGAAATAATGAGCTGAAAGATACTCTGATTCTCACAACAGGAGATATTGGAAGGTACTTCTGATGATATTTTGAAAATTGCAAAATATTGTCTATATTAGAGTAAACTTTTGTCCAAATGTAAGCTTAAGCATACTTATTTCAAACTCAGTCTCCATCTAGAACCATTTGGAGCTGTATTAAGCCTTTTTCATGTGCAGTATCCTTCATACTTTTTTTTTTCTGTCCTTTAATAACAAGTACAGCTAGGTTCAATTGAAATACACTGTTATATTGTAATTGTGTAAGTTCTTGTATAGTCTTAAGTTGTTTTAGTAATATCCTTTTTTTTTAATCTTTTTTTTTTCCCCTCTTCTCTCTTCTGTTTACTTTGTAAGGGCATCAAAAGGAGATTTAGTACCATTTGCCCTTTTGCATTTGTTGCACTGTTTGTTGTCCAAGTCAGCTTCTGTGGCTGGAGCGGCTTATACAGAAATTCGGTCCCTGGCAGCAGCTAAATCTGTAAAACTTCAAGCTTTTTTCAGTCAGTACAAGAAGCCTATCTGTCAGGTAAGAAGGAGAGATGTTGATTTCTCTAGGCATATATTTGGATTTTTTGTATGTATTTAATTTATCTTTATAATCTTCATGAAGAAATGAACAAAGTGGAATTTTGGAATAGAGGAATTGTGTAATTTCTTCTGCATTCTATTCCACCCTGGTCACAGGAGACCAGGATATATAAAATTGAAATTGAATTTGCCCTTTGTTACAAGGATAATACAGCAGTGATGGATTTCGGTTTTGGTTATACCTGTTATCTGAAAAGAGAAGTTCTGTTTTAAAAATATAAAAAGTTATTTTTTTAATTTTGTAGTTTTTAGTAATATTTTAATAGTGAGCCATTTCTGAGTCAAAGTTTGTAAAATTAAAGGCTTTCAGTAGATGCTAATTGAGGTAGATATGGGAACATTACTTTGGGATGGTTGTGCAATAAATGAGAATGGAAAACTGGTGCCTAGGAAGAGAAGTGAAAATTGTGTGTGAAGTTTAAGAGAGAAAAAATAAGGGGAAAATAAAATGAAAAAATAATATTTCCTGGTGCTTTAGTTTCTAGTGGAATCTCTGCACTCCAGTCAGATGGCAGTCCTGAATGTTCCATGCCAGGGTAATGAGCTGCAGAAACAAGAAGCTGCTCACCAGAGAGAAATGACTTTGGACATGTTATCAGAAATTGCCAATGTATTTGATTTTCCAGACCTAAATCGCTTTCTCTCAGTAAGTTGATTGTTTCTTTTTACTTCTGATTTTTGTATGCTTGTAGATTTTTATTTTAGTCTGTTGTTTTTCTTTGAACATCACAGATGGGAATTTTTGCTGTCATTGCTGTTGTTTACTATGAGTAGATTCATTTGGAATTGCAACAACAGGGAGTTGCAGGAAGAACAAATCTATTAAGGAATTGCACTGTGGCTACAGTGCTAGATGTACGATGGGTTAGGAGCTTTCCAAAGTCTGGAATCATCAGTGAGTGCCTTTAGCTTAGCAATTTAGTTCATTGGAGGTTCTTTTTAAAGTGTGGTTTTGCTTTGTTTGCTTTCCTTTTTCAATTGATGAAAGTCATTGTTCTGTAGATAGAACACTTCTGAAACTGCTTGGGTATCTGTTTGATTTGAAGTCGTTCATACATGTTCTTTTCATATTTGTTTTAGTAGGTAGGGAACATGACATGTGAGCAATGTATACCTAAGTATATGGGCATAAATGACATATTGACACAAAGGGAACAAAACCAAACCCTAGATTTTGGACTTGAGTGTGGATTGTTGGTTTGTTGGTGTGTGTGTGTGTGTGTGTGTGTGTGTGTGTGTGTCTTTTTTTTCCTCCTTTCCTCCTCCTAATCAGTGTTCTCAATTTACTAGCGGACCCTACAGGTTTTGCTGCCTGATCTGGCAGCCAAAGCCAGTCCTGCAGCCTCCATGCTCATTAGAACCATAGCAAAACAGCTGAATGTAAACCGGAGAGAGATTTTAATCAACAACTTCAAATACATCTTCTCTCATTTGGTCTGTTCCTGCTCAAAGGATGAGCTTGAACGAGCACTTCATTACCTCAAGGTAAATTAGCATTTACGGTTTTATACATGCAGATTAGAAGCCATGATAGATGAACACTGAGCTGTTTTCCTCCTGCTTTATTTTAGTTAGGATATATGTAGGTTTATATATACAGATTTTTTTTTTTTTTTCCACTATTTGCAATATGTTCCTTTGGCTCTTGGAAAATGTTGTTTTTTTTTTTTTCCTCTCTTCAAAGATCCTGAGACCTGAATTATCTGCTCAGCTGCTTGGAAGCGCTCTCTTAGGTTCTTACAACCAGTCAACCTGAGCCTAGTGCTTCCTGTTTCTTGGCATGCTAATTTCAGTGATGAAATTAAGACTTTGTTTCCTTGTAATATTTTATTACAGAATGAGACTGAGATAGAGCTGGGTAGCTTGCTGAGACAGNTTTTTTTTTCACTATTTGCAATCTGTTCCTTTGGCTCTTGGAAAATGTTGGTTTTTTTTTTTTTTTTCCTCTCTTCAAAGATCCTGAGACCTGAATTATCTGCTCAGCTGCTTGGAAGCGCTCTCTTAGGTTCTTACAGCCAGTCAACCTGAGCCTAGTGCTTCCTGTTTCTTGGCATGCTAATTTCAGTGATGAAATTAAGACTTTGTTTCTCTGTAATATTTTATTACAGAATGAGACTGAGATAGAGCTGGGTAGCTTGCTGAGACAGGACTACCAGGGACTGCATAATGAATTACTGCTACGTATGGGAGAGCACTATCAACAGGTCTTCAATGGTTTATCAATATTAGCTTCATTTGCATCTCATGATGATCCCTATCAAGGACCTAGAGAAATAACATCCTCTGAGCAAATGGTAAGGAGATCAAGATGTTTCCCAAATTTTTTGTTGACTATTCTTTTGCCTAGTCTGAATGCATACTGTAAATGGAGCATCGCTTACGTATCCTAGTTTGAGCGAATAGTAGTAGAAAGGCTAGTGCTTCATATCTTATATATGAAATCTCTAATTTTATATCTGGAATTTCTGTAATAGGGAGGTATATACGAAATATGCAGTAAAAAGAAATGGCCTTCATTAAATGGTAGTAGTAGCAAAAGGATTTCTCTGAACACTAATATATCTTAAGGAGTAATGTATATATTTGGTATCCTTCTCGTTTGTCTTTTCCAAGTTAACATTTAATTGTTGCTATAATATATCTAGATTATTTGATTTTTATTTTTGTCCCCCAGGCCGATTATCTGCAACCTAAATTGCTTGGTATTTTGGCTTTTTTTAACATGCAGTTGTTGAGTTCCAGTGTTGGCATTGAGGATAAAAAAATGGTGAGTCAATCTAATTCTGAATAGTGAAAGAGATAAGCAGGGACTATTTTATAATTCAAGACTTGATTATTTGATTGTGATATTGTCCTTGAAGTGTCAAAGATATGAGATTCCCATACGATTTTTTTAAAGAGGATAGTTCTACTGGGAAAAAGAACTTTTTTCCTTTTAGCCACTCTAGAGAGGTAGTGCAGACGATTTCCATAAATTAGAATTGGAACGAAAGCAACTTTTACATAGATTGTATGTTTTTTCTAAGTATTTTCATACAAATTTTTTGCTTCTCATTTTCTGTTCATGCTGAGGTACTCTCATTTTCCTAGTGCTATGTCTTTGTTTTCTCAATTTCTTCATGTGTTTAACTTTTTTTTTCTGCCATATGTTACTGTTTCTATCTTTTTGTGTTCTGTTTCTTTGTGAATCTCTCCTTCCACTCTCATTCCTCAAGCTCAGATTTTTGCCTCTCTTATTGATGCATCATGTTGAACATTCCAGTGCCTTGCTACATAAAATGTAACGGAAACATCTGCTCTTTTTTCTTGCATCTTTGCATTCTTTAATCATTTCTGCTGACCTCTGTGCTATTACCTGCTCCCTGGAGCAGTTACTTTTGCCAAAAGTTTTATGTCTTTTCTTATTTTTGTATGCAAGTTTATTGTTTTTTTTTTTTTCTCTTTCTATTTTTGAACGTTACCCTTTGCTGCTTGTAACAGTTTGGACATGCAGACAATCATGTAAACTTTTATAATTATAAACTTTGGTGTTTCCAAATCTTCCTTCTTTAATCTACCAATATGCTGCAGCTAAATTACTTCCTTTTTTATTTTTCTTTTTTCCCCTCTATTTATATTTAGGCCTTAAACAGTCTTATGTCTTTAATGAAGCTCATGGGTCCAAAACACATCAGTTCAGTAAGAGTGAAGATGATGACTACGCTGAGAACAGGTCTAAGATACAAAGATGACTTTCCAGAACTGTGTTGCAGGTAGGGTAGTGTACCCAAATATTAATATAACTACCATTTCTACCCTTGAACGCAACCTGATCTTTAGACTAAAATCTTAGAGCTGAAGTAACTGAAAATGTTTCTCCTGACTCCCTGGAAATGTCTGTATGCTAAGAAATTTTGATTATTGTTTTGTTTGTTATTGTTTATTTTGTTGTTGTCTTTTCTTGTTTAGAGCCTGGGATTGTTTTGTTCGAAGCCTGGACCATTCTTATCTTGGCTCTCTACTTAGTCATGTGATAGTAGCATTGTTGCCCCTTATCCATATTCAGCCAAAGGAAACTACAGCCATATTTTATTTTCTCATAGTTGAGAACAGGTACTGTACAAAATGTTCTCATTTAAATGCATTGTTATGCATTGTAGTAAGAACAGAGATAACTTTAATTTAAAGTTGCTTGGCCCTGCTGAGAGAAACTTTTGGGTCTGTGTACTATCCTTAGAAAAAGTATGTTAAGATTTGGCCAAATTACAATTTGTTCAGGCTGCTTTTCTTTTCTCTTCTTAAACTTGTTTTCAGATTCTGCAGTTTTGCATTAGTAGCCTATAGTTTGCTTTTGCAAACCACACAAGCAGAGTAACAATGATTGCTGTAATTTACTTTAAGCACTAGTTATTTTAATTTGGCAATGGTGGCTAGAATATACAGATCTGGAAATTGGGAGAAATGAGTTCTTTTGCTTCTTTCACAAGGCAGAGTTAGTACCTTTTGTTCTTCTAGTGATGATATTTTACTCTTTTAGTTTGATTTTTTTAAAAATATTTTTCTAATCCAATTGATGTTTGCTATGTTCTTTGTAAAATATTTTTGTTTTTAACTACTAGGGATGCAGTTCGTGACTTTTTGCATGAAATATACTTTCTGCCTGACCTTCCAGAACTAAAAGAAATTCAAGTAGTCCTTCAGGAATATAGAAAGGTACAGTTATTTTCTTCTTATAAATCAAATGAATTAATGATAATTGAGAAACCGTGTAAAGTTTATTGATTCAGTAGAAAATGTCTCCTCAGCAAACTGGAATTTGTGGATAATAGGAAGACCTTGAAGCAGGTTCTTATCCTTACTTAGGAGTGAAGCGTGTTCACATTTAGCATTCCTATTCTCTAATATTCCCTGATCCTTTATTTTTTTAGTTTTATGCTCTCTTTAGTCTTGATAGACTACAGTATTAGCTTTGTCAATGAGTGCGTTGCAGGAGGAACTACTTTAGATTCCTCTTCTATATTCCCTTTTGCAGTTACCACGTTCATCTACTTTAGAGGAATACTGTGCGGTTTATTTTTTTTTGATGGCCTGCGGAAGAGTTAGAAAATAGATGGAAAGTAGCAATTATTTAGTATGAATGAAGTAACAAGAGTAAACGTGAAGTCCATTTTAGATACTGAAGTGCTCAAAGTAAGTTGGTAATTTTCTTTGCATTAGGAATTATAAGCAAAACTGCAAATATATCACCTTTGGAGAAAATGTTTTTTAAAAAAATGGCAAAATAGTGGAATGTAGGTATAGGTAAGAATGTAGGTAAAAAGTTACATATATGTTTCCCCTTTTGTTCTTTGAGATACTGTTTAACTGTGTTCCTAATGTGGTTAACTTGAACTTTGTACTGTGTTTTGTTCAGGAATCCTCCAAAAGCACTGACTTGCAGACAACACTGCAGCTGTCAATGAGAGCTATCCAGCATGAGAATGTGGATGTTCGTATCCATGCACTTACCAGTCTGAAAGAAACATTATATAGAAATCAGGTATAGAAAGCTAATTTGAATAGAGTTAAAAATGGATCAGATCTGGGTCCAAATGAGAAGGAAAGGAAATTCAGTTACCATGATGGTTAATCATTTAAGGAGTTTGAAGAACGCATGGATTATGTAGAAAGAAGAGTGAAGAACTATGTAATGAATGTAAAATAATGCAGTTATAAATGGCAGTGAAACTAAGAGGTAGAACAATAGAAAAAAACATCAAGAGGAACTGTCAGAACACAGGAAGGTGATGGACAGATATATGGCAAAAGAAAACATAGAAAAGATGACAGATGCTTGATAAGACAACAAGTAAAGATAAAGAAGTTAGCAGAGATGTGGATGATGATGATGAAAGATAATATTGGCCATGAGGTCAATACTAATTGAGCAGTGTTTTTTTTTTTGTTTGTTTTTTTTGTTTTTTTTTTGTTTTTTTTTTTCATTTGTGCAGTCCTTTCTATATGAGCAAAGAATACAGGGAAACTGAGCTGTAGTTAGAAGAAGACAATATTTCAGTGACTATCCTAAAGTCATAAGCAAACGAAATACAAAGTAAAAGTGAGTTAAAGTTGTATAATTTCTGATATGCTTTGTTTATTGTTATCATAGTTATAGAAAACTCATCTTTATTTTTCAACTTCATAGGAAACATTGATCAAGTATGTAACAGACAGTGAAACTGTGGAACCGGTCATCTCTCAACTGGTAACTGTACTTTTAATCGGCTGCCAGGATGCAAATTCTCAAGCCCGACTGCTTTGTGGAGAATGCTTAGGGGAGCTGGGCGCCATAGACCCTGGCAGGCTGGACTTTTCAACGAGTGAAACTCAAGGAAAACATTTTACATTTGTGGTAAGAAATGTTGTATTGTCTTGTTTGTCATTAAATTCTTTAAAAAGTAATAGGGATTTTAATAGCTTTAGGCCCTCTGTTTTCTATGTTTTCTGTTCTTAATGAGTTGGAGTTGGGCTTCAAAGGGATTATCAGGGTATTAATAATACAGCAGTTACTCTGTTTCTTTTAATAAAATCGGTATTTTGTTTATGACTGAGGCTGGAGTGGAGGATCCAAATTTTGCCTTTGGATTGTTAATGGAACTGACCAGAGCATTTCTCGCTTATGCGGATAATGTTCGTGCTCAAGATTCTGCAGCATATGCAATTCAGGTAAGATATATGGATAGATCTTTAGTTTTTCTTCTTGAATTATTTCCTGCAGCACTGAACACAGAATTATGCCGTGCAAATGCTACATTTTGAGATGCACATATGTTTGAGATATATAACTGATTTGTTCTTATTTAATATCTTTGTGAAAACTTCAGTCTACTTTGTTGCTCCAAGAGAAAATGAATAGCCCCATATAATCAGTAAGTTAAGAAAATTTAATAAGCTTGTGTACAAGGAAGAATCAGGTCAGCTTCTAGTCCTGGCCAATGTGAGGAGTATGGGATGAGATGCAAGTACCGACTATAGAGAACATGGGGCCTTAGCTGAAATTTGTGTGTTTAGTAACAGGAGATAATATTTGACAAAAGTTAAGAAGATACAGTTTTGGAATTAACCATTCTGTAATTTGTATGTCTGTATGCACCACTTTTCTTTATAAATGCATTTTCAGTGCTAATTCGTTCATGTGAACCATACTTTTTAGGAGTTATTGTCTATCTATGACTGCAGAGAGACAAATACTGACTGCCCAGGCTCCAGGCTTTGGAGGAGGTTTCCTGAGCATGTGCAAGAAATCTTGGAACCTCACTTAAATACACGGTATGTAACTACTTGTTTGGTTTATTTGTATTACATCTCTAAAAGCATTTTCCCCCAGTAATCAAGTTATCAAGTGATAACTTCATTTGTGTGTGTCTGATTATTACTATTGTGTGAAGACTAAGACATCGAGTTGACAAATTTGACTCATCAAATATTTTTCAAACAGTATTTTTAAGTTTGATTTGAACAGCTGTTTCAGTAGCCTTAAAAGTGCTGGTAACATGTTAGGTCATATTTCATGTATCATTTCAAAGATCTGCAGGGTGAAAATATGTTTCATTTAGCTATTCATAATGTTTTGTTAATTCTTTTAGGAAAAAAAAACACCTAATGGAGTCTAGTTTAGGCACTTGCTAACTAATTTCTTGCTATTGTTTCTTATTTAAGATAATAATGTCAGTTTTACTAATGGAGATTTTAAACTTACAGGTACAAAAGTTATCAAAAAAATGTAAATTGGTCTAAGATGAAGAAGCCAATTTACTTAAGCAAATTAGGTGATAATTTTGCAGAATGGTCAGCAACTTGGGCAGGTTATCTTATAACAAAGGTAAGAGTAAATCTGTGGTGTCTTTGGTAAATAGTACTATAATCACTAAATCTAATTTCAGTCTATGAAAATCAGGAGTGAGTAAGAGAATGTTGTAGCCTTTTATCTATAGGCCTGTTATAGCAGACAGTACACACGCTTCTTGCATCATCAAGGTAACCATGTACCTTCCTTTCACTTGCCTCGAAAGTCTAAGCTGTAGCTAATTGTGTCAAAACCAGAAGTCTAGGTAGTCCACCCTTGTCTGCAGAGTCTTATTTTGCTAAATGCACTGACAAATGCTTCTCAATACCTGAAATACTTCTGTAAAACCTTAATTTATCTTCTTGGAAGTCTTGGAAAAAATATTTCATTTTGCCATAGCACATAACAAGTACTTGTGTTTCTCTGATTTTCTTACTTTCCGTTCTCCTATAGTCCAACATATAAGTGACACACTGAAAAAATCACTTCTAAACTAACCATTTTCAGAAGTAAATTTAACTACATTAGTTTCCTGGCTTTGCTGGCCTCCCCATTTCAGAGGGGAGCACAAAATATGTATTTCTTTTCTTTGCCTTCTTTTAAGGACAGAAGAAAGGTTGAGTGCAGAAGTAAACTCTTATGTTTTATGCTTTTCTAAATCCTTATGCTTTTCTGTGGGCTTTTTATTATTAATTTATTGATTGTTATTGTTAATGCTAATGGATTGTTCAAATACTTGCACAAAACACTTCAGTAATTTTGCGTTTTGTGGAAATGCTACCTTTCTAACAGGTGCGGCATGATCTTGCCAGAAAAGTTTTCAATTGCTGCAGTATTATGATGAAGAATGACTATAAAGTAACCATTTATCTGCTTCCACACATCCTTGTCTATGTTTTGTTGGGATGCAGTCAAGAGGATCAACAAGAGGTGAGGGGTATAAGGAGGAGCTGTCCTACATAAACATATTCAACAGCTGCTCTTCCTAAGAACTGTTCATTACTACAGTTCTATATGAACAAATTGTATAGGCGTAAAATATTTCTATGTTGATAGTGTATGTTTTCAGTTAGGTTTTGAATATATTCCTGCAAGTTAATATTCAAGGTGTTTTTTTTTCCTGTGGTTTTACATCTCTTTCTTCTTCATATTTCAGAAGGACATAAAGAGAGGCATTTTGTAGTTAATTATGAGTACAGTAGCATCAAGAGCTAGAACAATGCACAGAGGAAGAGAGTGCAACACAAGAAAAGAATATATTGAGCTTGTAACATTTTGAGAATTCAGATGTGTATTTTTTTTCTCTTGTGAATACTTACAGTTTAAGCAGAAAAAAATAGCTACAGGATTCATGCAGAGCAGAGTTCATTAAAGTATTGAAGTGGATAAGAGGTAGAAGATAAAACAGTGATCTAGGATTTGATTTTACTTGAGTTTGCTTTAGCAGATATTGAAGAGAATGAAAAAAGGTTATGCTGAATTGATTTGCAACTGGCATAATTAAGATATCTGTGATCCTAAATTCTAGGTATGTGCTGTGATTAGGTTAAGTGCTTTTTTGATGACAGTTGACACTTGTCTCTTATTGTTTTAATATTTGTGTAGGTTTATGCAGAGATTATGGCTGTTCTAAAACATGATGACATATGTACTAGGAGACTTGAAGACAGTGCATCTGATCTAAGTCAGCTGAGCATGCAGACAGTGTTTTCCATGCTTGATCATCTAACTCAGTGGGCTAGACATAAATTTCAAATGCTTATTGCTGAGAAAAATACTAGCAAGTCTAGCAAAGACAGAGGTGATCTAAAAAGTGAGTAATGCTTACTGTGTTTTAAGTGGTATTTACCTTCTTCAAGTATTTAAATACACCACTTCACATTATGGCCATATAAAAAGGCAATATGGCTACATTTGAGTTATTTTTCTCACAATAATTTCCCCTCCAACCAATCTCACTGCTTTTAATGGCTATTTTAAGAAATAGAATTTCAAAATAAAAGAAATGTTAATTTTCTGAGAGTTTTCTAAAAATTCAATTTAATACATGCTTTGGTATCTTAAACGATGCAGGAAGTGGTTCAGCAGTGTTGCTTTAAACATTATTTTTGGTAAAAGTAAAAATTGTTATTAAACGAAGCAGTTTCTCCCAAATGGAAAATGAATTAATACAATTCTGATATATAGGGTTCTTTTACTTATAAGAATTCAATGATGAACTTGCAAACTTTTCTTTTGTAGCATCAAGTGAGGACTATGGAGAATATCAAAATGTGACACGTTTTCTAGACCTCATACCTCAGGATACTCTCGCCGTGGCTTCCTTTCGCTCTAAGGCATACACAAGGGCTGTGATGCACTTTGAATCATTCATCACAGAGAATAAACAAAATATTCAGGAGCATCTTGGATTTCTTCAGGTTTTTTGTTTGTTATCTAATTACAAAAAAGGCGGGGGAAGACATATTTTATCATTTTTCCCTGTGTTAAAATCGCTTCAGATGAATGCTACTCCTTTTGTGGTATGAAATTGTGACTATTGCAGTAAGCTACTACTCAACTTGGGAAATTGCCTAACAAAACTGACATTTACTTAAATGTTGAAATAAAAACTTAAGGCCAAGAATACTCCTACGTGCTCTCCATTTTCCATAAGATACATTATTTTGAACATGTCATAGAAAAAATGTCTTCTAGTCTTATAGTTGTGTTTGATGTCTATTTACCATTCTGTTATCTTTTGTATTTGAAAAAAGAAATTGTATGCTGCTATGCATGAGCCAGATGGAGTAGCTGGGGTGAGTGCGATTCGGAAAGCAGAACCGTCCCTTAAAGAACAAATCCTTGAACATGAAAGCATTGGCTTGCTAAGAGATGCCACAGCCTGTTATGATAGGGCTATCCAGCTGGAACCTGATCAGGTAAAATACAGAACAAATTCTTAATATATTTTTTCTTAATCTTCCACAATGTTATGCTTGTTTAACATAAGAAAAAGCCCAAAATATCCCTTCAGAATATTTAAGTTGTGTACGAACATTAAGTGCCTTCTCTAGAAGTAAAGTATGAATTGCTATTGTCTTTCATGAACTGTAACATATCTCTTCATAGTGGGTTTATACTGTAATTTACAGGCAGTGTTGGATTAATAGTTAATGTATTATTGTACCCGGGTTTTTCCTGATTTCCAATCAACCTTTATTTGGAAAAGCCTGGAGTTTGGTAGTTTAAATATCAATCCGTAATGATACATGCCACACGACTATTAAAGCAAGTTGTCAGTGGTTTCATTCAAACCAATTCTGATTTACCATTTTGATTATCTGAATTTGAGTGAAAAATGCTTGTAATGTAAGAGCAGTTGGAAGTTGATTACACTTTCAACTTTCCAAGTAGTGGAAAAGAATTATTCCACTATCATTCCCTTTTCCCTTCCTTCCTTTAGGAAGGAGATAAGCATATGGTACTGTAAAGCATATGGTACTGTAATCATAAATGGAAAAAGAAAATCAAGAGGTATATTGCATTCTTTGTATTACTGTCCTAGGAATGAGGATTTTTGAGCTAGATTCCCCTTACTGTCTTGCACCTCCTTGTAAAACAAGGGTATTAATATTAAGCACAGCTGAGAATATGTGCAGTAAGCGCAGGGATTTTATGATACTAATTTATTCATGTCTAAACAGAGACAACACATTTTAATTAGTAAGGATGAAATTGATTGCTTTCATCTGCGGGATTATTTCCTTCTCTGTTTGTTTATTTATTAAATCAAATATTTATTCACAGGTCTTAATACATGTATTATTAAATTGGCAAACATCAACTACATCTGTGGTGAAACATTTCAAAAATTGCTTATGATGATTTAGGTTCTTTGGAAATTAGGGATTTTTTACATAGCAAATGTTCATTCAATCTATAGTGCAACTGCTTATGCCTAAGTGTATAACGTGTTATACATCCAAATTGACATACTTTTTCCTTAAAACTGCCAAGGATTTATTGAGAGAGTGTGTGTGTGTGTGTGTGTGTGTGTGTGTGTGTGTGTATTTTAATTGTTTTTATTTTTCCATTTCTAGATTATTCATTATCATGGTGTAGTGAAGTCCATGTTAGGCCTTGGTCAGTTATCTACTGTAATTACTCAGGTCAATGGAGTACTTGCCAACAGGTACTATATGGTTTTAGTACAATATTTGAGTAATCTGACATTGTAGCTATGTGTTAGTAGACATTTTTGTGCTTTCTCAAGCATATGAGGCTTTCCAGTTGTATCTTACTAGCAGTGTGAAGCTTGCAAGCCTTGCAGAGATCTGTTTGTAAATTACCAAATTCAAAACATTTGGTATATGCTTATCTGCACAATGTTCAGTGCAGATAATTTTCATGTATTAAACAGTAGAATCCTTCATCATTGCCTTATAAGTCCCTTGTTCCATAGTGGTTCTATAGCCTAACAGAAGAAATGGATTGGAAGATGTTGTTTATTTTATTTAATTTTATTTAAAGCAAGCTTACCATTCTTTTCAAGATCATGTAAAACTGCATGTGAAAAAAAGAAAAAAAAAAAAAGTTAAACACAACCATTTTTATTGCTGTCTGTCTGTCTGTCTGTCTTCAGGTCAGAATGGATTTCTGAGTTGAACACATACAGAGTGGAGGCAGCCTGGAAACTGTCACAATGGGATTTGCTGGA
>VWPW01014762.1:195766-208864 GCA_013389825.1 Crypturellus undulatus
TTTTCAAGATCATGTAAAACTGCATGTGAAAAAAAGAAAAAAAAAAAAAGTTAAACACAACCATTTTTATTGCTGTCTGTCTGTCTGTCTGTCTTCAGGTCAGAATGGATTTCTGAGTTGAACACATACAGAGTGGAGGCAGCCTGGAAACTGTCACAATGGGATTTGCTGGAAAATTATTTAGCTTCAGGTAGATTTTCTTGATACCAAAATGTGAATATTTTCTTGAATTTCTTCACAAATGTATTTTCTAGCTTGGTAGCATTAAGCAACCAAGGGGAAGTTAGTCTTGTCTTTTATTGAGAGGGGAGGGGACATTGACTAATAAGAATTTGATTCTAAGCCGTATGGTCTTTGAGGAACCTTTCCCCCCCGCCCCCCACCTTCTCTCCACACAGGGTGAGTAGTGGAAGGGTAGTACATCATCCAGTCTTTTTAAAACTCATTGGTTCAGTTTGGAGAAACTTATTTTGTAAAGTTTTCAGTGGCATGTTAGGATGAATTAGCATGTTTAGACTAAGCTGCTAAAGAAACAGAGGGTTGTTTTGTTTTGCTTACCTCCCAAAGATGTGAAGTCCACTACTTGGAGTGTCAGGCTGGGACATTTATTGTTATCAGCTAAGAAGAAAAATGAAGCTGCCTTTTATGAAACTCTGAAAGTTGTTCGAGCAGAGCAGATTGTACCCCTTTCAGCAGCAAGCTTTGAAAGAGGATCCTATCAGCGAGGATATGAACACATTATCAGGTTTCTTTATTCTTTTGTCACTGTGTTTCCAAATTTGAAAAGCATGTAATCAAGTACCTAGCAGTATAGCAGTAAGAATTTTTCATTTCCACAATAAATGGTTTAGTGTGTTTTTATGCTCAACTTTTTTGCATTCTCTGGCAACTGGAAACCTTTGAATTAGGAATTTGTCGTGCATGAGAAATTCAATAAGAGTGGTATAGACTTTAAAAAGTCATCAAGTAAGTTTGTGGATGTCAGGTAATATAAATGTACAATTGAACTTTGTGCTTAAGATGCTACATAGAGTCAATGACACGAGAACTTTATTTTTAATCTGACAGTGGCACTCTGTTCTTTTTCTCAACAAAGAACGGTAGAATTGAAACCTGAGTTTTATGGCCAGCTTTTTGCCAAAAAAAAAAAAAAATAGAAAAAAAGACAAATACCACATAAAACTCCAAACAGCAAGCATTTTCAACCTGTCTTTATTTTGCTGTCATAGGTTGCATATGCTGTGTGAGCTAGAGCACAGTATTGGGCCAGTTTTTCAGCAACCAGATGGTGACCATGGTAGAGATTCCCTTAATTGGTGTGCTCGTATTGAAATGACCCAGAACTCCTACAGAGCAAAGGAACCAATTCTAGCACTGAGAAGGGCTTTGCTTAGTCTCGGTAAAAGGTGAGGTGAGAACATGACCACTTCTTGTCTATCTGTATCCTCTGTAAGTCAGCTTCTGTTTTTCCATGTACATATTAAAAGTGGTAAGATAAAAATCTGCAGAAACTTATGTTGCACGCAACTGCAGTATTACTTATGCTCAAATTGGAAGGCAAAAGTGTCTGTCAATTCTGAAATGGTAAAGGAGAAACAGAGGAGAAAGTATTTTTAGTCTTTAATGGAAAAAGTGTGAAATACGTGAATATTAAAAATAATTTTACACGGGTTCTTCGTAACATATAACTTACTGAGATATTTTATTTGCATTTTAACACACTATGGTATTTACTTGATATTATAAGAGAGTATTGATAACTGGAAGTTTTCACTTTGTAAAAAAAATATATATATATATCTCTGCAGCCAGGATTACAGTGAACTGGTAGGTCAATGTTGGCTCCAGAGTGCCAGAATTGCAAGAAAAGCTGGCCATCACCAGACTGCATATAATGCACTTCTGAATGCTGGCGAGTCTACACTCTCAGAACTTTATATAGAAAGAGCAAAGTGGCTGTGGTCCAAGGTGAGCAAAATGAAAATTGAAATTTATTTTTTTTATGTACAAGAATGTAACTTAGTTTTCTTGCAGTTAAAAAAAAAAAAAAAGTGTGTGTGTATGTATATATATACACACACATATTTATGTGTATATGTANTGTAACTTAATTTTCTTGCAGTAAAAAAAAAAAAATTAGTGTGTGTGTATGTATATATATCACACACATATTTATGTGTATATGTATATATATGTAAAATGAGAAATATTAGCTGGGACCTTAGACATACATTCTTATTGCAAACGAGCCTCAAGTTTTTACTTCCATCTGCTAGTCAGCCGCCTTCTGTGTCCACTGAGTCTTCTGACAGCTGTGTCTAAAATAGATGGATTATCTGCTTCTATCAAAGCAGCCCTGGCTAATTTAAACAATTTGAATAGTAGACTTTTATTCTTTTAACTAATTTGAGTTAGTTAGCAAGAGCATGGGAGCAGTTTCTGAAGAGCAGTAAAGGGACAGTGTTGCTGAAATAAAAACGGAATATAAGAAGCCTCTGAAGAGAATAATATCCAGTCACCACAGTCAGGATGTTTTGAAACACACCTGTTAACTTTGCTAAGTAACAATTATAAACTGTTTTACGTCTCTTATTTAAAGTTAATGAAATGTTTTCCCCTTTCTATTAGGGTGAGGTTCACCAAGCACTCATTGTTCTGCAGAAAGGGGTTGAGTTATGTTTCCCTGAGAATAAAGCACTGTGTGACACCAAAAATCAACTCATCCATGGTCGAGCAATGCTGCTAGTGGGCAGATTTATGGAAGAAACGGCTAATTTTGAAAGCAATGCAGTTATGAAAAAGTATAAGGTAATTTAATGTGCTAGTGTTAACAGGATGACATTTTAAAATAATAAAATATTGTTATCATGTAAACCATGACAACTTCCCATAGTGCAGCTGAGTACCACTGGTATTAAGTGGTGTATCAATGGGTAGGAAGGAAGTAGATTGTGTTTTAGAGATAAAGCCATATGAATTAGCTTTAGTGGAAGCTAACTATACCTGATATATGTATGTACACACTCTATTGAGGTAAAAAGGAGAAAAAAAATGTATATGAGAAAAATGTTTGAGAGAAGTATAATGAACATTGGAATAATCAAAAATAATGGAATCTGGGTAGTTTCTATGAAAATAATGTAATATTTAGGATTCTTATTTTTCTTCATATTTTTGTTTATCTTTTCAGGATGTTACAATTTTTTTGCCAGAATGGGAAGATGGGCATTTTTATCTTGCTAAATACTATGATAAATTAATGCCTATGGTTACTGACAATAAGATGGAAAAGCAAGGAGATCTGATTAGATACATTGTTCATCATTTTGGCAGGTTAGACCCTACCACATCTTTGTGTAGTTTGTATAGAATGATTACTGTAATGATGAAAAAAATACATAAAAATACATTAGCTTTCCACATTAGAGTTCAGGCTGATTACATTTTTTACGCCATTTTGTAAAAGAAAAACACTAAGTGCATCATTTAATAGAGTTTACTTTTTTCTAAATAAGTAGTTTCTTTCCTCTAAGATGAGAGTGGTATTTACTAAGTTACTTATTTCATCTGAAGTTTTGATTAACACAGACTGAACTTTCATATATTAGTAATCTTTCAATTGTTGCATATCCATTAAACTGCTTAATATATTTCTGAAGTGCAGAATAGATTGTAAAATAAGTAAGTGTGTACAGTTTTGTAAGATTTATTAATCTAGTTTTAATATATTACATTAACATACTGTGATTTAAACATGAAATAAACAGGTCTCTGCAGTATGGAAACCAATTTATCTATCAGTCAATGCCAAGAATGCTATCTCTGTGGTTGGATTTTGGAGCAAAAGCATATGAATGTGATAAAGGTAGGACATTATTTCCCTATGTAAATAATTGGAAGAGAAAGAACAATGAAATATACTTGCAGTTCTTTGTTTAGACATACTGCCTGAGATTATGTGAAAACAAACTACTTTTTTTTTTTTTTTTTTTTTTTTTTTTTTTTGGGGGTTAAATGGTATTAATTATCTTAAAAACTTATATTCTTCTAATGCTTGCCCATCTATCTTTCTTTTTCTTTAAAAGTGCGAGGAGGGTTGTCCTTCATGTATTGTATTGTCTGTGCTTATTTATTTCATTCCTAGACGTGCCTCCCACTATTCTGATTAGTTAATAACTTAACTGCAATAATTATTTATAAGTAATGAGTTACGGATCATTTATAATGAGAATTCTACATTAGGATACTCTTTTTCCTTATGTTTCCCCTGAGAATTTGTTCTTTTTTTTTTTTTTTTTTCTGATCTATGAGAGGTTGACTACAAAACATATTTCTGTTGTCTTGATATAAATGATTTTAAAGGAACATAATCTGTTTTCTGTTTTTCAGCAAGTCGTTCAGAACGTGTTCAAATGAAAAATGATTTAGCTAAAATAAATAAAGTGATTACAGAGCACACCAATCACCTGGCACCTTATCAGTTTCTGACGGCTTTTTCTCAGTTAATCTCCCGAATCTGTCACTCTCACGATGAAGTCTTTGCTGTTCTGATGGTGATTGTTGCTAAAGTGTTCCTGGCCTATCCCCAGCAGGCAATGTGGATGATGACTGCTGTGTCCAAGGTACCTGGATATGGACAGCTGCACTTTCATTAAGTGTGTAAAACTGTTTTTAGCAGGGAGAACACAATTATAACCTATTTTGATGAAAATTATAAGAAATAATTGTGGTTTAGCTGCTCCTACAGTAATGTGGACCAAGATATGTTGTTACCATTTCAAAAGACTTTTTTGTAGGCCAGTTGAAAGTTCAGATATTATAATTTAAATGCTCCAGAGTAGGATGCTAGTCAAGATGCATCCTTATATGTGTGTGATTTATTGGGGAGTAAATCTGAACAATAGAGAGCTCATTAGCTTTCTGTTTGGGGAGCTATTGACTTTTTTGTTGTTTTTAAATTATCATAGTACTTTCAATTTTATAATGAAATATTTAAATATAAATGAGGCTGGCATCTCCTTGAGAAATAACTGTTAGCTGTAGGGTTCCCAAGAATGGTTTAAGCCTAGAATCTCTTCTCCCCACCAAATACCACTTTGACCTCTCAGCATTAAATAGGAGATTTCTGTTTGCAGTTATTAAATATGACAAGCAAGAAGGAAAGTATTACTCATGATGAAAGTTCAACTTTTTTAATAAATTTTAATATTACTCTCTTTTCAGTCTTCTTACCCTATGCGTGTCAATAGATGTAAGGAAATTCTAAACAAAGCTATTAACATGAAGGAATCTTTGGGAAAATTTATTGGAGATGCAACACGCCTTACGGATAAGCTGTTAGAACTATGCAACAAACCGGTACTTCTACAAATAAATTAATGAATGTTATGAGATGCTTTAAAATATTGTATGAAAGATTCTTCTGATAGCTGGTATTAGCCTGTTCCTTACATTAGCATAGTTTCTCTTAAATTGCCAATACCTTTGTAAAAAGATTTTTATTTTGGAAGTATTTCTTAACAATTTTGTAAAAGTTCAGAATAATCGTGTTATAAATATTCAGATAATGATGCATTTTATAGTGTTTGGTCTTTACACTTGTAATTACTTAAAATTAATACTTTTTCTTTCATGTTTGTTTTTTTTTCCTAGTAAATTTTACAATTTTGATATCAAAAATATGGCTCGTTGCCGTGATTAAATGAACTTGAAAATAGAGCTAAAATTTAGCTATTCCTTTAATTAATTTGTATTACATTCAGAGTAAAAACGAGTTAAGCAATAACAGCTAGATATTTCATTTGATTAGTAGATGCAAAATAGTAAGAATGTTTTAAGTATTTATTTCTAACTTATGAACAACATTTTTAAGGTTGATGGGAACAGCTCAACATTAAGCATGAGTATCCATTTCAAAACACTTAAAAGGTTGGTAGAGGAGCACACATTTAGTGAGATTCTCATTCCTTTACAATCTGTGATGATACCAACTCTTCCTTCAATTCCGGGCACACATGCAAACCATGACCCTTTTCCTGGATGCTGGGCCTACATTTCAGGCTTTGATGATACGGTAAGCCTCCTCTTAACATGTAATTTTAAGCTTCATGTCAAATGAGTGTAGTTGGAATTTGTTTTCTTAGCTCTCTAGAAGGGGAAGGATGAAGAGAGACAAAAGTTTGATTGATATTTACCTTCATGAAAATGAATGACTTTCGTCATAACAACCTGATAAATATGGGGCCTCTTAGTATTTAGATCAGATTTTGACCTGAGATCAACATTCTGTGAATAACATATGAGCACCATGAAAGTACTAATGTAATTTGTTACAATGGTCTATGACACTCATTTTTTGTCTTGTAGGATTTGATACAGGTCTTAATAAGAATTTAATTTTTCTTAGGTGGAAATTCTTGCATCACTTCAAAAGCCCAAAAAGATAAGCTTAAAAGGTTCAGATGGGAAATCTTATATTATGATGTGTAAACCAAAAGATGATCTAAGAAAAGACTGCCGGCTCATGGAATTCAACTCTCTTATTAATAAGGTTTGATAAGTTAGTAAATCAGATATATTATACTTATTAACTAGAATAAAATGATGAACCAAGCAACAAAAAAAAAAAAACTTAGCTCTTAATCTTGAGGAAGAATTTACTAGGGAAGAGAGTAAGCTATAGCAAAATATTTCAGCTGACATCAATAGGAATTAAGAATGCATAATTTAATCTTTTTTTGTTTACGGGTCTTTAAAAAGTACAGCATTTGGTCAAAACAATTGGTAGAAATATATAGGAATGTTTAATACCGTAAATTTTAACTCTGTTGATGTATTTCTTGTTTTGTGTTAGAATCCGAAAAAATAATGGGTTCATTTTTCTTAATACCATACTTACTGTTTTAGTCATATTTTGCTGCTCAGTAGTACACCGAAGGTTAACTTACTATATTTTCAGTGAGGTCAAAGCAAATGATAATATTTCTGAAACATTAATATATTACTGATTTCAACTATTGCTTTTATACAAGTTGCACAATTTATTGAAAAATTCTTTTAAATTCTCTTTTAAATTCTCTCTTCAGAGGGCAAGAGAAATATTTTGCTTGAGTTTGTCCTGACACTGAAACTCAGAATTTTAAAACCTACACTGTATGATGGGAAAAATGAATGTGATAAAAATGGTTTTATGTCACTGGTATATCTTCTTTATATATATTGTCTGTTAATTTTATTTATTTTTTTTGAGTAGTGCTTAAGAAAAGATGCAGAGTCACGTAGACGAGAACTCCATATCCGAACCTATGCAGTTATTCCATTAAATGATGAATGTGGCATAATTGAATGGGTGAACAATACTGCTGGTTTAAGAAATATCCTGATAAAACTTTACAAGGAAAAGGGTAAATAACTCTTTTATGTAACATTCTTCTGAGGGGAATTTATGGGATGAAAGAGAA
The DNA here is from genome assembly GCA_013389825.1 of Crypturellus undulatus. Classification (NCBI taxonomy): domain Eukaryota; kingdom Metazoa; phylum Chordata; class Aves; order Tinamiformes; family Tinamidae; genus Crypturellus; species Crypturellus undulatus. Next base: position 203,227 of record VWPW01014762.1, read on the forward strand.
GAGGATGTTAAAATATGGATGGATTTACATTAATTATATAAATACCTAAAATTTAAGAATTGGTGGCAGAAATTATTTGAATGTGTGCAGACATCTGTGAGTGTGAAATGAGCTGAAGATAATGAGTAGCTTTGATTTGTGTAAAACGGCTTGCTTGCTTAACTGAGAAGCCTTTTCAGGCATTTTTAGACTATGTTCCTGCCCCCAGCAAGAACGTTCTGTGCACTATTTTCCCTCTGTGCTCATTTATTTCAATTTTATGGAAATGTTTGTCCAATCAAAAATACATCATTTGGATCGAATTGTGATAAGTATAACTGCATATGTATGTAGTGCATGTAATGTACAGGTAGTACATGTAATAGGCTTCATGTTTGAGTGACCTTTTACAGGTATCTATATGACCGGAAAAGAACTACGTCAGCACATGCTTCCAAAATCAGCACCTTTGTCTGAAAAGCTGAAAATGTTCAAAGAAGTCCTACTGCCCCGTCATCCTCCTCTTTTTCATGAATGGTTTCTTAGAACATTTCCTGATCCTACTTCATGGTGAGTGACTGGGATTGGGCTAGCTCAGGAATATCTATTTCATATATTTCAATAAATTTAAGTGATGCTAATGAATAATAAGAGCATGTAAAGGAGGTGATTTTAGTCTTTTATAATTGATTTCTGTTCCTATAGGTACAATAGTAGGTCAGCCTACTGTCGTTCCGTGGCAGTCATGTCGATGGTAGGTTATATACTTGGTTTAGGAGACCGTCACGGTGAAAACATCCTGTTTGATTCTTTGACTGGTGAATGTGTTCATGTGGATTTCAACTGTCTCTTCAATAAGGTGAGAAAGGCCCTTTGCTGAGCTTGCTCCTCACTCTCCATTGGATATAAGTCAAAAATTTCTACTAGGTTTCTTCCCCACTGTTTCTGTTTCCCACTGTGTCTACTAGGGTTTCTTTTCTACTGTTACCTATCACTTTCTTATTTATACCCAGCAAGCAATCTTGGAGACGTAAGGAACATGCAGTTGTTTTATATACTGGGTTAATGGCAGACAGCTTTTCGACTTATGCAGCATAGGATAAGCATGTTTTGGATACGTTATATGCGTCCAAATTATGAAGTATTTTGCGTTGTCTGTATTTTGTGACTCTTCTCCCTTTACTACCACCCCTGCAAACAAAGCTATAATTACAGTGTTTGTTCTTAGATGCCTAAATTCTGCTGCTGTGAAGAGTTTCTTTATGTTTATACCACTCAACACAGAAATGTCAATGATTATATAAAAATAAACAGCAGAAATTGTAGTAGGGGTGTGCTTTGGGATTTCTGCTGCAAGTTTTTTTGGGTGTAGGACTTATGCCGTTTTTAATTCAGATCAGTGAAGCATAGTTATTTGTTAATAAAAAAATCTGTCTTCTCAGAAAACTTAAATTGTTTACATAAACTTTAATTATAAAAAAAAAAAGAGTTTTTATCAAAAAATGGTTATAAATGGTATGGGGAAAAAATGGTATGGGACCCATAAATGGTATGGGCAGGTTAGAATTGTGAGACCACAGACAGTAATATATATTATTTGTGTATAGAGAGAGATTGAAATTTTGATCCTGTATTACTATTTTAAAACAATAAAATAGATATTATTTAGAAACGGGTATCCTTTATACATAGTAATTTGCCCCAACCAGTTGAGCAGTTGAGAAGGAACAGTGATCTGAAACATCTTGTGTCATCTAGGAAACTGTCAGACTGTTCGGGGCAGGCGGGAGGAGGGGAAGGGGGTACTATTGTTTGATTATTTTGGTTATTGGTTACTATTTTTTTTAACTAATGATGCCTAATATAACTTTATTTTTATCAATTTAAAGGGAGAAACTTTTGAAGTTCCAGAAATTGTTCCTTTTCGTCTCACTCATAATATGGTTAATGGAATGGGTCCAATGGGAACAGAAGGTCTTTTTCGAAGAGCTTGCGAAGTGACAATGAGGCTGATGCGGGATCAGCGAGAGCCTCTAATGAGGTATGGTACTGGGTTTTACTTTTAAAATGGGGAGGAGGGGAGTCTATAGTTCAAAAATCTGAAACAGTAACTGTTGGTTAATAGGCCCGTTCTGGCATATTCCAGTCATGCAGCTCAGTTTGACTACAACATGCAGTTAAATATACATCCATATAAATATTCACTACCAAGTTTTTAGACTCATCTCAGTGCTTTGTTATCACTATAGATAGATATGTATATGTATTAAAAATTTGTGCATAACTTGAAGCATATGTTTTTCATTTATTATATAATTTTCTTAGTTTGTGCTCAATTAAATAAATACTTTTACCTGGCTTTTCGGACAAGGGAGGAAAATGAAATGATTGTCGTTCTAGTATTGTGTACAGTAAGAATGAAAACTAAGATACGGTGACACGTTTCTCTACCAATGTGTGAGAGAGTAGCAAAAAACATAGTCCATGAGCAAAATCAATTGCAACTGTGTGACATCTGGAAATATCACTGTTAGCTCTTGGATGAGGTTTATTTTCAACTAACAAAATGATGGGGTCAGTTTTCTCGAATTCATTGCAGACAGAGTCATGCAGGCTAACATAAATAGCAGATGCGAGTGATTTCAGTTAAGACAACAAATCTGTCAGAAGCAGATTAGCAGTTTGCTTTGTAAGATTGTGGAAGATGTCATTTAAAATTGATGAATGGCTGGGAAATATAGTATCTTCAGTAGGTAATCTGAATTCAGAAAGCACATATAATTCCAGGATGAACTGGCAAAATTGCTATGGATGACAGGTTTGAAGAGAGAAAGCAAGACTACAAAAGAAAGTTCAGACTATTTAAATTGTTGCATAAAACAATAAATTAAATTTGAGTTTTATGCTTGTCTTAAAAGTGGTATTGTCTAGCTGATCGCCTTCTCATATGACAAAAATAAAAATTAAGAAAATGCTGACTATCGTAGATATTATTATTTATGTCTTAAAAAAATAGATGTAGGACTTTCATATGTTAAGATTAAAAAATTGCACAGTGATTTTTATATATGTATTTTTATATCTGTATTTATTTAGTGTGTTGAAGACTTTTCTCCATGATCCTCTTGTGGAGTGGAGTAAACCTGTCAAAGGGAATACAAAAGCACTGGTGAACGAAACCGGAGAAGTTGTCAATGAAAAGGTTAGTTGCAAGCAAGCAAAAAACATTTCAAATATCACAGTGTCTGTTATGGTTCTAGTATGGTTATGTATTTTCTACTTGGAAGTTTAATTTTCTTACGTTTTTAAATTTTAAAATATTTGATCTTTTCCTCTAATCCTGGTATTAATAGTACTCATCCTTAGGATATTATGATACAATTTTTGATTGATAAAAATTGTAAAAAAGAGTCATTGTAAAGAGTCTATATTTTTGTAACTAACCTTACTAGAATAAGGACATCAATAAGAACAGTAGAATAGGGAAGATTTCTGCTTCCCATCACTGATTGTGGCAGAGTCCTCCAGAGTTGCAGTGATGGTGATATCAGGAGTTCACCCCATGCACATTTTTGTGCTTTTTGCAAGTGCAAGCTTATTACTGAATCCATGTCTGTTATATGTGGAAAAAATACTTACTGAAATCATTATGGTTCTTGTATTTATGGTTTCTTTTATAGTTGCTGATAAATATGATATTCATCTAAAATATAGTATGTATTCACTTTGCCTTTTGCCAAATTTTGGCATTTTTTCCTCTTTAAGAAGAGTATTTAGTAAAAAGGACTGAATGTGTAATAGCAGATAATGCTTAGGGAGCACAGATGAACAGAACAACAAATCAAGAAAACTGAGACTTTGAAGCTATATTGCAACAAAAGGCTTAACTGAGCGCTTTGACCACAGAAAATACTGTGTTCAAATGCTTACTATTATCATCAGCATAGCCTTACATTTAGTTACAAGGCCACCCATGTAGTTATATATGTTAACTTTTGTTATTGTTGGGTAAGTTACTGGCTTGAGCTCTGAATGAAAATGGTTAACTATAACTTGTATGAATTAGATACTGTAAGTGGGCCTCAGAACTGCTTATTACAAAACTTAGCATTATGAGTTGCTCAAACAGGTTGCTTACAACCTCTTATTAAGCTTATTTTTTGTTGCTCTTAACTTTGACCTGAATTTTCTAGCTGTCTCTCTAGCTGTCTTGACCAATACCTACCCATTTCAGAGTATGATTTTTAAAAGTGATTATTTTCAAAGTAGATTTTAGTCATCTGGGGCTTGCATTAAGTTGGCATACAAATTTCTTGATTTTCAAATATCTTGATAAAGATAACTTTTTTTTTTTTGTATTTTAATGTATGGAAGTTTGTGCACAGTAGAAATGACCTTTTTTTTCTTTGTAGGCCAAAACTCATGTCCTTGATATAGAACAGCGGCTGCAAGGTGTGATTAAGACCAGAAACAGAATAAAAGGATTACCTTTATCTATCGAGGGGCATGTTCATTACCTTATTCAAGAAGCAAGTGATGACAACCTCCTCTGCCAGATGTACATGGGCTGGGCTCCATATATGTGAAATTTGTTCATTTTGGAAAGATAATATTTGCAATGATGTAGTTGCACTATTCTTGGAACAAAAACTGCTAAACATTCTAACTCACCATCTTTGATTTCTGCTTTTTAAGCAGCCTCTGTAAACTGTAGATTTGCAGTATGTATTAGGTCAGCAACTGTAGTCTTCATATGTGTGTTATGGCATGTTTTAGACACTGGGAGAACAGTGCTTGTGACCGGTTAAGACTGTACAGTTCGCTGAGTTTTTCTTATGTACATAATGGATCTGATGATGTGAAAATATTCTCAAAGAATGTTGTATGTTAACTGTAAAATACTGTATTTTTGTAGAGTTTTTCTAATTCATTCGCTTGTAGATTAGGACACTTGACATAAAAGGTTTATAGTGGCCTATAAATTGGTGCTTTCACCTTTTTGAAGTCATAGGTCTGAAGGGCTTTCTAAAAATAATCAGTATTTTATTTTCACAGTAAAACTATTTTTGATTGCTTGTGGTGTTTTCCGATGTGGTCACTGAACTGCCTAACATTTTTGTAAGGTACTGTTACCATCTTTGGTAACTCTTCTGCAGTGTAGTGAAGCTGTCACACTGTTGTATTTTTGGCGCTGGATATCATGGTTTCTGTGCTTTTAACAGGTACCAGCTTCTGCCACCTCTCTCCCACTCTGCTCTTCCTTCCTCTGTTAAAAGAACTAGGCGTTGAACGACCCGTTTTTAAAATTATTTTTATACCTTCTTTTTGAAAGTGTTACTGGTCTGGCAGCCACAGGCGCGTCCCGTTTTCTCGCCGGTGTTGCCTTCCCTCACACCGAGGCGGGGGCGCGGGTGCGGGGCTGCCTCCTCGCGCCGCTTTCGTTCCTCAGAGGAACGCGGCGTCGCTTCCCCAAGCGTTGTGCGATTGTCGGAGATTTTTCCTACAACCATCTTGGCCCCTCTTTGATCTGTCCGTTGGGGAGACGGGCGCCTGCGTCACCCGCCATAATCCCGAGGGAGGAGCGGCCGCTCCCGCCGTTAACGGGCTCCTGCGGGCGGGAGGGAGGCCCTCCCCGCGCCGCTCCGCCCGCCCCTGCATG
>VWPW01014762.1:208914-278949 GCA_013389825.1 Crypturellus undulatus
GGCGGCCCGGCTGTCAGCGCGGCGCGCCGGAAGGAGGGCGGAGCGGCGCCCGCACTTGTTTGGGTCCGGCGGGGCGGCAGCGGCGGCGGCCATGGGGGTGCCCAAGTTCTACCGCTGGATCTCGGAGCGCTACCCCTGCCTCAGCCAGGTGCTGAAGGAGCATCAGGTGAGCCGAGAGCAGCCGCGTCCCCCCCGCCTCCGCGACGGGACGGGCTGGAGGGGACGATCCTGCCCGCCGCTGTGACCGGGCCAAGCCGGGGGGTGAGCGGCGGCTCCGGCGAGTCTCGAAAACGCCTGGGCCGAAGTAGTCGTTGAAGAGTCCAGTTACCGGGGCGGGGAGGGAGGACATTAGCGCCCGCGAGGGGGAGCGCGGAGAGAGGCGTCGTGAGGGGCACCCCCTCCCCGCCGCTGCGCTGCGGGCGCCGCGCACTGTGGGGCTCTCCGCGATCCCGCCGCGAGGCCGCAGCCCCCCCGGCCCTGGCACTTGTTGCGCCCCGCGGCGGGCCCGCCCGGCCGCGCTTCCTGGTCGCCGGGCGCGCGGGGACTTCGCGTGGGCGGAGAGGGCTGAAGCTGGGCAAGGGGAGCGGCGGGGAGCGCTGTTAACGGCCGGCCGGGAGGAGCACGCAAGCCTTGGTTTGATAGCGGTGTCGGGTACCTGTTGGGTGCAAGCTCTTAACTTGTCCGTTTTGTGTCCCTTCTGTGTTACGGATGAGGCTTGATAGGATATTCTGAGAGCAGTTAGGCAGTAAATTAAAGGCGTGTGAGTGTTATTTCCCCGCTATTAAATAGAGACTATTTTAAAAGATTAGGTAACTGCTGTATTCTTTACTCAGCGTGTCCAAACCTAGATTTTTGACCACTTCCTGAAGTTTTATGATGTAAAGCAGTTTTCAGAGAGGGACTCTTTGACTAAGATTTATTGGATTTCACTGCAGTGTCTCATAGAGTCTGGTTCTGTAGCCCAGGCTGCAAAATGAAGTTGGTGGCAACTTTACGCTTTGCTGAAGCGCAGGGAGCTCGGTGCGTGTCTGCCCCCACCGCAGGCCGAGGCCGTGCCGCGTGTGTCCTGGCAGCGGCTGCGGAGCTCCTGCCGTGAACCGCCTGTGTGCCAAGGCTCCCGTTGTTCTATATGTTGTCCTTTTGAAGCCTGGATAATGTCTGTGTCTAAAATACTTCCATGTGTGGTCCTCTCTAGTATTTCTCTATCTGAGGTGCCCCACTGCCCGTTTTCCTGAATATGTAAAGATGTTTGTTTTTATTTAATACATGTAAGTGGTTTTGTTCAAGAGAGGAGGGTGCATTTTTTCTTTAGTATAGGTCACCTTTCTGAGCTGCAGTACTTATAACTATCAGTAGCTATGTATTTGTTATTAGAGAAAAAAATACTCAGAATAAAGACAATTGCTATATACATATAACTGTATAATATTCCTGCTTCTTCGAATGTCATCAGTTTCTGGATATATGTTGCTTCTATGCAAAAATGTGATGTACTGCTTTAGTTTTTCATTTCTTTAGACTACAATACTGTAATCTCTTCCTGTTTGAAAGTGGTGGCTGCCTGGTTGGTATGGTGTATGACCATGGTGTTTCATTTGTGTCCCAAGGCATGATGCTGTTTGGATGAAAATATTTCAAAAGTGGTACAGAAGCATCACCGAGTGCTGTTTGTTTATCAAATTAAAGTGTCCTGAAGATCATGTGCAACATAATTATGTGTGTTGTTGGTGACGAGAAATCTTTCTAGTCTTGCCTCGTGTTTCTCCTCTTCATTCCTGGCACTAAAGCAGAGCTACATTTCTCTAAATTTGGATCATAAATAAGTGTCTGACAGTTTGTCTTTAGAAACTGGAGATAAGTCATCAATGATATTGCAAATCACCATAAAAAGTAAAGTGTCTTTTTCCAGTTTTAAAGACAGGAGGATTTACGTAGTGATGGATCAAAGAGTAGGTTTGTTTATTGCGAATTGCTCTTGTGTGTGTTGGTTACTTTGGGCAATAAAAAAGGTATCACCTTTGTTCCCTGCATTCATCAGTATACTGCGTCTGAGAGTGCTTGGCTTCCACAGATGGGAAGGAGCTGGCTTGTTAAGTGAAGTCAAGAGAAATCCTTGAAACAGCAGAGTTGACAGAAAAGCCATTTTGGAAATCATGAGGGGGTAATTGTTGAATTGTTATTAAGCCTACGGCTTTTGGTGGTAATTGCCACTTTTCTAGATGTGCAAACAGCTGTTGGATAAAGAGGCATCATGTAGTGGTCTTGATAGAACTGGTTAGCAGGGAGAGTTCTAGAGCTTTGTAAGCCAGCTCTGCTGCAAAATAGTGTTGGAAACTACATCTACATTTTTGTTTTGTTTATTGTTTAAAGTGCAGCGATGCAAAATTGTATAAGTGAAAAATAAATAATAATTAAGAAAAAAGCACATTTTGGAGGAAGCGGTGTTTTTTTTGGTGGTGGTGGTGGTGTTTTTTTTTGTCCCCCCTCCCCCCCCGTAACCTGAGACATTTCCCTGGTGCATTGTACAACATTGGCACAGCAAAGGCAATAGAATCTCTGGTGTAGCAAACACAGTACAGATGGGATGGGAATCTCAACTGTTCACTGGGAACACCATAATATGGTATTGCACCTGCAGCCAGTCAAATTATTCTTAGTCCTTTGCTGTACAGTCAATCATGGGGAAGTCTTCCTACCTCAGTTTGTTTTCAGACTTTATTATCCTCAGCCTTTAGCAGTAATTTGCCTTGTTTCAGCTGTCACAAAACAAATACTAACTGTGTAGCATTTTTAGATTCCAGAATTTGATAACTTGTACCTGGACATGAATGGTATTATACATCAGTGTTCACATCCCAATGATGATGATGTTCACTTCAGAATTTCAGAAGATAAGATTTTTGCTGATATTTTTCACTATTTGGAAGTACTGTTTCGTATTATTAAACCAAGGAAGGTTTTCTTCATGGCAGTTGATGGAGTAGCTCCAAGAGCAAAAATGAATCAGCAACGTGGGAGACGCTTTAGGTGAGAATATTTGTTCTTGTTCTGTCTTTAACATAAACATTAAAAGAAAAGAAAAAAACAAAACAAACAAACATGGCATTAAATGTATCCACTGAAACGTGAAATAAATTCTGAGAAGTTGCACCATTGACAGTAGATATAATTTTTAGGTAAATGAAGGTAACTGCTTATAAAATGTTGATTCTTAAAATTGTAATTCAAAACAAAAGAAAGTTAGCTCATTATGTTATTTTTTTTTTCTCTGTGTATGAGTTTGGGAGCTTTTTTGTTTGTTTTTAATATTTTTTAAATTGTGTAGAAGAGTACAGTAAATCATTTTTAACCACTAGGGATTTTTTTTTTCTTTTTCTCATTTAGAACATGTTCATAGAATCCTTGGCCAAGAGAGGCTGAAGTGATTTTGTTTTTCTCCATTACTACTGGAGAAAAATTATTAGAACTGGGCTGTGTTCCAGAGTTTCTGCTTTGTTTCACTTGTTACCAATTTGCTATTTATTGGTATGGAATAGCATTTTTAAAGATTCACATTGTTTTAATGTTCATTCGCTTTCATTGTGATCAGTCACTTGATAATCTAGGTATTAACAGTATCTTAGTAATGGCAGGTTATTATCTTTACTGAGAAAAAAAAAATTAAGTCTTTGCACTGGAGACAAGTTAGACTATTTTTAATACTCTTCAAAAAAGCACCCATGCATATTATATTTTGTGGGGAAAGCTGTGGTTAGGACATTACCATTTGAGTAAATTGTTTTCTTCCCTCCTCCACCCTACTCTCCTTTGTTTTAGGTCAGCAAAAGAAGCAGAGGACAAAATAAAGAAGGCATTAGAAAAGGGAGAAATTCTCCCTACAGAAGCCAGATTTGACTCTAACTGTATTACACCAGGTAATATATTCTATTACTTAATTCCAAAGAATAGATGTAAAAATAAACATTTACAAGCAGTAATGCACTTTATCTCTGACAAAAGTTATTTTTCTTGCTGTTTTTCACTAGTATCTATGATGTGTAAATGCAATCTTGAATGACTCGTGAAATGTTTTGTATATAACTTGTAGATTTCTGTTTTCAGGAACTGAATTCATGGCCAGATTGCATGAACATCTTAAGTATTTTGTAAATATGAAGATTTCCACGGACAAATCCTGGCAAGGAGTAGCAGTTTACTTATCAGGCCATGAGGTTATTGAATTCTGTTAATGATTTACTTAAAATAAATTGTTATTTTATAGCAGAATGCCTACAAATTAATTTTTTTGTTGTTGTTTATTTTTTCTTTTTTTTGTATGCAGACTCCAGGAGAAGGAGAACATAAAATTATGGAGTTCATCAGATCCGAAAAAACAAAACCCCACCATGATCCAAATACAAGACACTGTCTCTATGGTTTAGATGCTGACTTGGTAGGTGGAGTTAATACAAACAACTAATGTCTATAATTGTGCCGTTCTTTCAAATGTTTTTGCTGTATTATAAGTGTATGAAGTACTAAAATGTTGTTAAACAGGCACATTATTTTTATTCTTTTAAATTTTTAAATTTGTAAAGAAACAGAACAATCAGCAAAGTTCCTAATATTTCTCATGTTGTGAATATCAGTTTCAAAATGTCTTAAAAGCCTTTTAACTTCTCCTTGTAACAGATTATGCTGGGATTAACAAGTCATGAAGCACACTTTGCACTCTTAAGAGAAGAAGTCAGATTTGGTGGTAAAAAATCTCAAAGGTGAACTGATTTTAACTGTTTTATTCTATGTATGATGAAATAAGATTCAAAAGATACAGAGTTATCAAAACTTTTATTGTTTTAATTATAAAGTCATTGTTTACCGTTTACTAGAAAAATGTGAATTTAGAGAAACCAACTTGTTAGGCATATGAATTAGTTAGCAAGGGAAAATGCCTGTTGTCAGGGCAGCTATTAAAAATCTTTAGAACTTTTGATTTCTCCATACTCTGAATGGAACAGCCCAAGCTGAACTGACAGTTTACGTAATTGTCTTTATAAATTAAAAAACAAAAACAAAAGCCCCTCTGTATACATTTCTCTGACTTTGTGCATGTAAGCAAGTTACTAGAAGAATTACTGAAAAGTGGCTGACTGTGTGCTTCTGTTCTGAGTTTGCCCATTTGAAATAATCTGTAGATTATCATTAGTCAAAATAAAGTCATATTAAAAGCAAATGTCATTTTCCCACTGTTCTTTTAGTCAAAAAAACCCCAACTTTTTGATGGGCTAATTCTATAAAATATGAATGAAAAGGCAAGACCCTCTGGTAGCATTTTTTTTTTTATCAAACATTTCTTTGTGTGTGTTCTGTTTTGTATCTGGAAAAAATTGCTCATTACAGTAATTTACTCTGTAACTTTTTAAAAGCCTGACAAATGCAGGTCTCCACTGCCTTCCTGTTACTGTCATTTTAGTGAGTATTTTATTCATGGAAAATTTGAAAATATTAAAACTGGTTCAAATAGGCATCTGACTCTCAGCAGCTTATTGGTTGAGAAAAGTTCATTGTTTTGGATCAGGATTCTCAGGTCTAATGACATAAAAAATAAAGAGATAAAAGATCCTTATAGGATCAACCTGGATTTTCCAGGATTCTTTGATATTAATTGTGGTGTTACACTTAAAGTGGCTGAGTTGGGTCTGGTGTTTCACATAGCCAAGTGTAGCTCAGGCTTGGTTTAGTACTTTTCATATAGCTCTGGGTTTCAAATGCAAGAGCTTCAGAGAACTTTGGACAATGTCAACTGTGTACAGGCACGTATGCACATGAAATTGCTTAGCCTGGCTTGTCCTTGGAGGTGCTCTTAACTAGCTCTAGTATCTAAAAATTGAAATAGTCTTTTCCAATTTAAAGTATATCAAAGTCTTCACTTTGTTAATCTTAATATCCTTTTGGTTTAGGTATTAGCTAATTTTAGTTAAGAGAAGAAAAAATGAATATATATTGATTTACTTATGACAGAAACTAATAGTAGGTTTGTCATTTTTGCACTTTAATACCATGTTTTGAAACTACTACTACTAAAATATGCATTTGGAGAAATGTTTCAAACTGAGTTCTTTTTTTTTTTTTTTTTTAAAGCAGAATTTCAGATGTCTTGAGAATTTCAATGCCTATATAACCTAGATAATTTAGACATGAATCTGTGTGCTTTGTATATAATCAAACTAATAGTATAATCAAACATGTAATATGAGCAGAAGTATACTGGTATGAGGTTAGGTGAAGTTGTCCTCTGTTTTGGAGAATAGAATAATTACCTAGTAGCTAGTTATAGCAACACAGAACTAGGCAAAGCTGCTAGGCTTTCTGTAAACTAGCTGTTTTCCATACAGTGCTGTCACGTGTGCGGTTTAGAGGATTCTAAGGCAAAATTTTATAGACTCAAAACTTTAACCATAAAATAGATGCAAATGTTATTTATACCTTGTATCTTCTGAAAAAAATACAATCCTAGTATAATTATGTATTTTTAGATAACTTTGAATTTATTACATGTTTTGAAAGTGTTCATAAATTGACTTAATACTTCAAATAATTTACAGAGCATGCGCACCAGAAGAAACCACATTTCATTTACTACACTTATCATTAATGAGAGAATATATTGATTATGAATTTTCACCAGTAAAAGTAAGTTCTAATGGAGTTGTGATTAAAAAAATGTGTGAAGGCTTTGTATGTAAACTTCATGTCCTTATTTTTTTTATTTTTATTTGCAGGACAAAATTTCCTTTGAATACGATATTGAAAGGATAATAGATGATTGGATCTTAATGGGTTTCCTTGTAGGCAATGATTTCATTCCTCATCTACCTCATTTACATATTAATCATGACGCACTGCCGCTACTTTATAGAACATACATGGCTATCTTGCCAGAACTGGGAGGTAAGTAGGAGCGGAAAAAAATGACTTAATGAAAAAGGTAACTATAGAACAGGCTAAGGTTAAGTATAAAGGTTAAATTTAAGCACCATCCTTCTAATATTACAATAATGCTTGATAATCCTGGCTGAAGTACAGTTCTAATCACCATTGTTATGGTAGTTAGACTTGAGCGTATTTGGGTTTTTTTGTTAGTTTGTTTTTAATTGTTTGTTTGCTACTGCTTTTGCTTTTTCTTATAGTGGTTCTTACAAAATAAAGCACCAAGCACTGCTTTTTCAGTATCCTAGTTGAGAAATTGACTATGCACACTGTGCAATAAATAGGAGTTTTGCGTTTTCTGTTAAGGGAATTAGTAAGATTGCATACTGCATACAGATTTTTATTGGACATCGGGGGCTAGTGAATGAAGAATAACTCAGTGTATGTAGAATTAAAGAATAAAGAACTGTAGTCTCTTGGTTTTATTCAGAGAAGGACCTTACAAAAGCGTGGAAACCAATACGTGAACAGTATTTTTTTTTTTTGTTAAATATTATGAAGGGGATGGGCAGGAACAATTGGTTCTGTTGTGTAAGGCAGAAACATTAGTGTTACAGTTTATATTTATTGATCTCATCATGTTAGAAATCTTAGTATTGTAACACCTTCTTTAGACAGCTAGCAAGGATGCACTGTAATATTTATCCTGTTTCTAAATTGCTATTTAAACCTTATTTAGATTTTAGTAAAATACATCAACAAAAAAACCCCACACCATTTATTTTTCAAACAGGTTACATAAATGAAAATGGGCACCTGAACTTAAAACGCTTTGAGAAGTATCTTGCAAGATTGTCAGATGTGAGTAACTTGGTAATTGTTCTGTGCAGAAAGGTATTGTTCCTTATATATAAATTCTATATAGTGCCCTAAAACATATCGTGCAGTTTTAATGAACTGCTAAATGACCGTGTTTACAGTTGGTAACATCAGCTGTTTTATCTTGGGATCCAATCAGTTGTCACCTGATCTTATAAGAGGAAAAAAGATAACTCGAGTATTTTGAATCATGTGTTAACTAGCACTAAGTAGAAATTCATGATAGAAGCATTTTCCATTGACTAATAAGCAGTCATAATGATCGAGGGTTGTACAGGCAGCATTATTCTTTGTTTCCTCTGCTTTACTGAATTTTAATTTCTTGTGGGTGGAAGGTGTCTTTGTAGATCTTGGAGTGCAATATTTTTTGAAAGTTTTTAGCAGAGATTGCTGGTAGGAAGCAGGGAAGTATTAAATTTTTGGAGCAGCAGCATTCTTCATAAAATGATACTAACTGGCCATTCAGTAGGCAATCCTGTGAAGTGCTCTGCAGTAATCCATCCTAGACATGAGAAGTGGTGCAAGTCAGTCCATAGAAATGGCAGTGCCACAGCCCTTTTTTTAAACTTTGAACACTCGGAGAAACAGAGAATATTCATCCGCTTCTACCTGAGAACCTTAAAATGGGGTTGATCTTTTAGTGTTAGGTATGTTGCACAAGACTGTATTACCCAGATCCTATATACCTCTATTGTTTGTGAAAGTTACTAACTCCTCTTGTTACCTATTGCTACCTGACAGAAAGAAAATAGGACTTGGGTATATGTTTTATTTGACAAGAAAAAAAGGCTGATCATATTAATCTATTAGATTAGTTGTAGCATGAGGGCAAAGTATTTGTGTATTAATGGCTCTGGTTGTAATATAAGACACATATTAAAAATGTTAATTTAAATTCAATTTAGATTCAGTTGTCCCTCAAGGTATTTTTATATTAACTTTAATCTTTCTGTGTAGTTTGATCGTGAACACTTCAGTGAAGTCTTTGTAGATTTAAAGTGGTTTGAAAGTAAAGTAGGCAATAAATACCTCAACGAGGCAGCTGGTATTGCAGCAGAAGAAGCCAGAAACAATAAACAAAAGAAACATAAGGTTAGTGTTTTATGTACTTGGTTCTGAAAACAAAAATGTTATTATCTCTACCAAATCAATAACATGCCTGCTACTGTAATTTAAATTTCATACAAGTTGAATGGTGTAAGTCTCAAGTTGTGGGTTTTTTTTGTTTGTTTTGTTTGTATGGTTTGGAGATCAAAATAATAGCAGAATGGAACATTTGAGGAATTGCCTGTATGCATTGTTGGTAATGAGTGATGAAATCGTTAAGTCAAGGTCAAGTTTTTTGTTTTGTTTTGTTTTTTAATCAAATCTTACAAAGCCTTTTTTTTTTTTTTTTTTTTTTTTTAAAAAATTTTTAAAAACTTTTTTTTTTTTTTTTTTTTTTTTTGGACAACTTGCCTGTACCTCAACTGCCACGAAACTTCTGGGTAAATTATAGGTAAGCTTTCTAAGCTTTAAAATTTTACTTCTTAATGCAGAGCCTGCTGGAAGTTTCTTAAATATCTCATTTACTCTGATTGATCATTTGTACGTATTGAATCCATCATCTTGCTCCTGGTCAACTTTTAGTGTTGAATAGACAAATATCAAATTGATTGATGTGAGCTATATCAGATCCATTATCAAACTGGCAGTTCTATACATAACTAAGCAGTGGGCAACAGCATACTTTTCAGAAAAATCCTGTCTCTGTTTTTTGCCTCTGGCCTACTGTCATGTTTTTAGTTTGTTTTTCTTCTTTTGCTTTTTTTGTTTTCCTCCTGCATTTTTGCTGTTCTTTAATATATGACTTGCAGTGATTGTATTTTTCATTGATAGGCTGTTGCAGTACCAGTAGGAAATTCCTTCAAGTTTAATCTGTCATCACATATCATTGTCCTGTTTTTTCATGCAATTTTAGATTTGTAAAAGCAAGATATTAGCTCTCCTATGATAAGATGTGCTGTATTCTGTTTTGTTTTCTTATTTGCCATAAAAGTTTGGAGTAGCTGTATAGTATTAGCTAGCCATCTTGACTGATCCTTTGGATGTCAGTAACAGTCAGGAGCTTACACAGATACAGGGGAAGAGGGCCTATTTAATGACTCCTGCTTATTGAAAGCCAGTCAGTGCTGTACAAAAAAGAGTATATAGCATTAAGTCATTATTTTCCCTGTATGAATGTGTGCAACATTTCATCTGTCCTTATTTCCTCAAAAAGTGAGTTGAACTCTATTAAAATCTGGTGTTTTTTTTTTTTTTTTTTTTTNGAGTTAAACTCTATTAAAATCTGGTGATTTTTTTTTTTTTTTTTTTTTTAAAAACTTGAAACCCAAAGATGATTGGGATTTATTTGATACGTATGCTGATTTATTTGATACGTATGCTCTTTCATCAGTTGTGTATGGATAGAATTATTTTCTTCAGGCAATTACAGAGAGGGAAATGTGTTTTTTTTATAAGGAATAATCAGACTATATATCTTGACTGCAGTATTTTGAGTTGCAGACTATATGATTATGTTTGGTATGTGCATATTTATTTATTTTTACTTCATCTCAAACATTAATTTAATAGGCTCAGGAAAATTCTATGTGTTTGGCTGCTCTAGAAAAAAATGAAGATGAAGCTGTGACCTCAAAAAGTAAGTGCAAAATAAGCGTTTCTTAGCTAGCCAATATTTTCATGCTTAAGTTAAAGGAGTGAACGAGTAAATCTCAAAAATGTGTTATTTTTTAAATTATTTGCCTAGGCATTTTGCTATACAATTTGAGATGAATGAACAGATTTTCCGTTTTAGAAGTTCATGAGTTTAGGACTCTTGATTGGGTTTTTAGGCATGCTCCACTTGTAAGAAATATCTTCTACTCCTGTAGTGAAGTATGATGTCATGGCTGTATAAATGTTGTTCAGTGACAGTAGACAGTGTTGTTAATTTTTTTCTTTTTAATTTTAAATGTTTTTAAAATATTTTCTGATAATTTACATTCCCTTACTCTTCTGTGCTCTTATAAGTATACAGTGTGCCTATCTAAATTTAACACAAAAAAAAAAATCCAGACTTTTTCCAGTTAGTTTCTACTTGATTGTTTTGTTTTCCTTGTACTTTCTGTACAAGGAGAGAACAAGCACTTTAACTGAATTGAGCAATAAAGTTAAGGCATCAAATAAAAACTAAATGTCTTGAAACCAAGACATCTTGTTTCAAGACACCTTATTATAGTGGAGAAGTTAATTCTAAGACAGTTTTTCATTACTTGTTTTCTAGATGCATTGGAGGATGAACCAGAAGATGATGATCTTTTTGAAACTGAGTTTAGGCAATACAAGAGAACTTACTACATGACTAAGATGGGTGTAGAAGTAGTTTCTGAGTAAGTCTCTGCTTTTTATTATTATCATTTTTTTATTTTTTATTTTTTTTAAAATATCAAGAGCAAGTCTTTCCTTATGCATTACCTAAGTCAGAATACTCATCCATGCTGAAGGCAGAAGAGAACTCTTGGCAGTGACTGTAGCTTAATACTTACTGGCTGATGCAAGAGATATGTCAGGTTTTCATAAAAATTATTTGAGACCCAGAGAGAAACAGTACGCTAATATTCAATAGTCTAGAAAGCTGTGCATTTATTAGATTCCCAAAATGCTCTATCTTATTCCCTTGTACAAAGAGGTAAGTCATTTTTATATTTATATAACTAATACTTACTCTCTCTTTTTTTTTAAAGTGACTTCCTGGCTGATCAAGCTAAATGTTATGTCCAGGCAATACAGTGGATTTTGCACTATTATTATCATGGAGTTCAGTCATGGAGCTGGTAGGAAAAATGTGGTTTTCACATGTAATATTTGAAACATTTAATATAGTTCTACGTATTTTTGATCAGTAAACACTGCAGTACTGCGGTTGACTCAAAATAACTTTTTCTTCTGTAGGTATTATCCTTATCATTATGCACCTTATCTGTCAGATATTCGCAACATCAGTGAACTCAAAATCAAATTTGAACTGGGAAAACCTTTCATGCCATTTGAACAACTTCTTGCTGTACTTCCTGCAGCTAGCAAAGATTTGTTACCTAAATGTTACCAGGTAGGGTTTTGAATTTAACAGTCCACTCATCTGTCTTGACTTTTTTTCTATTTTGAAGTTCATTTCTAGTTCATTTCTACTAAATGTGTGTGTGTGTGTGTGTTTATATATATAGTCTATCTCTAAATTTAGGTGTATGCTTAAATACTTAATTCTTACGGTCCTTCATACATTGTAAATTAAGTTAATAAGTACAAAATTACTCCCTAAGTAATTTCTGCACAGAACAGTTAAACAGTAGATGTTTAATTCTTCTTCAGACTTGAGTTGGCTTTAGTATCAAAATTCCTTTATGCCTTCCTGAATTAGTGTTAAATTGTCTATGTTGTTTGATTTCTCTCTTGTGTTTTTTGAGCATTTGATGGTTAGTCAAGACTCTCCTATTATAGAATACTATCCACCAGATTTTAAAACTGACCTAAATGGAAAACAGCAAGAATGGGAAGCTGTAGTATTAATCCCATTTATTGATGAGGTGAGTTCTTCTAGCATTTGATATCTATACAAGCTTGCATACAAATGTCCTGCCAGTCGTCTTATATATCTAGTTTCGTCTAGCTCTTATTTATCTAGTTTAGGCTAGTTCTAGTAGAACTATTATTTAGTTCTTTTAGAATTGCAGTTAATGGAAGTTTCAATGAACACTTGATAAGACCGTGAAAAAATATAGATATTTATGGTCTGGAAACTGAAGGCTAGATTAAGTTAACACAAGCAGATTTTGCTTTAACTAGGAAAAGTTTTGGATAAGGTATATGGGCTTTCTTTTTGTTTTTTCTTCTTGGGTTTGATCTAATTTTTTTTTTTTAATTCCCTTTCTAAAAGCATAAAAAGTACAATGTCTGAAAGTAAAATTTAAGAAAACCCTTAATAAATCTACTTATAGAAAATTCTCTTCACATATGCGAAAGGCCTTTAGAAACATTTTTGAAAATGTAATCTTCATCCTCCAAAGCTGTTCCACTGTAACCATCTGGCACTCCTGGTAGCAGGACATGAGGAAGGGGAGACTGCACTTACCCAATAATCATATTAACCAGAAAAGTGGTTATTATCCACCTTCCTAGTGTATATGTTGTGAACACTTTTTGTTGCCAATTTCACCTACATTTACTTCTTTTAATTTTAGAAACGACTGCTGCAGGCCATGGAATCATGTAATAAGTACCTTAAGGAAGAGGAGAAACGAAGAAATACTCACAGTGCTTGCTTAATGTACTGGTATGACAAAGATACTGAGTTCAAGTACATGTCACCATGGCCAGAAAAATTCCCTGCAATAGAAAGATGTCGTTCCAGGTAATACTGATGTGACTATTTTAGAGTGGACTAAAACTGGTTAGAATACTTGCTTTGGCATTTTAGCCCAAGCTTGTATCTGTGGATAGATACCCTAACATTTTTTTGAATGTTACATTAAATGCTATTTGTTGTGGACAGCACAGTAAAAATAATTGTCTCACTTCTTCAGGCTTCACTTTGCAAAGCAGATGAACCAAAGTTATATCAACAAAAGCACTTAAGAGAGTTATTAAACTATATGTAACATAGCAGGTGAGAGACTATTATAAATACCCAGTGGTAGTGGCAATTTATCAGCACACTAATTCCAGGCCCTTTGTAAACCATTGTAAATGTTAGGATTAGGGTCCAGTGCAGAGAATTAAATACAAGTGTTATGTTTATTTCCTCTTACTGAAAGCAAGCAGCTTTATTCAATACCAACTGAGATGTCAAGACTTAATGGAAATAAAACATTAATTGTAATCTAACTTAAGCGAAATAGTGGATGAATAGTGTAGGAGGAGTTCTGTTGCAAGAATGCATTTAATGAAGAATTATGTGTAGAATCATTATGGTTGGAAAAGACCTTCCAGATCATTAAGTCCACTCGTAAAACCTTCAAAACCCTGCCTGCCAAACAGTGTCCCTAAGTGCCGCATCTACACCTTCCTTGACCACTGCCAAGGGCAGTGACTCCACCACTCCCTGGGTATCTGTAAGTAGCTATAAAGATGAACGATTCCGTTTGCAACTGTTGTTAGTTTAGAATTTGAAAATAATTATGAATTAAAATATCAAGATTGTGACCTACTTTAGGTTTTGTCTTGTTTGTGAGCAGTAGTGTCTTGGCAGAAACAGCATGGGTTTCATAACTCATTGTACAGGTTTTTATACAAATGGCTCAAGTTAATTGCCACTATCAGTAAGTATGCCAGTTTCTTAAAGTACAAAAATGCTTTCTTAGAGCCAACTGTGAATTTGTACAAGGACAGTTTGTTTATTTTTTAGGTATAAAACAATTCCTTTGGATGCGTGGCATGTAGAAATAACCCACAATAAAATAACTAAAATCAACAAGAGTGCATTATATTTCTGTGGATTTCCTACTTTGAAGCACATTAAACATAAGGTAAATGATTTTTCTACTCTTACTATTTTCATTTAATAATTTGTATTAAATGTACTTTAATTTATGTACTTTTATGTACGTAAATTAAATTAAAATAATTTATGTACTTTTTTTTTTTTTCTCCTCATCCAGTTCTATCTTAAGAAAAGTGGTGTACAGGTGTTTCAGCAAAGCAGCCATGGAGAAAATATGATGTTAGAAATCATAGTTGATGAGAATCCAAAAGAACAGGTAAGTACAAGCAAGGCAAAGACTTTTAAAAGAATATATGCTGTGATTAAAAAGCCAAAATTTATTAAACAGTCAAATCTGATATTTTGTTTCTTTATCTTATTAATAATGGATATTAAGAGAAAAATATTTAAAGTAATACTAAAAAGTGTCAAAGAAATCAAAAATCCAGCAGACCTTTTAAAATCTCCTGTACTGGTTAAATAATTCAAATGACTGTCTCCAAATTTTTGTAAAATTTGTTTAACTAGTAATACTTTGATTTCAACTTGAACTTTAGGTGTTAAGTTTGTCAAAATTAATTTTTGTAAATTTACACTTAGGTAAAAGTTTTACAAGGTAGATGATTTTGCCTCTCATTTCATCCAGTAAAACATAGTTGAATGCCCAAGAATAAGTGAATGAATAAATTGCTGGAGTAAGAAATCTGGAGTTCTTAACTGCTAACCTGAAGTTTAGACTGTAACCTCAGGATGTTCTTGATGTCTATTTGGACATAGGTACTGCTTGTTTGTTGCAGTAAGATACAAAAGTAAAATCTATAAAATAAAGTATTTTAGCAATCTCAAAATAAATTTTCTGTCTGAATATTGTAATTCCCAGAGACACAAATAGTTCTGAGCAATTTAGCAAGAGACACTGAGGAATCCTAATCCAGGAAATAAAAACACAAATCTTAAAACTAACATAGTGTGCCAAATGTAAAAAGCCTCATCTGAAGTATGATACTCAATTCTAAAAAAGTGAAATACAGTTTTCATCAATTCTAGACAGATAGTGTATGTAGAAGGTATCAAAACAAAAGTCAATAAGCAAAAATTACTTCCTTCTGTTCTGCAAGAAATACTGTTCTTTAACTAGAATAATTAGAAATACAAATACATTTCACATTAAAAAAATCATTTTAATACGCTAAAAACTTAATAATAACTTGTGGAGTTTTTGTTGGTTTTCCAGACTGTAGAAAATGTTGCCAGTTTGGTACTTGGAAAGCTTGTGTTTGTTAACTGGCCACACCTCGAAGAAGCCAGAGTTGTTGCTGTGTCAGATGGAGAAACTAAGTAAGAAACATTTCATAAATAATTGAAAACAAAGCTTAGGTACTGCCTTTTTTTTTTTTTTTTTTTTTTTTTTTAAGTATATATTTAACAGTGAATGAAACTGGATAGATCAAAAGCTGTTTGGTGGCAGAAGTTTTGTTTAGAAATGTTTAGAGGTTTGAGTGTCAAAGGCTAGCCCTCTACTATTTTGCTCTACATGCAGAAGTTTAGGAGAGCGGATTCTTATACCCAGGAGGAAGAAGAACATGTGAAATCCACACAGAATAACATAAAGGATAACATTTCCCTAGAACCTTCCTTATATAGACATGCACTCATATATACTCATGCACTTTTATAAAACTCGTATGTTTTATAAAAAGCACACAGCGTGGTCTGTTGTGAAACAGATAGAAAAATCTGTGCTACAGATTTTCCAGATCTACAGTTAACTTCTAATCGCTATAAGTTCTGCTCACAGTTGGTTACATCTAGATTGTTCCTATTTGGGTAAATGATACTTCTTAAAATATTCTCAAGGTTTTTTTTGGAAGAACCCCATGGAACACAGAAGCTTTACATGGGAAATGCAGTGCCGCCAACTAAAGTGGCATATGTTGGAGACAAGGAACAAAATGTATGGTTAAAAGAAGTTCAAGGAGTTTCAGAACTGTAAGTAACTTTGAAAATCAAAGTGTAATTTTGCATTTTATGGCTTAGTTATGTTTGGTTAGAGCTATATTATAGCTCTAATTAGCAGACAAGAGTTTCTGCATATATGGTTATAACAAGTCCATAAGAATAAAAGCACATAAAAATAAAAACATCTGTTTCAAAACGTGTGGTGTTAGTCACTTAGTATTTAAGATGAGGTGATATTATGAAAGTTATCAGATGAGTAAGTTGCAATATTTACTCAGTCAATTTTTTCATTCCAGGGTTAGTAATTCTCAGTTGTAGGTAGTCTATAATGGAGTTATACAATACCAAAGCACAACTTTATTAGCTTAGAGGTGTTAAATTTGATTATAGTTCACACTTTTAGAGTGTGGATGCCTACTGGAACTCACCTGAGTTAGACTACCTTGATGCGTTATCATCTGTTGAATTAAATGCCTTAATTGCCTTGAACCCTTCCCACTGTAAGGCCAAAATATGTTTAAATTAATACAGGCAAGCAGGCTATTAGAATTTCTTTAAGAGTATTGGTGGGTTTTTTGTTTGTTTGTTGGTTTTTAAATAAATAAGTTTGACCTTGGTTTGTGTACTGTAATAAAACTAAATGTTCTATTTTGTGCTCAGTTACCAGAGAAGAAAAGGAATAATTATTCATGAAACATCAGTAGTTGTGTATGCTCAGTTACTCACTGGTAATAGGTATCAACTAAAGCAAAATGGTGAAGTTTATTTGGAGAAACAGTGGTCAAAACAGGCTCTTCCTTTTGTTTACCAAACTGTTGTCAAGGTAAATATACAAGTTCAATATCTTGTACATAGCTCCTTATTCCTTATTCTTATACACGTGCTTTAGGTGCCGGTACTGGAGCCAGGGAGTTTGGACTAGATCTCTAGAGATCCCTTCCAGCATTAACCATTATGTGATTTCATTAAAAGGCAAAAGAACCAAGGCTCCTTTAAAGCAAATGAAACAAAAATTAATAAGCATCTTAAATATGTGACACTTTTTATAACAAAAAATTAAACTATTTAAAAAGGAATTTTGTGCAGTAAATTCTTTATCTCAGGTTGGGACCCCATTGCACAATTCAAAGATCTTGCTTGAAGAAAGAGCTCTATCATTTTTTTAATGGCATTTTGAATTGGTTGTATTTTGCCAGGTAGCATATATAGTGGGTTTTGTAACTTCATTTGTAATATAGCCTTAACTTCACTACTTTCAAAGAATCATTTCAGATTCGAAGAGAATACTTTTCAAATATGTTAGAGTAAGTACTTATTTATGTGAGCTTGTTAATAATTCTACTGGAACTGAACAATATTTAACTTTTAACAGCGAGTTTTATGTTTTTTCATATAGGATATCAAAGCCTTTGATTCTCGTTTTTCAAACATCAAAACTCTGGATGACTTGTTTCCATCTGGGAGTACTGCCTTTATGCTGGGATCTCCTTACTATGGCTGCATGGGAGAAGTTAGTTACTAGATTTCTTTTTTTCCCCTTTAGATTTTTCAAGCCTAAAATGATTAAAGGTACTAGGTAGTAGTATTGGTCATTAGATATAACTAGCTTTTTGGGATGGTTTAGCCAGTGTAGGGATTCTGCTTTCCCTAGCTCTGTTTGTGATATAACAGGATAAAGATTACATAGCTTTAATGCAGAATTGCGTTTTAGTAATTACTTGGGATAATTTTCAATATGTAGAAATTCCCTTTGGGACAAATTTCAGTCAGTGATTCCTCTAATGCTCTTTGGGTGTCTCTGTAAGGAAGCTGTGCGGGGTTAAAGAAGGCAGTGAATGCCAAGGCATCTTTGTGCATACTGCAACGAAATTGTTAATCAAGTAGACTTCAGGGTGTAGGCTTATTGCCTTTTTTTTTTTTTTTTTTTTTTCCTGAGAACTATTTAATGAGTTTTGTTTCTCCCCAAGGTTCAAGATTCACACGATGTGATCTCAGAAGGTAGAATTCGTGTGGTTTTCAACATTCCATGTGAACCCCAGCTTGATCCCTTAATTCAGAACCAGCATGTAAGTGCTTCTAGTTTTGTAGTATAAGCTTAAACGTGGTATCGAATGTAGTCTGCAAGGGTAAAAGTCTTTAACAGATGTTTCAATATTATTCATTTGCCCTTTGTGTGAAAATCCTTATTCTTATCCCTTGGGAATAGCCGATACTTTTTGTTTATCTGTTTTTTAAAGAAATATTCTGTGAAATACAATCCTGCATATATTTTGGCCAGTCGTCTTGGAGTAAGCGGATATCTTGTCTCCAGATTTACAGGCAGTATCTTTATTGGAAGAGGATCAAAGAAAAAGTAAGTTTATATCCAAGTATATTTGCAAATTTTGATAGTAGAGAAGCTCGAAAATTCTAATACTGCTCTGCAGAAATTCTACAATGTTCAATGCTGTTCTTCTGTACAATAATGTATAACTTCAATCTCTAATTTAAAACTTTCTTCAGAGCGTATTTGTTGTAAATGAAATTCGTGTGCACTGTGCTTCCCTTCTACCATGTACTTATTTGTCTTGTTAATTGGTGGTTAGTGAAGTATTGCCATATTGGCCTTAACATTCTAGAAGGGGAAAAAAAGGCCTTTCCTAGTTAGCTGTTTGCATAATTCAAGCTAAGTTTGACCTAACAAGCATTTTGGTTCTGTTGTGTCTAACCATTTATTCTGGTTTCATTTAAGTTCATACCTCTAACTATTGGTTAGTGTTTGAGTAAACTTAAACTATTTTTCACTGAAAAAAAAAATATTTAAAGATAAATGAAGACTGACATGAGGCTGGCTTGTGCTTCAGACTCAATTTTCAAACAGAAGCTGTGGACACAGTCTCCTGCCTGCCCTCTGAAAGCTGAGCAACGATTGTATCATTGAAGTAAAGCTTCCCTATGTCTCTCTAAATACATCATGGGTTTATAGAGATGGAGAGAGGGCTATGGGAGCAGCACTAGAAAAACATACTTTTCTCATACTATACAACTGGAGATATATCTCCAATTTCCTTGTAGTCTCTTCCCCCAAGTTATGGGGCCTTTCCTCAAAAAATTGCATTCTGGTAATTGTGACACACCAGGAACAGTATGGTTATGTGTGACGCACAAAGTTAGAAGCTCTGCTACTTCCCTTTCTCCTGCATGTTCAGCCACCCACTCAAGGAAAGGAGCTTCTAGTGCGTTTTAACTTCCTGGGCAGGAAGAATTCTGTTGGTGTCCAAAAATAGTTCTGTCATCTCCTTTCTTCCATAATGTTGGATCCTGCAATACATCACTTGCTCTCTGCCTGCGTTTATTTTCTTTATCCAGGTAATAGGTTGCATTTGCTCTTCTTATGGCTTCTGTTACATTATCCAATTTTAGAAGATCTTTCATAGTTATTGATATTATGCCCCAAGGCAGGGGATTTGCTGCTAAGTGAGGTATAAGGAGGCAGGCTGTAACACTTGAAAGCCTGTTCATTCTTCCAAATCCTTTCAGCATGCTCATTACCATATTATTCTCCCAATTTAGCGTTTCTGCTGTTTCTACTCCCCTCTTAGGGAGTAGAAGAGATAAGAGAGAGGAAGCCCTCGGAAGATGGTCAAAGCAATATGTGTAATGAGCATAATGCAGGGGATCTTCTGTATCATTTTGAATCCAATATATGTATTTAGTGCAAGTAGCTTCAATTCTTGGATGTCTCACCTTAATAGAGATGCAACCTTCCTTTGGAGATTGATGTTGGGCTATACACCATAATCCTTTTATCCCTCTAACGTGAATTTCTAAATGATAATGATACCTATTTGTTCCTCTATTAAAAGAAAGATTCTCCCATCCTGTACAGCAGCAGAATTCCAGCTCTGATTCCTCTGACCACCATATCTCAAAACGACTGTGCTGCCTTAAAGTCTTTAGTTATTGTGATTATAGTAGCATGATTTCCGCTGCTTACATTTTTCCATACTGCTGTTGTGGGATTGGATTAAATTTAACAGTCCCTTCAATTCAATTCTGTCCTTCCTCCACCCCCCATAATACAGTCAATATTATTAAGCCTAACAATGTGGTAATTCCCTTTTCTGGAGATTTCATAGCTTCCCTAGATTTTCAGTTTTTAATCCTTTGCAATATCATATGCAAGGGGTCCTCAGGACATTCGCACTGGTATCCTGGAGCTGCTTTTATCCTTGTATAATGAAGCCACAGTTCAATACCCTCTACCTTTACTACAATGTGGGCTGTCAAGAGTACTTGGCAAGGTCCTTTCCACTTCTCCTTCAGTGGTTTTGAGCTCCAGGCTTTCACGTAGACGAAATCTCCTAGTTGATAAGGATGCACAGGAGTATCAAGAGTGAGGTGTCCTGTCAGGACGATGTGCCGCCAAAGGGATGCCAAAGTCTAAAGAGATTAAGTACAAATGCAAATCTGTAATACCTTTTACATGTATCTCTCCACGGAGTTCTGATGCCTGATAAGGTTTTCCGTATAGTAATTCATATGGACTAATTTTATTTCTTGCATTAGGCTGCATCCTGATTCTCAAGAGGGCTAATGGTAAAGCCTGTAGCCACTTCATTGAAGTTTCCTGACATATTTTACTAATTTGTAGTTTGAGAGTTTGATTCATCCTCTCCACCTTTCCACTTGACTGAGGTCTCCAAGGGGTCTGTAGATCCCATTTAATCCCAAGAACCTTCGCAAGTTGTACTATATCAGCCACAAAATGAGGACCTCTGTCAGAGGACATCCCTATTGGAACACCAAACCTGGGTATGATTTCTTGTAATAATACCTTGGTTACCTCTTGTGCCTTGTTGGTGCGACAGGGAAAGGCTTCTGGCCATCCTGAAAAGGTGTCAGTTACCACCAACAGATACCCGTAACCTCTTTGTCTTGGCAGTTCTGAGAAATCGATCTGTCAATAGTCCGCAGGGGAATTGCCCTGTTTAATAATTCCTGGAGGAGGCCTCTTTCTATTCGTTGGATTATTTCTGAGGCATAGGGGACACTTTGCAGTAGCAGATTTTACAATTCCTGTCATTCCCACATTGACAACTGAATTTACTAAACTAGAAATCATAGCCTCCCTTCCCCAGTGTCTTTGTGTTTCCTTTCTACGATTTCAGTCATTATTGGCTGAGGGACAATAATTTGTTTCGCTGAGGTCACTAACAATCCTTCATCATTCAATGTTGCATTTAATGTAGTTGCTATTTCTTATCCGCCTCATTATATTTAGGCCTCACCTCTGGGAGCTCAATCCTTTTTACGGATACTAGGGCCAAGATGTCTTGTTCAGCAGCCTCCCTTGCAGCTTCATCAGCCAACTTATTTCCCACGTGTACTGCCATCTGGCCAAATTGATGTGCTTCACAATGCATTATGGCCATCCCTCTTGGTCGTTTTATGTTCTGTAGAAGCTGAAGGATTTCTTCCTTACACTTGATGGGTGATCCTTGAGAAGATAACAGCCCCCTCTCTTTCCAGATGGCTCCATGAGCATGGACCACTCTGAACACTTATTTGGAATCAATCCATATTTACCTTTTGGTCTTTGGCTATTCTGAGAGCCTGGCTCAATGCCACCAACTCTGCCTTTTGTACTGATGTATTGGAAGGGAGGAACTCTGCCTTTAACACCTGGGTAGTGGTAACTACTGCGTATCCAGCAATCCATCTTCCAGCTCGTAGAAGACTGCTGCCATCTGTGAACAACTCCAAATCAGGATTAGTTAATGGCTCATCTCTTAGATCCTGTCTGCTTGAATACACATGTTCAGTAGTCTGCAGGCAATCATGTTATAGAGGTTTGCAGTCCCCTAATTTGGGATTCAAAAACATTGCTGGGTTCATTGCTGTGGTAGTTTTAAGCTCCACGTCATCCTGTTATAATAGGACAACCTGATATTTCAGCATATGGCTAGGAGACAACCAATGTACTCCTTTTTGTTCCAGAACAGATACTACCACATGCAGCACGTAGACTGTGATCTTCTCTCCAGTTGCCAGCTTTCTAGATTCCTGAATCAAAAGGACAGTTGCAGCTATTGCCCGCAAACATCCTGGCCACCCTTTACTCACATTTTCCAGCTGTTTGGAGAAGTATCCCACGGCCCTCCTCCATATACCTAATTTCTGAGTTAGCACTCCCATGGCCAGGTGTAATCATTTGTGTATAAACAGCTCAAATGGCTTTGATAAATCAGGTAATCCAAGAGCTCATGCCAACATCAATGCCCTTTTCAAGTTTTTGAAAGCTGTTTGGCATCCAGGGGTTTACAATAAGTGGTTTTCTTTTGACCCCTTTAAGGTTTCATAAAGGGGTCTTACCATCAATCCATAGTTAACAATCCACAGTCTGCACCAGCCAACCATACCCAGGAACACTCAATTCTCATGCAGTTCTTGGTTCTGGAGTTTGGCAGATTGCCTCTTTCCTGTCGTTTCCTGGTTTCCTTTGTCCTCGTGAGATCTCGAGACCTAAANTTCCTTTGTCCTCGAGACAAAGATCTCGAGACCTAAATAAGTCACAGTCTCCTTTCTTATCTGAGCTTTACTCCTCGATGTGCAAAATCCTCCGTGTCCCAAGAAATTTAACAGACTTTTGGTCATTTGTAGACCATTTGTAGATTTGAGGATTTGTAAATCCTCCTTTGCATGTGCCTCTTTCGAGCAGTATTTAAGACCATTCTCTTTTCAGTACTGTCTAATAGTGTGTCTAACATTACTTGCAGATCATTCCAGTCAGGATCTTGAGTCCTAATTATAGTTTCAAACACTTCAGCTGTCTTCTCTGGATCCTCCCTGTAAACACCCCCAACTTCCTTCCAAGACATTGCCTGTTATCGAAAAGGGCACTTTTATGGAAACTGTTCCGTCAACAACTATTACCCGTTATGCTGACAAATTATGGGTCTGCCCCCCCACACACTTTTCTTGCAACAGCCACCAGATGCAAAGTTCAGACACGAGCAACCGACCACGAGAGTACCGATGCCACTCCAAGTTTTAAAATGCTACAATTAATCAATCGCCAAATATGAGATCCAGACAAAGAAACCTGATACCATTCCAAGTGTCAGCACCACAGTTACCCAGCAGTACAGGCCTGATTTTAAGCCTTTGATGGAACTTTAACACATACAATCCTGGTTTCATCCTTTATGCTGCAGCTACCCTGTAGCCCTCCCTGCAAAGCTTTTGCTTCGTCTGACGGGCGAGCTTTTTGGCCAACCCCTTCGACCGAACCTGACCCCTTCCCTTAGGTACGTACCTTTGCCCAACCCTGCAGAGCTTTCACCTTGTCTTACAGGCAGACAACCTTTTTAAGGATCCTTCTATCAATACAAGAATGCCTTTACCTTCCCAGGGGTCTTGCTCTGAGCAATTCAGTCCAGGGATCGGAGGTTCTCCCAAGAATCCCTCAGTGCTGGCTGGAGGTACAGCAATCCCGTGGATCCGTCGAGGTTCAGAAGCAGTGTTCCATCTGGGTCGCCAGAAAGTGTCACTGAAAACTGAGAGGAAAAAAAAAAACTCTTAACATTGATGTAGTATTAAGCAGCAGCTTTTGCTTTATTGCAGCGCTGGGTGCACGGGGGATAGCTCCACCTATCATGCACACCCTAAGGTGCACTTGCTAAAACTTTTATTTCTCTATTAGCTACATATGCATTAAGTTCTAGGACTAATCATACATATTGAATCTATTTCCCAGACTAATTACAATATACCCCACCCTCGTGCACGTGCGCCCTCTGCCCCTTTGGTGGACTCTGATGGGCTTTTGAGACCCCCTGGTGGTCATCTCACTCTGTCCACTTGATGACATCCTGGAGCCCATATAGGGCCCTATTGTGTCATCCTGGAACTCACTTCCATATAGGGCCCTATTTTGGCTCAGAGGCCCTGTTTTGGTCCTACTGCCCAGTTCCAGATAGTTCTTTGAAGATACGGTGGTCCTTATCTTTGTCTTCGACCGGTCTTTGCTGTTTTTTTCCATATTCTTTCATGATGTCCCAGGAACATCTGCTGTTTTGTCTGTACCTTCCAGCGACAACAGTGAAAACGTGTCCTTGGGTGCATTCTCTTCTGGGGTTTCTCATAACACTTAAAATCCTTTTGCCCTAGTAAAAATCTGTTTCATTGTTTACATGCAGCTCAAAGGTGCAGAAGAGCATGCAGGTTAATGCAGTTTAGACATGCCAGACAGTTGCTGAAAACTGGCTCATGCTCGTTGTTCCTCTGTCTTGCTGGGTCATCATAAAGAGAACAGGAATCCTTAACTATGGGGACGCCCCTTCTGTAGATGGAGTTTAGATTTTCCTGCAGACACATAAGAAAAATCTTCATTCTTCATATACACTTCTGCCAGGACATGTGAGAGAGAAAAATTACACAAATACTGTAGTGGTTCTGAATCCTTGTGTTTTTGAGGAATCTCTCAAAAAGGAGTTGATATTCTCTCAGAAGGTGAAATCAAGGTTGTGTCATTTCTCTTACAGCTAACAAAGGCGGTGATTATAGTTCAGGGTTCATGATTCCAAGTATTTTCACAACAATCTTTCCTGTATCAGGCAAAAGGTGAAGAAAATGGTGGGGTTTTTTTTTA
Source organism: Crypturellus undulatus (assembly GCA_013389825.1). Taxonomy (NCBI): domain Eukaryota; kingdom Metazoa; phylum Chordata; class Aves; order Tinamiformes; family Tinamidae; genus Crypturellus; species Crypturellus undulatus. The sequence continues at coordinate 233,793 of VWPW01014762.1, forward strand.
ATTAATGTTAAAAATAAAGTAATGTCTAAGTAGATCACTAGGCTAAAATATTTTTTTTCAGTTGAGCATTTATTTAGATTAAAACTCTTCCTTAGAATTCTCCACAGTGGAAGTTCTCTGTAACAACCAGTCAGTGGAAGAAGACAACAAAATACTATATTCAACATTTTGCCAACTAGTTGGAAAAATTACTTTGATTTGATAGAAATTAACCCATGTGTAGGGTAAAGAAATGCCTTGTCCTGCTGAGAATAAAAGTGGAATTGGAGTCTGATGTTTAATTTATACTTTTAATTAAGGAATAACAACTATACATTTTTTTTACAGTTAAGGTTAAACTTTTTAAGTGTATGAGGAAATGAATATCAGAACTATGTTTCTGAATGTCAGAACTATGTTTTCAAAGTACAGCTCACTAAAGTAGTGTTTGATACACAAGCATTTTCTCTGACTTAATATATACATATGCTCCGCTAATGTTGAGGGATATGCTTCCTCATCATAGTAAATTCCAGGTAAATTTTGGTTGGTTAGATCTCCTTTAAGGAAGGGAAAATATTCCCTACCCTCATTTACAGTAGGATAAGATACAGCTGCTATAGTACAGTGGATGTCCTGTAACTTTATAGCTGTTGTGTACTAATAAGTAAACAGTTCAATGAAATGATTTTTTATATATTTTGTGTCTTAAGGATGTATGTGTATGCATGTACAGGTATATGTATATATTACTGCAAGTTAATGTTTCCTTATTTCTAGTCCTCATGGAGATCACAAAGCAAATGTGGGGCTGAACCTGAAATTTAATAAGAAAAATGAAGAAGTTCCTGGCTATACTAAGAAAGTTGGAAATCAATGGATGTACTCTTCTGCAGTAGAACAACTACTTGCTGAATATTTAGAAAGGTAAGTATTAAATATGGACTTCATCTAGACTATCCAACCTCATATCAGTTGCAGGAGTTTGTTGTTCTGGACACAGGTGTTGTAAGAACTTGTGAAGTTTTTTTTGGCAATTGGTTGATGGAATTTCTTTCCTTCAGTATACTCTCCTCCCCAGACTGGGTATATTACTTCTTCAGTTTTTAAGTTCTGGTGAAGCATACTTAGGACAGAATGATTTTGTCAGCAGTTACATTGATAAGTGAACAATTAGACATGAATGTTAGTTAAAAAAAAAAAAAATCTATATATATTTATGTGTATTTATATCTAGACTCCAGAAAATTTTAGACCCCATCATAATTTGTTTTGATGAGGCACTTCTGGGCCATAGGTGAAACTAAATCTGTGTTCTATTTATCCACTCCTTAGAGTGCCTGAGCTCTTCAATTATATATCCAAGAATAGCCAAGAAGATATATTCTATGAAGATGACATTTGGCCTGGCGAGGATGAGAATGGGTAAGGCTGAATCTGGGGGTGACCATTTAGTGGCTGCTGAGTAGCTGAAACCTTTATGTTCCTTCATATTGTTTGGTGATAAAATTATCAACATGTTGTACATTTTAGTTGGGATATCAAAGTCTCTGTCAGACTCCTGTTTCAAGAAAAAGATTAATTTAATTTTCAATATCTACTTTAAAAATTTTGGTTTTGAAATCCTCTTCAATATTACATAGGTGTAAAGCAGTCAGAAAGTCACTAAAAGATCCTTTTTGAAAAATAAGCAATAAACATTAAGCCTTTGAAGTGATTTTCAGTATGAAAGATAATGCATGCAGTGCTATTCTTCCTTACACATTCAGTCAGCTCTGTGTAGTTACAGTATTTCATGTTAGTTCACATAGTTGACCAACTCTGTATGTAGCTATTCAGTTGATATTTACATTTGGAAGCTGAAAGTAAAAGATGTTTCAAAAAGGAAGACAAGGAGCAAGCTTGGTTCCAGATACAATGTATTAATAATCAAAAAACTAGATTTTATTTCTAGCTACTTCAAGCTGTTGAGGGGTCTAAGTTCGTAAATCTACACAGTCCTGCACTGTACGTGACTTTGCCAGGTGGGCATATCATCATAGGACTTTTCTATTAAAAATCTCAAGCTCATGCCCTCTACATCCTGAAGTTTGTTCATATCTGCTGTGAGAAACAGCTGGCCACAGAACCTTTGATCTCAGGCAGACATGGTTAGTTCTTTGGATAGAAATTTAATTTGTAGAATAGGCTTTACAGACTATTTTTTACAGACTTTTTTTTTTCCCCAAAGAGTGTGTTTTTGAAATAGTATTGCATTATTCACTTGTGGGCTTTTTACTTCACAAATGTATACAAGCATGTGCCTATGTTGTAGTATGTATCTGAAAAATTAAGTAGCATGATTATGTGCTTAATCAGTGTAAGTGATTTTAATCAACAACTTTTCTATTTAGGGCTGAGAAAGTTCAAGAAATTGTGGCTTGGCTAAAGGCACATCCTGTTTCTGCTTTGTCTCGCTCATCTTGTGACTTACAAATTTTGGATGCAGCCATTGTTGAGAAAATTGAAGAAGAAATAGAGAAATGCAAGGTATATAGCTTGATACCACTGTGAACAGTGATAAACTGAAACACAACTGTTAGTAATTTTTCAAGATTTTGAATTACAGTAAGATGCTTAAGGATTATTTATTCATCTAAAGAAAAATAATACAGACTAATGTAAGTGCTGATTTCACAGTGTAGATTGTCACAGTAATTCAGGGAAGTGCATTAATAACTTTTCTGCTTTGGCTTTCTTTTTGAGGTGATTCAACAGCTGTAGGATGTACTCTGAAGCTCCTCTGCCTTTTGATTTCAGAAAGCAATAGCTACCAAATAAATTGTGAACAACTCGAGTGCTGTTTCCAAGCGCTGTCCCAACCTTTCTTTCATTGCAGCTTCTCTTTGACATGAGGAAAAGTGGGTGGTGGCTTCCTCAAGGAAGTTACTAAAGGAAAAAAATGAGAGGCAAAACTACATGAAGTGGGGATTGTTTTTCTTTGAAGTTGTTGGAAGGACACAAAGGTGTGAATTGGTGTGAATTCTGGAATTAGTCGAACAATGAAAACTCATCAGTAGGAAGTCAGTCATGTTTTTAGCAACTGGATATAGTCATTTTAAACACTTCATGAAAGCTGTATGTCTTTATCTAAACAAAAGAATGTCTTTGCTGTCTCTTCGAATGTTTTGTTAAACCTGAAAACCAAATCTAATGACTTTTTTTTTCCTTTCCTTTAGCAGAGGAAGAGCAACAAGAAGGTGCGAGTAACTGTGAAACCTCACTTACTGTATAGAGTAAGTGACATCAAAAGTTTTTGATTGAAAATGAAATTGTCCACATAATATTTATTTTACTTAAATGTAATTTTATCAGCATTCAAAAAGCAGAACTGTAGTACAGTATTAATTGAAAAAATCAGTATGAGGCCTTCTGGAAAATCAGTTTGGAAGGGAAAGGTCTCCTTCTCTAAAGGGAAAGAATTAACTACAGACTCCTTCATGTATTATAGAAATATTCAGTTCTTTTGTTTAATCTTTTGTCTTTGGTGGTCCTGCAATTCTCACTGCTTTCACGGGAGTATAATGAAGGCAGAGTAAAATGTGCTTTGTATTTGTCACTTTTTCCTTATTCTGCTTTTTCTCTTGATCCTGACAAGCTGTTGATCTTACTTGATATTTCGCGGGTACCCATGTTACTGACATAGGCAGTTATTGCTCACTAATTCTATTTTGTTTCTGTTGATCCCTTTGGTCTCTCTTGGATCTTGCAAGGCACCTCTGTTTCCCAGGCAAAAGCAGCGAGTCAGTGTTGCAAGAAAAAAAAAACTGCATTTTGTTGCTTTGTGTCAGCAGGAAGAAAGCTTCTATGTTATTAAGCAATGCTAACATAGTCTTTTGGTTATTTCAGCCTTTAGAACAACAGAATGGGGTTGTTCCTGATCGAGATGCGGAGTATAGGCTGTTTGATCGTGTCGTCAATGTGAGAGAGAACTTTTCTGTTCCTGTTGGTCTTCGAGGCACCATTATAGGAATTAAAGGAGGTAATATTTTCTTTATGGTTAGAGTATTATAACTATATTATAGCTAAGCTGCTTGAAAACAGGCTGCAGGATAGTGTTTTGTATAATGGTTGTGAAAATTTCTCAACTAAGAAGCATATATAGTTGGGAGCCACTAGTGCCATATTTTCTGTTGTGAATTAACTCTGCAGGTTATCTCTTTTTATTTCATTTGTTAGGCAGTTGTACTTTGAATACAAAATTACTTATCCTTTGTTCCTTTTTAATGTGAAAAAGTCAGGGAGATCAATGAAAAGGAGTAAGGACTGACAAATAAAAGTAAATGAAGTAGGATATAGACAAAATAAAGAGAAATTGAGGTAGCAGAAAGAAAATGGAACCAAGTATTTGCCCAGTTGCTTGCACTGAATTTAAAATTCAGTGATTTGTGTCTCAATTTGTTTTATTTGGGTTTTGAATTTTACTCCATGATAGTCCATTTCGGTTACGTTACTTGTATTTAAATCTTCTTTGACTCCAAGATTGTCCACAAGTCTCTCTTCAGGTAAACAAAAGGATTCACCAAAGCAGATATTACCTAAAAGTTTGAGATTTAGTGATAAAATTGCTTATGTAGCCTAGCATTTTAGCTTTTATTTTCTCATTCAGTCTGCATCCAACAGAATCTTGAATAAACTACATTTGATTGAGGCTTTTTAGAGATACACTCTTTACAATAATTGTACATTAGTGAAAATTTCAAAAAAAAGTTAAACTGTTGTCATTATATGAGCAATGTTTAAGAGAAAGATCTTGTTAAAACTGTCACTAAAGGTGGCTTGTATCTTCTTTCTGAAACTGTAATATCAATAAGGCAATTGTGACATTTTTACTGCTTGCTCTAAGCTGCAGTTCTGTGAACAAGCTGCTGTGCATGGTTTCTGTTAAAGGAGTATTTAAGCAGCAGCCTTTCTTTGAGAAGAATTTCTAAATTGTTATTAAGTTATTCATTCAAGGAATAACAGATCTTTGTTGATAATAACTTAGAGGCTCTGGTGTCTTACTGCATAAATAATCCAGAATTTAAATTATTTAGCTGAAAATAAGCACTGTCATATATGTAGAATTACATTTTACTTCATTTTCCATAGCCAGTAGAGAAACAGATGTGCTCTTTGAAGTTTTGTTTGATGAAGAATTCCTTGGAGGCCTAACTATAAGGTTTGTGTGTAAAGTGTTGTAGTAATGTTGTGCCTTTGGTGAGCTGAATTGTTGACCTTTGGCTTATATTTATAAGCATTTTTACTTCTTTTTAAGCTTAAAGGACTTAGTTGGTCTTTATATTTTGAGATTCTCTGTGGTTAGGGATTATTTTTACTAAGCATTGTGTATTTTAGAAATTTTCTTTAGGCTTTTTTGCCTATTTAGAAACTATTACCTTTTAGAAAGCAGACTTGAGTCAATGGACTAAAGCAATGGATCCAAAAGTATTTATAAACATATAAGTATGAAACAAATTACTATCAGTATGTTTTTAACATATAGATTAAAAATATAATAATAAAAATCATTTGTTCTTTTGAAAGAGTGACTCCACTCTTTACTTAATTTATTTAAGTTTTAACTAGTAGTTCAGGAAGTGGAGACATAGTTAATACTTTTGTCTGAGAGTGTGGTAACCCGTATGTACCTAAATAAGCAGCTGTTAACAGTAGCTTTCATTTTACTGTTGGTTTTAGATCAATTGCATTTCTATATGAAAGAAGTCAGAGAAAAAAAGTTGCCTATTCCATGAGATTAGCAAGCATGACAATCCTATTCATTGCAAAAGGGGATTTGTTCCTGAACACAAACTATCTTCAGTAATCTGAGACTCAGAATCATTAAGTCAGACATGCAACTGACTAAATGCTGCTTAATTTGAATGTATGATTCTGCCACCAGCTTGAGTTTTCACCTCAACAAAAGAAAAATAGGTCCTAAATGTTTCACAGAAGTATTTAGTTAAAGGGTTTTGCCATAAAAAATGCTTCACCATTAAAATCGCTTTGAGTTCAGCACTGAAAAGCACCATGTGAGTTCAAAAAGTAGTAGTAATTGTTGGGTTCAGTGTTTTGTTAGCCAAGCTCAATGAGACCAAGATTGTGTGCAATGGTACTGAATTTCAATATTGGGTGTAGTTTTTCAAACTATGCTAATCAAACTTGAATCGTTACGTTTTGGCATAAAGGCAATACTATTGTTAATTCAGATGTATTGGAATGTCTACAGTTAAATGAATTAAAACAATGATTTACTTTGCTTTTTTTAGGTGCTCGCCTGCCAGAGGTTATCGTCTGCCATCAAGTGCCTTAATTAATCTATCTCATGGTAATCGGTCAGAAATGGGAAATCAAAAACTGACTGCTATAGTTAAACCTCAGCCAGCTGTGAATAATTACAATGCATATGCATCCGATCTATCATCTGCATGCTCCCAAAAAGTGCACCTGGGAGGTCTCAACCATTCTCCTCGTTCCCTTTTCGTTCCTACTCAAGTAAGCATTTTCTGTTTCCTTTATACATAAATATTTTTTACAGCCTGAGTTATGACTGTGGTTGTTATCCTCATTGATACTTAAAATTTCATTTGTAAATGGATAATTTAGCATTAGGAGAACATTATTTATTTCTGTTTATTTTTGAGACATTACTTTGTCGTATAAGTGACCAGAAGTTCCATATTGAACTCAGCTGTTTTGTTTTGCTGAGTAGGTCCATCTGGTTTTGCAGGAGGCAAATGGTCACTTCATAGAAGACACCACAGTTGTTATCATCCAATAGCTTGTTTTGGCAGAGATGCAGTTATGTGCTTAATGTTCTGTACCTGGTAATGTCTTCTGTAAATCAAGTTTGCACTCCTGCTTAGAAGGAGAGGACATAATTTTTTTGTCTCTTTAGGAAAGCAAGAAAAATGGTAAAGAGGTAAATTGGGTATTTTTATTGGTTAATTAAAACTATTTTTGTTGTTGTTTCTTTTTTTTTTTAAAAAAAAAAAAAAAAGGTTAATGGGTAATTTCACATGACTGTTTTCAATGTTGAGAAGAATTGTTTCATATTTTGTAGCCTGTAGAAGAAAAAGTATTTTTTCCAAAGAAAATTTTAATGAAACACCACTGTGTTTGCTGAGTTTGTTTTTTTTTGTTTTTTTTTTGCCTGTCCTCAACGATTTAGCAGCTGAGTGGAAGGCAGCATTACAATCTCAGGGCTGAAAATCAGGGCAATTCCGGTTCACTCCAGAAGGGATCATTTTTGACCGTCAATCAGAAAAATAAAGTGAGTGTTTCAATTCATTTAGTAGTGGACATGATTGCCTTAGTACTTATTTTGGCACACTTGTTCGAATGAGAGTCCTTTTCTCATAATTAACAGGTAACGCTGTTTTCTAAGATCAAATGTTTTAGTTCAAGTACAGAACTTATATAAGTTTTTGAATGGTTTACTTCCAACATTATATGGTTTAGATATTAAAATTTCAGAACAGCTGTTGTGTACCTAGCTGAGCCTCAGTTTTGTGGTAACATACCTATAAGTTTATTAAGTAGTTGAACCTGCCTGAGAAGTAATAAGCAATTGAATCTGCCTGCAAAATAAGGCAGATTAATAATAAATTAATAAAATTAATTAATAATAAAACTTAACAATACTACCAATCTGAGAATATGCTTTTGAAAACATTTTGAGTCATCATCTTAGCTTAATTATACTCCGTGATCTTTTTCATGATGATAACTTCTAAAAATTGTAAGCAAACCTAACCAAACTTGAATCTCAAACTAAGCTGATTAGAATATATGAACGATTCTTAGGAAAAGCTGTACTCTTAAATACAGCCCATTCTCAGAAGTTAAATAGCTGCAAGTTCTGCTAGTCAGTAGGAAAATTTCTGTCATTTGAGCATATCATAAGTTAACCTTGGACATTTAGATCTTAAAAATGTCTTTGAATGTCTTTGTTTTGTTGCTTATTTGTTTGCTAGCCACAGAGTAAGCAAGATGATGAATTCTGCAGCATATGGCAATCATTGCAAGGTTCTGGGAAGTCTCATCACATTCAACAAAGCATGCACGAGAAGGTTAGTATCAAATCTTTAAACAGCTTGCTGGAGATCAAAATGTAAGTGTGCTTATTTAAATTCATCAACTCATCACACTGACAAACTTTTCAGTCAGTGTTGAAAATTAGCCTTCTTCAAAGTATTGGTGCGCAGGGTATGCTCTGGAAAGAAGTAATGATGAGGAACTAACATGGAAATTAAGGTTAGATGTTTGAATCCCTTAGGGTCCAGTTCTACCTCAGGAAGTTAAGCTGGGAACTGGCAATCAGTTCTACAAGCCAGGCTTCAATGAGAGCAGCCTTAAAGGCCAGCAAAGAAAACAGGAGCCATATAAAAAGTGTAAGTATTATAACTAAAAACTTGGGGACAGTTTACTTGCTTATCCAACTTTTATTCAAATACCTATTAAATTTTTGTAGTTATTGACAGAAAATAAGTTATTACAGCTAGATGAGCACTGCATTGCACAAGTTATTGTCACACTCCACTCCTGGTTTGTGTATGAGGCTGTTTCGCACGTAATCCTGAACACTTTTAACCAAGCTGCTGTTTGTGATGTTGATTTTCTGCTGGCCTAACTGAAAGCCATTTTTTTGGTTTTGTTTGTTTTAATTTGCTTGCAGACAGGCATGTTTATTAGAGAAAAATAAATTTACAGGTGTATAATTGCATACATTTCACCTCTGTTTATTTTATCCTACAAAAAATGGTGAATTAATGGCATTTGATTGAAATTAATGCTACTGTGTGCACTTTTATAGGTTTGTTGGTATTTTGGGGTTTAATAAAGCTCAATTAAGATCATTACAAAAAATAAGCGTACTTTTACATGATTTATTTGTAGTTAAAGAAGATTCTAAAGTTACAAGAAATGAAAGTCAGCCACATAATAAAATATCAAATAAACAGGTAATTTATTCTTCTATACTGAGTAAATATATTCTGTTTTTTGTTTCCTGTGTTTTTTTTTGTTTGTTTATTTTGTATTTTTTTATTTTATTCTGATCTAATTAATATTTTTACCAATTTCTCTTTACTGGGCATCTTAGTTGATTTTTTTTTTTCTAGATAAATTTTAAGCTTTTTCTTTTTTTATTATTACTGTTATTTTCTAATTTATTTTTTGTACCTAAATGAGAGTAAGAGCAACATACATATAAAGATGATACTGAATAATAATAAGAGCCTCTAGAAGCTTTTTATACCTCTCCTGTTATTTTCTTATTCCTTTTAGGCATTAAAAGCTATAGTGTAGAGAGAAAATACAAACAGTAGATTTTTAGTAAGCTGAACTAATATTTAAGGATGTTAGCTTGTGAAAACTCTCTGCAGATAAATTTCCAATACATTTGCATTATATTGAGCAGTGGAGGAATAGTGTTCAATAGTAAATGCTGCAGTTTGTTTCAGAATTTTGCAGGACATAAGTATAATGTCAAACTTCTGAGGAGAAACGAAAGTCCCAATGTACCTGTAATGCAGAAGGCTTCAGTTGATGGTCCCTATACAGCTGGAAAGGTAGGATTTAGGTAGTTCATTTTGTTATGTTCTTTGAATAATTTCATTTTATGAGCTATTTTGTTCACTATTATTCCTGTTGATGTGTTCGTACATTCATCTTTATAGCAGATAAAAGACAAACGTGAATAGCCCAGTTCTTTATTGGTCACTGTCTATATTTTTATATGCAAAAATGTATAGAGTCTCTGGATATCTGTTTATGCTCAGAGCAGGTTGAATCAGCATAAAATTAAGCCAAAACATCTTCTTGCATCTTCCTGTAATGTAATTTTCTTTTAATTTGTTTTAACAAGGATAATGAGCTTGAAAGCCTTCTAGCTTCTTTGAAAATTTCCAAAGAAAATGAAGTGCAGGCTAACTCCAAGGAAGCAAGAGCTATGAACGAAGAACATCTGTCACCACAGTCATTTGCTATGGTGTGTATACTGCAGGAATCATTACATAATAATTTAGCATCTTGTCTCTTAGCATCCAAGCTACTATTTAAAGGAACTCATTCAAACCTCCTACTGCCTTCTTAAACGCGTAGATGAGCTTTATAATTGGCTATTCTGGAAAAAAAATGTTTATGATAAGGCACTGTTAGCTGTACTTTGGTAAAATATAAGCAATGGAAAAATAAAATTTCAGTGTTAACCATTTGTGGTATTAACAGAGGTAACTAAGAAGATAGTGCTGCTGAACACTATTTTTTTCCTGAATGGTTTATTTTTCTTTTAAAGAAAGGAACACAGATGCTGAAAGAAATTTTGAAGATAGACAGTCCTGACCTGGAAACCAAGAATGAAGTGAAATCCCAAGTTAATGATGTTCCTGCTCTCCCTAGTAGACAGGATTCCCATGGAGCCGCCTTGCAATATAGACAAACAAAAAAAATGGGTATGTTTAGATATCTCCTAATAGTTCAGAGCTTCACCTTATAGTGACAGTTCAATACAGGTTTAACTCACTGTTTTGCACTTACTTTCAGAATTAAATAAAAACTCTTTTCAAGTTGGCTTCTTTATTCACAACTGGAAAACTTACAGTATAATCTTCTGTTTTGTTCAAGCCATTGAACATTATGAAGATACCAAAAAGTAATCAAATATACTTTATTTTCTGCCAATAACAAAGTTGCTGCCTTTCTGTAGAAGGGAAAAATTTTGATGTAACTTTCTTTTTCTTTTGCTAGCTGCTTATATGAACAAGCCTCATGGCATTGGGGCCCCTCAGAATGCATCAGCACTGGAAACTGGAGGTCACCCTTTCATTGGTCCACAGCCTACACTGTCTACTCCTGTTTCTGAACTTTCTCATCTTTGTTCTCTGCTTGGAATGTCACAGCCTGATTTCTCTTTCCTGAAAACACCACAGGTAAAGCTTATTTTTGACAGACATTAAAGTTCTCAACTTTGTTTCAGCTTTAAAAAAAGATCACTGAAATCCTTCTAAAACTAAGATCATAGCTCCTTGTGTTTATTCCTAAAGTAATATTGATTAAATATAGTAACAGTGATTAAACAAACACTCTTCATTCAATTTCCAATTCACTTTTTGTATAGTATAATTCATTGAAAAATCTTATCTCATTTTCCTAGACCATGACAGTTTGTCACATAAAGTTATCCAATGGTTTGTTGGTTCATGGACCACAGTGTCATTCTGAAACTGAAGCCAAGGAAAAAGCTGCACTTTTTGCTTTACAGAGATTGGTGAGAACAGCAAAAAATCTTTAGAAATCTTTGTGTCTCTTTATTGCATTGGTTCGGTTTGTAATCCATCATTTTCCTCTTCAAAGAGCTCTATAGGAGTGAACTTTCCATTGTCTCCACCTCCACCAGTGTTTCCAAATTATCAACCTATGGGAGTTCCTGTACCACCTGGATCTATTCCTCCAGTTTTTACACAGCCCCCTGGTAAGTATTTGACTAATATATATTTAAAATATTATCATAATCACCTGTAATTATAGCAGGTGTTTTTGTGCAAAATGAGTGCCTTTCAGAAAGATGCATTTTTTCATTTTCCTGCAGGTACTTGTACCTCTGAACTTTGAAAATGGAACATTAGCTTATTTTCAGGAATATGAAAATGAAATTAAGATTAAAAAAATGGAAACCGCATGTTTTCTAATTTCTTTTTTTCTTCAAAAATGTATCTGTCATTCAGTGTTAGTTGGTTTTCTCCTTCAAAGCCAAAATAACCAGTCACTTGATAGCTCCAGTCTGGTATTCATGAAAATATCTTCCTTGAGTATCTGCTTTTCTTTTTTTCCTTTTTTACCTGAATAATTTTTATCCATCCATTAGTTACTTATTTAGAATTAACTTTAAGTGAAGTGCTGTATCACAATCCTGTTGTGCATTGGTAGACATGGCTAGAATGGTAAATAACCAAAATGATTAAGTTGTTAACTTGTTAAATCACGGTGGCATTTTGTTTGTTTTGTATTGTACTAAAGCTCACATCCACAGCTAGTAATTAATGACCCGGCACCATTGTTGAATCCTAGTAACTTACACAACAGCTGCTGTATCTTTTCTCCCCTGAATTCCTGTATTGTTGACTGATGCAGAAGGGTGGCCTAAACTTCACTTCTACTAGTAGAGTTTACTCAGGAGGGATGTGGCAATCCTGACTAGCTTATGTATGCTTGGAAATGCAAATACAGTGACCCAGTGCTCTCAACTGTGTCATCATCTAGATATGGTTCTCTAAAAACAGAATTGTCATCTTTATTTAAGTATAAATATTTATTGTATATAAACACCTATGGATAATATTAGGCCTTAGTGGAAAGAGAAACAAACAGCATGCTTTGGGTTTTGGAGAGATGCTATACTCTTTTTGAAGAAAGAGAGCTAAAAGTTGTTTATTTTCACAGCTAATATAATGCCTCCATCATCTCACATGTTTGGCCCAGTGTCCTGGGGAGCTCCGGTGCCTATTCATGGCAAACATTATTATCCTGGTTCCTATCCAGGAAATATGCCTCTTGCAGGAACTATACCAGTTGGTACTCACAACCAGTTTATACCTCTGCAGGTAAGTTTGGCAGGTTAGTCTTAAGATTACTATTTTTGTAAAAAGATATATATGTGATGAATGCACCCCTGTGAAGCATTACTTAGTTAGCAAAATGATTTTAAAGTGTGATATGCATGTTTTTAATTGTGGAATATTTGCAGGGTTTTTCATTTTTTTTGAGAATGCCTTCTGTTAAAAAATATTTATTTAATTTAAAGGTAACTAAAAAAAGGGCTGCTAGCAAGAAAAACTTTGAGCTCAAGGAGTTTCAGAGTTCCCCTCAAGCTGCACCACTAAAGAATGAACAGCCAGTGTCTTCTGACCACATTCAGCAAGATAGTTCTTCAGCTCCTTTAAAATCTACTCAAGCTGCTCAATCCACTGTTTCATTTCAAGACAAGGTGACTACTCCAAGCGTTCCTCATAACAAATCAACACCAAACACTTCCAGCAAGCGAAAGCCAAGAAAGCTGGCTGTCAATTTTGGCGCACCAAAATCTTCAGACTAAACATGGTAGTTAGGTGGATTTTATCTTTAACTCTTCCCCCAGTGTTTTGTCACATCATTTAAAAAAATCAGAAAGCTCTATTAAAAAGACCAGCCACTTTAAAGATAATATAGAATGAAATACATTTTATTTGCTATGCTTTCCAGGTTATTATGAAAACTATAAAAATTATGTTAAAACTTAATTATTTTGATTAGATTAATAAAAGCCAGGAAATGCTGAGTTAAGGTTACCATGCCATCCATTGTGCCTAAGTTTCTGAACAGTGGCTTACAAACTCTCCTGGGTGAGCAGCAATAACAATGGCAACCCTAACTCAGAATTGCCTTGCTTTTTGGGTGGGATATGGAACAGTAATAAGTTGGGCATCAAACATCGCTTAGTATGATATTTTGTATTCTAACTTATTTTTAAATAGAGGACTGAAATAAAAAGAAAAAAAATACTTAAATGCAGTTTTCTTATTGGCTCTCCAGGTCTTTTTGATCTAAATCAGTACGAATAGAACCTAACTAAAGTGGAACTGCCAAATTTGCTATAACTGTAAAGTGCTGAGTTTTATACCAAAGGCCAACAATTGTTCAACTTTCAGAATTTAGATATTACTAGGTCTCTGGAATTCGAGTGGCAAAAGTGGTTGCTGATGCAGAACCGGTTCCAGGAGATTAATTTATAGAATGTGTAGAATTGAATAAAAAATGCATCTACAAATTAGAGTCCTCTCTGGTAAAGTACATTAAATTTTTGAATCAGCAGCTTTATTGATTTCATTGTTTCGGTAAACTAAGACAGATTTCTATTACAAACTGCATAACCCCCTAAAATGCCAGTAATATCCTGAAGTTTTCTTAATTACAAAAATGGACAGAGTATAAAGATGTTCATTTGTGTAGTTTGGCTGTCAAGATTATGCTTGTTCAGATTCTGTTTTTACCTCCAACAGTCTGTGCCCTGAAACTTTCTTTATGGTACATTTTTTTTGTTGTTAGGTAACTCTTAATATTTAATTTTAGTTTTGGGGCAGAAATTCTGTGTGGCAAAACTGATGTTAAATTGTCATTAAATTATTAGTGTTAGTTCCATAATAATATCCGGGCAAAAATTGGACTTGCATTTTTGGAGGGATCTATGTTTTAAGAAGTAACACTATTGTGTTTACTTCATTTTCTTTTTTTTTAAAGGCTCAGAGATACTTTTGCTATTTTTAACTCATATATACAGTTCTCATTCACATTAATAGGAATTTTTCATTTTAAGGTAAAATTTGAAGCTTTAGTTCTTGCTGTTTACTGACATTCATTGGATCTTGTTTCATTTTCTTCTTTGCTCTGATCTGTTCCAGGAAAAAAATGTTTTGTTTTCTCTAAGCTCAGAAAGCTTAGCAAAAAAGCACAATTTGATCTTTAGTGATCCATTTTGTTGCCTTCAAACAGGTTTCCTCGTGGACCTGCAAGTCTGTATACTTAAGTTCCCCTACATTGTTCTTTGTCTTGATTTCTTGATTTAGTATCAGGACTCGTGTTATCATTTGATGAGTGGTTTTGTTTTTTTGATTTTTTTTTTCCTTTCTTTAATTAATTTCTCCAAAACAGTTATTGCCTCAGCAGTATTTATAGGATAGTAGCAAGCCCTGTAAAAAGGACCACAAAGGTAAAAATTAAGTCATTTTAATTAATTTTATTATCACAAACCTTGTAGAGTAGCTTACATACAGTCTGAAAATACTTTGATTTTGTTGTTGTTGTTTTCTTTATAGCTGTTTAGTTTTAAGAGTTTTGAAGTCCTACTCCCTGAGGGAAAGATGACTTTTTTGATGATTTACTGCTATCAGTAACATGATACTAACATCTTACTGACAGGCCAATATTTTATAAACGTATATATGCAATTTAGTTACGAGATAAAGATTTTAGAGCCTCCCTAATCCATACAGATTGTCTGATCATCAGAGAAAAAAATGTTTAGAAATTCCTATGATAGAGATTAGACTTGATTGCATTCATGTATCACTTAATCTCCCAGGATCCAGTCCCTTTTAAACTTTACTTTATGTATCATCATTAAAGCAGTCAATGAGTAGTACAGATATTGCAGTCTCTGCGGCAACTCTGAATTTAAAGTTACAGAATTTCCATATATCTGGATAGCCAATTTATGCAGATGAACAAAATTATGGAGGTAACTATACTACTAATACTGGAAAACACAGCAACTTTTCATTAATTAGTTATTTTCAGGCTCAGTCCTTCACGTTTTCTCTTGGAAATGCTATATATAGTCTACATAGCTGGTTGAACACTTAATTCTGTACCTTCTGCATATTGTATTAATCCCCTGTCTTCAGTTTCAATACTCTACACTATTGGCTGCCTGGTGCCCAGTTAATTACAGTTTTACATGTCCTGATACACGTGACATCTGCATTGACCTATGCCATGTCCCTGATGATTTCGGTTATTTGGTTTTATATTTTAACTTTGTGATTGCATTTAATTCATACAGGTATAAATTTAAGCATTTGTTTTTCTCATAGATATAAAGTATTTTGTAAGCACTGGAATTTTTCATTAGATCTTATACAGAGCAGTATTTTACTAAAAATCCAAAAGGGAAGACTTTTATGTGCGCATTTTTGTAGTTTCTGATTTTTTTAAAATAAATTTTCATTGTTTATCTGCCAAGTGAAATGTTTTAAATTTGCATATGAATGGATACAGAATGTATTTTTTGTGCTGTTTAGTGTTAAGTGTGTATTTGCAGATTTTTAGCATGTAGCTGCACAAAGGACTGTGCAAAGATATTTTAAAATATGAATATATCATACACTGAAGGAAAAACATTTGTAAGAGTTAAATGCTATATAAAACTTTAACGCAATAGAATAATTTTATAAATTGTGTCTGTGTCTGCTTGGATTAAAAATTGAAATAAGAAACATTACTTATTTTCACTGTTTTATTTTTCAAACGTATTTCAAATGGGAACTTCTGTATGCTCCAAATTGAAAGCTCCAGATATATGTTAAACATCTCAAAACCCAATTTCTGAGAGTTCCAGAAAGAGCAACTGCTCACCTCCTCAGAACTATTTTTTGATGTCTTTTAACTACTACTCAGTTAAAGATAGATTTTGTTACAATAGCTAGTTGTTGCTTTGCAGTCAAAAGCATTTAACTGGTTACTTATCCAAAATTTCTTTGACCTCTCTCACTTACTAGATTAAAGAAAGATAGCGCTGGAAAAGGCAGTGATTACTCCAGCAAGGTCAGGGCTACTCATTCTTAACAAAGTGCAAAACTAGCTGATGGCTAGGAGCTGATCGCTGGGAGGAGACCCTATTGCCTGGGAATAACTCGACAGTCCATAATGTGACATTTTTTTTTTTTTTCCATAGCTGGAGCAAAACATTGCTACTATTTCTGCTGGAGTAGAGTAGGAATAGTTGCATCATTTGCAGCAAGGCCTCCCAAAGGAAAATGACAAACTGCACTAATATGATGTGCTTAAACTTCTTCAAAGGGGAGAAAGGCAAATTATACTTTACAATTAGGTTTTACCATCCAAAATATTTTATAATATCAGGTTTTTAAAGTTCAAAACTGCCAAACTAGTTATGAGTCATTATTCTCATTGTAGAGAGGTTAAATATTCAATTACAATATGAAAGCAATTTGCCACATGCTGAATTTTGTTCTCTTTGACCGATAGTCTCTAAGGGTACGATCAAACTGTTCTTGTTGTTCCCTTTTAAAACATAATGAGCACTAGTCATGCAGGTTCATTTTACTGCATTGGTTGTAACTCATTAACTCTGTTAGGATCTGTCTCTGCCTACCACAGAACTGGATTTTCATGTACAGAGATGTTCCTTGCCATCTCGCAATTTGTTCAGTGAATTAACTTGTTTCAAATTACTAGTGAACATTGGAGGACACTAATGTGACCAATTTTGTGTAGCAATGTTATGTATAGAACAGCAATAAAGGATTAGTGTATGTATTCAGGTCATATGACTCAATATAAAGATAGGAAGATGCCAGCTTGTATTTCTAAAGTTGTCTTCAAATTATTAGGCCATGGACTTCAGTAATCTTGTAGGGCAAGTTCTGCCTTGTTATTTTGCCTATCTTAATCAAGAGCAATACAGAAAATTAAGGCAAATTAAGTAAAGGAATAACTTTAAAATTATACTGTTTTTGTATATGATTATACTGTATAATCTTTTATGGACATTCCCTCTAAAAAGTGAAGTGACTTTGCTTAGTTTTGTTTAGTTCAGTTGAACTACGATATAGATGACCCATAGGAGTGAAGACGCTCAAAGAAGAAATGGCTCTTTTTACACTAAGGGATATATATTTTTTTTTTAGCTATATCTCCATATGTGTCATAATCAGCCTTCCTTATTACTGAGAGACAGTTATGTTCTTCTCTTTCTGTCTGTGGAAAAAGGGACACAGTGACACCAAGGGCATAAGGGCAGTCTGAATACACACTCTTGACCAAAAGAATCCAAATTCAGTTGCATGAGGATCCATGAATATTGAGAGTATAGCTGATATGTATTTCGAAGAAGTGGATGTTGTGAGGTAAGTAGCTGTTGTTAATATATTAACAAAAGAATCCATAGTTTAAACAGCAGCTTATTGCTGACAGTTTTTGAAGTGTTACTCTTATTTTTCTGATTTTTAAAACCTCCTGTTTCATTCCTGTCTTGAAAGATATTACAGATATTAAAGAGAACAAACTTAGTCCAAATGTTACTAGTGCTAACAGGATAGAGAAGGTATTTTTAATTGAAACTTTTTTTTTTTCCTCAAATAAAACTATGAAAGTTGATGATCATCCTCAGTTCTTTATTTACTGTAGTGAGAAGATAAACGAAGGGCAGCAAAAAGAAAGTCAACATGTAATTTCCGTAGCAATAATAATAGCAACAAAATTCAAAGTCAGCAGCTTTTTAGTGTGGTGAGGATACAGAGTGAAGGAAGAAAATATGTGATTCCAATGCAGTTAAGTAAATAACCTGTGCACGTCTTAAATTCAACACTCATTTGGGATATAACTGAGACATTTATTATTACAAGCTCCTGATATTTCTACTAGCATGTATTTTCTTGAAAGCGTTGAAACATTTTGACAGTCTAGTTTAGCAGTATAAATGGACAATACTGCAGGCTGCTGAAGCCTCTGAGTTTACTAATCTTACATTCAGATCTTCAGTGTTCCTTTTCTAGTTTTCTTGTGTTTCAGACTTGTCCTTTTTCTTTCTTCTATTTAAGCTTCGCTGATGGCCATTTACCTCTATTTTTAGACCCTTTCTGTGGGCTTGAAATCAGTGCTCTTTTAAAGAGTGTTCAGTGCTTGTGTGTATATATTTTGTGTGTGTGTACATACATGCACACAAACCAACATACATAGCGGACTCTTTTTTTTTTTTTTTTTCCAAAGCTGTTCATAGTTCTGCCTTTTTCAGTCCCCATTTCTATATCAGCATAAATTCCTTATGCCCATCATCCTCCGAATGTCTCTTTATCTTGTATATGCATATTGAGCACTCCATCCCTCAAGGCCTGTATTGTACAACACGAAGTAGGAGATATTCAGGATGGATTAAAAGTACAGGCACTTGTTTAGGCAGATAGACTCTTTTAAGACTTGAGTATTTTAAAACATTATTGTCCAAAAGTCTACCCCATTTTCTGTCAAAGATTACTTTTCTGTCACAGACCAGGAGAAGGGAAAGGTTTTGCACTAGGGTACCTGCGGCACAAGTCGACATATGTGGGCACAGTTTTGATGTGTAATTCTCCAATGAAAATGCTGGTTTGACCAGTCTCTTATTATTTGTTCGCACTTGATTGTACAGATCCATTTTAGTATGGTCACCTTAAGAACCATATCAAAGTATTCATCTGGCTGAAACTCTTCCCCGTGTCATTTTTCAGCCTGCTCAGTTCACCATGGAGCCACAGGAACAACTATATTGATACAACATTTATTAGTGTGAGGGCAAGACTGTTCACTAAGACAGGGATTGTCCAAGAAACATCCCAATCGCTGCCTTTAACTCAAAACACCCGGGAAGCTAAAATGCTAGATAAACTGATGTTATTGTATGCGAATCTTTCTGTTGACTTCAAGGAGGGTGGTGACTTCAGGCAAGGGAGCAGAAAGAACTGTGGAGAATAGTCATATGCTAAATTAATACAGTAAAATTTCCCCCAAACTCATCACTTTCATTTTGAGTCTCATGATGACTTACTGTGGAAAGCATGAAAAATGATGTATGTGGGCTGCACATATTAATTTCTGTTTCTCTGTTGCCTTAGGCTGAAGCAATGGAAAAATAGAAATTAGTGAACTGTTACCTCCTTTAATCAATTTTCATTTAAGATACCTGAGATTCAATCTTACATAATGATTGAATTGGTAATTTTAGAGCTAAAGATGTAAAATGCCAAATACGGTAGCTTTGGGTTGTGTTCTCTTAGATTTCAGTAGCTCTCCTAAATTTAAGGGCAAGTGTGATTTGTACCAGAAGCCTGGAGGCATGGGACGAGACTCATGTTTAACAATCACACGTGCACAAAAAAATCCATCCAGGAGTACCGTAAACTGTTGAAGTTGTTTCCTCTTCCAAATACATTTTAATTACTGATTTGGAATGGGTTATTTTTTTAGTCGTTGGGATCTTTAGCACTCCATTTCTCAAAGCCTATTCTAATAAGTGGGGGCAAGATGATTGGGTGTCCTCCAAGGTGTACTTGCTGCTGACAGAAACATGCTGAGCATGATAACATTGCATATAAGTATTCAGTGTAAATGATTCATGATGCAGGTTTGGTCATCTCTGCCCGAGATGGTGATGACGTCCCTGGTGTTCTGTTGTTTGGGTGGTTTACTTTATAACTCGTTTCCTTTGATACAGCATTGGATGCCTCCCTGGAGTGCATCCACTCTTTCATTTGATTTGATATTCCAGTAAAAGATAATGACCTGTCACACTTTCTAGAGACGAAAGAAACTGATGATTTCAACACAGAAGATGCAGGAGTATGGCAGATAACTGCTGCAGTAATTGGTAGGTGACTCCAGGTGCGTGAATTCTTTATCCAGTAGATTAATAAAAGAGCTGATGCAGGCGCTTAATTAAACTGTAAGACCAGGATGGCTGCATTGTAGAGGCCATACAGGTTAGCTCATCAGTGTTGCAGTGCAGTGTAAAATAGCTTTGGAAGGTGTCGGTATATCCTCACTGCAATTGAGTGTGTTCTAGCCTGTGCTAAATTCAGGTTGGGATTATGGCCATATTGACGATTGGAAAAACTGTCATAATTTTTTATATGAGGGTGATAGAGATTTGGAGTAAGGAAATAGTTCCTTACTCCAAGTGTGGAGAAATTATTTATGACAAAATCACGTAGCTTAATTCTGGACCAGTCATGTATGGACAAGCTCTGTATGTCAGAAAAACTGTTGCTGTCTTTATTGCATTGCTTGTGTCACATTGGATTTAGAATGAGAATATAGAATTTGTATTTCATCAGTGTCTTTAAGTTGAGCAATTTTAATACATGCTATCTGAGACTGATTATAGAGGACTGCAGCTACACAAGTTAGGTCATGTTGCTGTCTTTCCAAAGTTTGCATGGTATTTCTTTTCAAGATGCATCTAAGTTCCTATTAATATATGGAAGGGAGTTTCAGATTTGAATGAAGATACCGATTTATGGTCATTTCCCTGCAATTCAGTGAATCAGAGGAGTGTGTATCTGTAAATGAAGGGAAAAAAAGTAAATTGCACCTCTGCTTGCTTTTTGAAGTTTGAAGTTCTGTTTTGTCTTGCAAAGAAATGCACTCACATTTGTATACTAAAACACTTGCTTTAGAGGTCGGAGAACATAGGAGTGCTGTTTATGGTGCATCTTTTTTTGAAGATGGGCTAAGCAGGGGCCCAAGGGGAAAAAAATTCCACTTACTTTTGCATTTCCTATTAGATGGTTAATGATTTTAATGATTATTATATAATGCTCCAGCACCCTGGATTTCATGTCTCAGCAAGGACAGTTCTGACACCTCTTCTTCAGCAGCAGCATCTCCCTCCCCAGTGAAGGGTCCATTTCTGGCACTGTTACCTGTTCACCATTCCAAAGCCCATTTTCTTTTTAAGTGCCATGTATGAATCTGTGGAAATGCAGTTTCCAATTTAATCCCCTCACAGGGTAACTGGCCGCCTGCACAGACGAGTCCCAGGAGCAGCCGTGCAGAGCTTCTCCTGCCAACCCTGGCCTCTTGGCAGCTTCTTTCTTGGTGTTGCTGTAAGTGGGGATGGGCTTAATCTGGGTGTTTGCTCACAGAAGGAATAAACATTTAGTAAATGTTTATTAAAGGAGTGAAGAAATTTTCTTCAGTGCATTCTCAGTGAGTTCTTTTAAAAACCCTTTAAAATATGCTTAATGGAGCTTTGTGTGTAAATCTCTTTTGGATTTTAATTTAGATCAATAATTCATAAATAGATTTACACAGAGAAAGCTCCATCTAATTAGAAGTTAAGTCCTAGGCCTGTTTTGTTCGTTCTGCCCCCTTTCTCGCGGCGGCCGCCCGGGCCCGCCAGGCCGCGCCGCTCCCAGCGCCGCCGCGGCACCTGTCGCCCGGCNGCGGTTTTGCGGCGGGCGGAGGCGCTTCGCCATCGCGGCTCTTCCGCGGCGGCCGCGATGGGGAGCGGGCAGCGCGAGAGCGGCGGCCGCGCCGCCTCGTTCGTCGTGGGGGTGGACGTGGGCAGCACGGTGCTCAAGTGCCACGTCTACGACCGCGCGGCCGCCCCCAGGGGCTCCAGCTGCCGCAAGGTGAGCGCGGGCGGCTCCGCTGCGCGGCCTGCGGCGAGCGGGGGCGGCCCGCGCTGCTGCTTAAAGCCGCGCAGGCCCCGCAGGGTGGAATTCGGGGGGGTGGAAGGGGACGGTTTTGTCCCCCCTCGTCCCGCCCGGGACCAGCTTAGCTGCTCAGCGCGGGGCAGCGCCGGGAACCGGCTACGGGGCCCCAGTTCTTGCCACTTCAGGCTGCTTCGCTCCAGGAGTGACAGGACTTACAGAGGTCTGGAACTTGTGTCCACCTCTGTTTTCCCCTTGTACCATGGAGAAGGAAACCAAATTTCTTCTCTCTTTGTTTTCCTTTTTATTTTTTCTTGCGCTTTTCTTGTGTTTTGTGAGTGCGTTGTACAGATTTTTGTTAGGACCCCCTGTGTTTCTGTGAATGGGATCTCACAACCGTGCGCTTTACCTTTGTGAGCAGCTCGAGTCGCTCTATCCTCGTCCTGGCTGGGTTGAATTGGATCCCGAAGTGCTTTGGAGTCAATTTATTGAAGCAGTAAAAGAGGCTGTTGAAGGTAATGCTTATAAAGCTTCTGCAAAGGAAAGTGCCTCTATTTGTTAAAATAGTTAAGCTGCTGGTTATTTTCATCTATTAAAAAATGTCATGCATTGAGGATTCATTATTGAGTGTAGGGCTACAGAATAAGGCCTAATTCAATCATTATGTAAAATAGGGCACTTCAGTTACTTGTTTATTTATTTAAGTGCATCCAGGTTAGGACTGAAGGTGGGCAAGCAGCAGTTGTGCATATTGGATTTATGTGTGGGTGACAGCACCCTGTTGCTTCAGCTTGTTCTTCCTGCCTCTTATCTCAGTGCCTTCTTGCATTCTTTCCTTAAATTGCTTTTATTCCACTGTATCTTGATGGGCAGGGGATATAGGCCCTTTTCCTGCTCTAATTCCGTGTTTGTTATTTTGCTGCTGCTTTGTGTGTGTTAATGTGGGCGTATGAGAGAATCCCTTTCCCTCTTTTATAACCTGACACTCTCCCTGCTAATACCTGGTGTGCCTTGCTCCCTAACTCCTACTGCTTTCTCACCGTACCTGCTCTGGCATGCCAGGATCCAGAACAGGTTACTGTCAGTGCCACGCTGATGCCAAGAACCCATCAGCAATCCCTTTCTCGCAGTGTCCCAGCCTGGAAGGTAGCCTGGGAGACAGGCAGGGTAACCACTGCACAGCGTAAGCTGCAGCTGAGTCTTTGGGGCTCTGTGTCTTCCTTCTCAACAGCTATGGCACTTCTGTGGCAGGAAAACCCGTGCTACCCTCACCTCTAAGGACAAGGCTTCCTGCTTTCCTAATCACTAGGGCAAATCAGGAAGCAAGATTCCTCAGCTAGTTTGTTTTGGTTTTCTCTTTGATGGAAGCTGGCTTTGCTCAAAGAGGTAACCAGGGAGTTGTGGGTGGCACAGGGGAAGTGAGAGCACACAGCTTGTGAAGATGAGGAGGAATAAGAAATGTCACTTTAGTCAGCAGTGAGCTGCAGCAATACTGATGTGGTTTTGCTTTCAGTTTAGACCCAGCTGGCAAGGGAAAGGAAATGTTGCCTTTCTCGAGGTCCTGCTGCTGTATGCTGTCACTACCCGCGACACGTGTGCGGTCAGTGGCAGCAGGGGAACACTGATTTGATTTGCAGCTGCTGGAAGAGGTTTGATACCATTTGACTGAATGGGTGCAAAGACCTTCCTATAAGGGAAGGGACAGAAATGTACGTGGAGGGGGGCAGAGCGGGATGACCCCTTTCACGTCTTTAGTTATCACTCATAGGGTCTGCCGTAAGTACTTAGGCAAAGAAATAACTGTATGTGAAATTCATCATATGAACTTGTGTGAACAGGATGTTGCTAATCACAGATTTGCTCAGAAAAATTGGTTGAATACAGTTTGAACGAACTGTATGGTGTGTGTTATTTAAATGGAGTTTCTTAGTATAATTTTCACGTAATTTTGGTTCTGCAAGTAGGCATGGAAGTGCTATGGAAGGTGGCCAGACCTTTGGGGATTATATTATTTGGGGATTATATTATTTATTTCCTAAACATTTCCTAAACATTTCAAATACGTATTATAGAAGTATGGTATTTTTTCCCATTCCTTTAATCTGTTGCGTTTTTTGACTTGTTTTAGTTGCAGGAGTTCACATGAGGCAAATTGCTGGTCTTGGCATCTCAACGCAGAGGTCAACTTTCATTACATGGCACAAGTACGTATATAGTGTGTTGCTGAAACTGAATTCATAGTTATGCCATAGATCAGATGTAAACACTTGTAGGAATCTTCAAGTCAAACTGCAACCTGGAACAGCGAACAGCAATCTGTCTTTTTCTGCTGTGTTTGTAGATGGTCAGTCTAAAGCAGTTTAAAACAGTTTGAGTTTATGTATTTTGATTTATTCTTAGTACTTTGAAAAAAAAGATCAACAACAACAAAAAGTTATTTTCTGTTTTTTTTTTTTTCCGTTTAATTTTGATGAGAAGCTTTGCACCAAAAATAATTGCCATATAAAGTCTGTATCTAAAGCTAGTCTATTACTAACTCAAACCCAGCAGGAGTACATACACTTATGTAGGAATTAAATGTCCATATTAGAAGTAGCCTGTGATGTTGGTTTTTGGACAGAATATTCATGTAGTTTCTAATGGAAATGTTCAAACACTGCTTTTCAGGAGGACAGGGAAACCTTTTCATAATTTTATAAGCTGGCAAGACTTGAGAAGCGCTGAACTTGTGAATTCTTGGAATAGATCCCTTCTGCTGAAGGTAAAGCTGTACTAAGATACTGCTTTGAATTCATATAAGCCATTTCATTTTATGAAGATCGAGAACAATATGTAAAATCTTACCAATAACATGCTGTGGTCTAAAAACAATTAAAAAATTCTGGACAAGATTGTCATGGAAAATGGTACAGGGAAAAAAAATGTGATGTTGATAGCCTAAAGATGATTCACTATGGAAAAATATTTCTGTAGATTTGTCACATATTTTGTTACTTCTTAGTCTCTATCCTGTAATAAAATGAAGTATATTAATGCTGTTCAGGCATATTTTTGGATGTGGCTAGTTCTTGTTTGACAGTGTTTTGGGTAGGATTTTCTAACATTCTCTGAATATCTGGAGAGGTATGTCTTACGCTTCTCATAGTTTCTGCTTGCTTTTAAAAGAGAAAGGTTGACTCTTAAGCGGGGAAAAAAAAGTTAATTTTTGTTTTGGTGAATTAAAATTTTTATAATGTCTCTATTAAAACATGCTTGAGTGCCTACTCTAGGGACACTTTCATTGGAGTAATGGTATACAACTGTCAATCACATTGCTTTCTGTAGTCATACAGGTGAACTACCTTTTGTAATGCATTTGTATGCCATGAGTCAGAAAACCAGACTTGATTAGTGCAGCTCCTTTTTCTCTGTGTATTGTGCTAACTATTAGAATCAAGAACTAGTTCTTAAAAACTACATGTGTAAGGATTCTCTAACAGAATTTTAGCATTCTGATCTCATATCATGTCAGGTACTTCATCCTTAAGCATTTACTGATGTAAATCTTTAAAGGAAGAGACTACAAAATTTAATAACTCTTTTCTTTTGAAACAGGTAATCCATTTTATTTTTACAGTGCTTCATTTCTTGACTAAGAATGATCGATACTTGGCTCCAAGTTCTTTTACTTTTTCAACGAAACAAGCTTCATTGAAGTTGTCATGGGTTTTCAAAAACCTACATGAGGTAAGCTATGAAAGAAGAAATAACCTTTTTCAGTTGTAATAATGGCTAGTGGCTTGGCTTGCTTGTAAACCTGTTCAGTTTTGATTTGCTTGTTCTTTTTCTCAAAGCAACCGAAATAAAAGACTGTATGTATCTGTGTCACATTCCAAGCATATCTGTCTATAAAATCTATCTCCATTTATTCAACTTCTGCCCTGAGGCTGAAAACATGTGGTAGTGGGAAATCTTCATTTGTAAGAAACCTAAGTAGGGTGCAGAGAAATATAGCTGAATCATCCTTGTTAGAAGAAATATTGGCAATTGCAAGCTTATGCTCTAAGGCCATTAATGTTATTACTCATGAGTCAAAAATGAGATAAGGTTTGGGGCGGTATTCTTGTTATCATATTCAGTTGTAAATGTTGTTTTGTATGTTTATTTGTTCCCAGGCTGAAGAAGCTGCCAAAGAAGATAACTGCTGCTTTGGAACGATTGACACGTGGTTACTATATAGGCTGACAAAAGGTGAATGTTAGAGTCACTTATAAGCGTGAATAAAACATAATAGGATCTAAGCAATCATGTTCATTGCATGTCATTGTTATTTCCTAGAATTCAAATTTATTTTGGCAGTTTTGCTTTTGTTATAATCAGTGTACGTTGTGGAATTACTGTATAGAAATATTTCCAAATTAATTATTCTCTGTGTCTGTCTGGAAGTGCAATCAGAAAGGGAAAGAATTATTCAGTATGATCACCTCTTAAACATTTAGGATTTAAAGGAGAAGTTGGGAACTAATTAGCCTTGATTCTGTGAATACAAATGAATGAAAATTGTTTGTAATTATTTACTCAAGTCGGAGGCAATTTTCAGAAACTAAAGAGGCAAGATACTAAGAGTGGAGTCTGAAGGAGTTAACACCTGCGTAGTTAACCACCATATGTTAGGTTTTAGGTGGCAGAAATGTGTGAATCATGGAAAAAGTTAAGTTAGGAAGCACTTCTAGAGGTCATCAAGTCCAACCTCCTGCTCAAAACAGGGCTAGCTTCAAAGTTAGGTCAGGTTGCTAAGAGTCTTGCTGTCCAGATCTTTGATTATATCCAGGAATGGAAATTCCGTAACCTTCCTGGCTAGCTGTTCAAGTGCTTACAACACACCTGGTGAAATTCCTTTTCTTACATCCAGAGAAGATGCCATTTAAAAGATAACATTTAAATTATTAGATCCCTCTTGTCAAAAATATCCCGATCAGAAAGCTGCACGTGTGTGAAATCAGCTACATCCGCAGTACACAGATAGTAGATATTCAGGATAATATAGAATCCTGTCACAGATATGAAAAAACTATAGGATGTTGTCCCAGAATAGGTAACTGTATGAGGACTAATGCTTTCAATGAGCCGCTTACAAAAAAAAAGTTTCAAATGATTCTTAGATATTTAAGCATATATAAATATTGCTTTGTTCCTTTTTTATTGTAGGATCTGTATATGCTACAGATTACTCAAATGCCAGTTCCACGGGGATTTTCGAACCTTTTACGGTATGTTGTTCAGAAAAAGATGTTCTTGCTATTTGTTTTGCATCTGACAGAATCACTGACATTTTTATTTTTCCTATATAATTTCAGAAATGTTGGAACACTACTTTGTCTAGTTTACTGTCCATACCAATGTCTATTTATCCTCCAGTGAAGGACACAAGGTAACTACGAAAACATTTTTGAAAAACTATGATACTTACTAAATTCACTGGCTTTAGAAAAATACTACATAATATGCACCAACAAAGTAATATATAAGTAGACAAAAATAATAATGATTATGTGCAGCTTTTTTGATACTACATCCAAAACTTCATTTTCATGAACAATCTTTTTTAAAGTGATAATTTTAATCTTCTCTTTAAATCTAAATCAGTAGCATTACCTTCCACATATGATGCAGACTCAGCCCTTTTATCTTTAGGGGTTTGGTTTCACAAAAGAGTCAATTTAATGTTGTGATGGATCTCCATTACATTTATTTTAAGCTTCAACTTTGGGTCATCTGACTCTGACATATTTGGGGTACCTATTCCAATACTGGCATTGGTGAGTGAAAAAACTTTTTATTTAAATCTACATTTCTGTGCCTATATTCTTTTTATCTAGCTCTGATTTAATAAGCATTTAGTGTGCCTTTTTTTTTTTTTTTTTTTTTCCTCTGTATGACTTAACTGCAGTAGAATTGGTTGTTGAACTTTGGTCCAAAAACTCAGTTTACAACCTGGGAAAGGAGCAGAGAAAAGAACAGAGAATGAAAAGATATATTTAGATTTTAAGGTCCATGAAGGTAAGATGACCTTAATATGGTTAAACACTGAAGTTAGGA
Source organism: Crypturellus undulatus (assembly GCA_013389825.1). NCBI lineage: Eukaryota > Metazoa > Chordata > Aves > Tinamiformes > Tinamidae > Crypturellus > Crypturellus undulatus. The sequence continues at coordinate 261,833 of VWPW01014762.1, forward strand.
CTTAACAGAGCTGAATTCTAATCAAACTCTGACACTAGCTTTCTCTTCGACTTTAAATCAGTTGTTTCTGGAATGGTTTTGCTGAAGTCTGGCTTAACTTCATTAGGGCTCAACACAGGTTGCTAATAAATCCCCATGTACTTTTTTTTTTTTACCCTGTTGTCTAAAATACATGGAGAAGAAGATTTTTTGTCTCAATAGTTATGATTTGGATAAGGAAAAATTATTTTTATGATAGCTTGGAGGAAAACCTGTTCAAATTGAACTAAATGAAAAAAAAAGTCATCTACCACATCTAATATTAATTCTTCCTGTTATTTTAGAGGAGTTGTAAATCAATTTGTCCCTGAATTTCACTGTTTCACCAAGAAGCAAAGAGCAGCAAATACATTTAACAGACATTGTCTTGGTTGGAAACATGAGCATGGAATAGTTGGGTGCAAGAGTAGCAGCAGGGACAGAGAGAGTTGAGACTTCACAACTTCAAATTTGTATTTGGGGGAAGAAAAATTCAAGCTAAGTAGATGTCGTCTGTTCCCCAAGGTTGCAAAACCCCCACTTATCCTTCCTGTCAAATGCCAAACATCAAATGCTTGGTTTTGTTTCCATAACATATTTTTAAATTGGTAAAATGGTAAAATTCACACAAAGTTCAATCGCATAAAATTCAATTCAGGTGATGAATGTGACTGCTAGAGGGACTATTAGAAGGATATCTAAGAAGTTGGATAGAAGTCCTTTCTTAATGCTCAGTTAGTTTCTGAATGACTATTTATATCCAGAACTTTGAAACAATTACATGATATTTTAAAATCCAGCAGCTCTGTAGGTTTGTCATTAACAGGATGATGTTCTTGTTTGTTTGGCAGGTAGCTGATCAGCAGGCAGCCATGTTTGGAGAATGCTGCTTTCACCCTGGAGATGTTAAACTGACTATGGGAACAGGTGCTTTCTGGAATGTCAATACTGGGGAAAATCTCTTTTCATCGTGGAGAGGTAGGCTGGTGAAATTTTGGATTTGGGATAGTTTATACTATTGTACAGCTCTTAATGATACGGTTACAAAAGGGCAAAAATGCTGTTATTTTTTTCCTTATGCTGTTTGCTGTAGGAAGATAGCTTGAAAACATTCTCAGAACAAAAGCGTGTGGAAAATTTTAACTAAAGTGTAAGTTTTGGTTATCCTGAAATATGCTTCTCAGTATACTTTTTTGTTGTTGTTTTCCCTCCCCATTTCTGGGTAGCAGTGTTACAGAACACGGGAATAGAGATAAAAGGGAGTGGTCCTCTGTCATCTTACATCAAAATCTTCCAGTGTGTGTATGGCTCTAAGTTCTGCTTCCTGTGCCCTTAAGTTTGGAGTATTTGCCATGAGATACGCAGGATGATCAATTATTTTTCTTTAAAATGCTAGAAATGAGCTCCCCACTGCTTTCCTGGTGTGTTAAAATTCTGTAGTTAGGAACATTTGTGGTCTATCAAGCTCGTTAATTTGTTGTAGATGATCATTTATCAAGAGAGCCACAACGGATACTCAATTACATTTGCCTGCACACTGTTCTCTCACTTGGTGGCATATTTTTAAACAGCTACTGATTTCTAGAAGCCGACAGTTTAAGGTAGGATGGAGACTGGTGCTCAGAAGACTTTTACCAGCTAGAGTCAGAAAGGACCTGGCAAATAGTAGAGGCTTATCAAAACTGACTGGCACTGACTTTTGTTTTGTTAGGAATCCAAGTGCTGTTTAGATTAAGTAATGCTATCAGTATGCTAGAAAAACATATGGTAAGATTTCCCCCGTGTGCCATTTTGTGACGGTCACTTGGCACATGAAAAAGATTAATAGGACAAGGTAGTTTTTTTTCAGCTCCCTGAGCATAAAATGTAATCTGTATTCTATCTTTAAAGTTGACATATGTATTTAAGACTGCAGATGAATCCCTACAGAATTTGTCAGCAAGCTTTTTGTTAACTGCTGTCCTAATTTCTGAACTACATGTAAATCATATATGTGATAATTTAAAAAAATAAAAGTTCCTCGAATATTAGGGTTTTCCACAATTCAGTGAAAGCAGCATGAGAGCGTATCAATCAGCTTGAAAGCTAGTTGTGGCACTTGGGCCTTGTGAAGGTTTTACTGCAGTGACCACTTGAAGAAACAATTTGTCAAGCTGCAGACCTGGGAAAATGTCCACTGGTCAACTAGATGCTAAATCCTTTTGCTTTAGCGGTAGGCAGTCCTGCCTAACCGTACTGATAACATACTGTGAAAGGGTTATTCTCTGCCTGGCAGGTGCCGGAGGGACTTTGAATTTTTGAAGTTATTATGAAGTAAAGCTGAGAGAGACCCCAGAGACTTGTGTTCTTATAAACATGTCAAACAGGTTGTGTTCACATTGAAGTAATAAGTTTCTGTTTATTTATTTATTTTTAAGGTTTCAACACTTCCCTAGACAGGGACACAAATTAAATTATTGTGTTTATTCTCATTATTTACTGTTTATTTCTAAATGTGATAGTACTTTCTAGCAGGCAACTCTTTGGAAGATGCCATTGTATAATTTCAAATAAACTAGAAGTTTAGCTTCTGTATTTCTACTTTCCTTAAAGAAAAGGAGGAAATATTCTGTTTTTCATGAAACACTGTGAAGACAAAAGTGTTTATTGGAAATCATAACATCCTGCAGATCCCTTCTTGTAAACCATGGTATGCTAATTTTGTGTGACAAGCTTTGTCTGCAGCTACCATTTTTTTTTTAAATGAGTTCAGAGATTTGTTTATAGTTTTAATATTAGGAAATATACTGGTAAAATGCTATAATTAGTGGCAGTAACCTTTGTGGTCATGGTGATGGACAAATTGTGGCAATTGTAATTATTTTTTTCTCTTTGTGTAGAAGAAAGCACTGTATAATGAATTTAGAAAGTATATCACCATTTCATTCTCTTCTATGAGTAGGGTCTATGTTATAAGTTTGTGTTGCTATTTCTTTGTTTATAGGTCTATTTTAGTATCTATCTGTTTCCCATCTGGAAGTCCAACCCTTATGTTTTATGTTTTGGGGAAGTAAATTCAGACTTGGAAACCACTGGGGAATACTAGATGGATTAAAAAAAAAATTCTTTTTTCTTAAGTATATGAAGTTTCTTATTGATTTCTTTTTTGAAGTTGACATTTGCAAATGTAAGTACCAGTAGCTCTTTGCTTAAAGACCATTCTTTATAATTGGATAGTGATTTTTAGCTCACCTTTAATTTTGAAATTAATGTTCAAATCATTTTCACTTACATCATTTAAATTCTAAACAATATCAGCAATGTTCTAGCTTGAAGTTTATAAAGGAGATGAACAAGAACTATATTTTTATTTGGTTTATTGCTGGAGATGTTTGCGTGTGTTTTCTTGGAAGTGTTTAACTTAGGTGTTTTGCTTTATTTCATGGAAAATAATAAAGGCCTCTATCCGCTGATTGGTTGGAAGATTGGGGATGAAGTTGTTTATTTAACTGAAGGCTCTTTAACAAATGTTGGCACTGCCATAAAATGGGCACAGGAAATAAGTAAGTAGATTTGTAATTTTATAGCAGATTAAAATATGTTTTATATAGGGCGAACAGTATGAAAGGATTTTTAGTTAGCCAGCATTAAAAGTAGAAGTGACCGACTGTTAAGACCATGGGCCAAGATTTTGGAAGTTGCAGAGATGGGGCAGGTGAGTGAGTGAGCTAGATGAACCTGTCTTTGGTAGAAGAATTTAGTTGTTAGACAAGAAAAGGCAATAGACTTTAGTACAACATTCTATGTGGTCTCATAATGAAATTATTAATTAAACTGTAGAAGATGGGTTATACATGTGAGAATTGCCTCTGCATGGAGAACGAGCTAAAAAGGGAATGTCTGTAGACAGTTTTGATGGGAGAGGAATCAAGCTGGAAGATGACTGAAAGTAATGTGTGTCAAAGAGTTCGTATTTAAGACTTACCTTATTTGTACTTTGATGCCAGTCACTTGTGTAAAAATAATAAATAAATTTAAATCTCCTGATAAAGCGTCGTTGGTAATCAGAGCTTACTAGTCATCAATGCTTAGGCTGACAACTGCTTTCTGGAAGAAAAGATGTTTTATGTTTTTTTCAACACCTAGGTTTTTAATATATTTATAGGGCGCTGTTGTTAGCCTTCTTGATTCCCATTTATATCCATATGTCCAGAAAACTTATGGCCTTCTTAAAGGACGTGAAGATTAAAAGGCTGCAGCATAAAAGATAGAAAAGAGTCTTTTTGAGTTTAGCCTATATCTAACTGGAATTTTTTTATGTGATTGATGTAAATGAACTATGCGGGAATATTGTTTTCTGTTAGAGTGTGTTGGATGGATTGAGAAATACTACAAAAGGAAATAGTTAACTCTAGATTTTAAATAGTTTATAAAAAAAATCAAAATAAACATTGAAACCATATGAGCTGTGCATCTTCTACAGATCTTTTCACCAATGTGGATGAAACAGCAAAAATGGCACAGAGTATTACTGATTCTGAAGGCGTCTGTTTTCTTCCAAGTTGTCAGGTAAAATAATTATTGTTACTATAATTGAGAATATATTCTTAACACCATTAAAAGTATAACCTATTATTTTTACATTTAGTAATTTGCATCTTACCGCCATGCATTCTATCAACCGTGTTCTACTCAGGATCTTAGGCTGTGTCCCTCACCACGACTGCAGATCATTGTGATACCAGAACAGTTAAAACCACAAGAAAAAAGCATGTAAAGTAGGAAAATTAGTTCCATTTTGCAGATGAAGAACTGAGGCACAGATAAACCAAGTGACATTCCCACGGTAGAACAGGCAGCATCTAGAGATAGGAAAACATGTAGCTTTGTCTCATGGAGAGCCTTCATTGAGATGATACCTTCAAAGCACTGTGATAAAATAATTCATTTTATTCTGTCCTTTTTAAGATAAGTTACAATTCAGCAGAGTGCCTGAATACAACTAAATTTGTTTTTCTGGAACATCTGATTTTAATTTGGACTATATATTCCCCTGTTTTACCCCAGGATTATTAATTTGCTGCTGTTTTCACTGACCACAGTGATAAGGAGCTCCTGGTGTTTGCTGTCCATTTTGTTCCCTTGGTTTTCACAGTAGCTTCCTTGTAACTTTCTCTTTATTTGAGGGACTTCCTGCAATTCCTTTGTTCCCTTTGGGTCACAAGCTGTGGGTGCTTTCTGCTTATTTTCTGTTTATGCTGGAGACTGTATCCTTATGCCTGTCCTTTCCATCTCTGATGCACGATCCCTCTCAACTTTGGATACAGAGCTGGGTAACTGTCCCTGTGTGGAGATGACAAAGGATGATATTGATGCTGCAGTTCAGTATTAGTTTAGAATCGAATTGATGGGAATTTCAGTTAATATGCTAAATAAAAAAATGGGATAGTTGAGGAGCTGACATACTACCTCTTCAGCTACAGAGCAGGTGCTTTGCTAATAGTTTTGTTACTCATAATAGTTAGTGATTTGTCACCACAAAATATGAAAGAATTGCAAGTCACATACCTCTTTACAGAATGGAAATAAAAAGCTTTTTGTATGGCAACTGTTGCTAGCCTAAGTATTGGGCAAAGCTCCAGAAGTGTAGGGACTTGACATTACCTGATACTAATGGAAAAAGGCACAGGAAAGTTTAATTTCCTTTACAGAGAGCCCAGCTACCTTGTCTCAAACAGCTGCCTTAGTCATTAATTTTATTTTTAGATATACAGCACTTGGTTAGGATTCTACCATGTGGTGTTTATACGGTGATTAATTGTGCTTTGAGAAAGCAAGTGTTGAGCCATGTCAAACTCTTTTATTTGTAGACAGGAATCCTGAGGTAGCCAAATGCTGATCTGAATCTTCTCTGAACCTCTAGTTCAATTAATGTTTGGTCCAGAGATATTGATAAAGCCTCCCGTTTTTGGTTTGTGGTTTTTCTTTCTTTTTTCTTTCTTTTCCTTCCTTTTTAGTTTTTTTCCTTCCTGCTTTCTTGATAATCTATCTCTGGAAGGAACCTCAACAACTAAGTTCTTGGTGAACATCTACTGAGTCTTTCTTTACTGGATTCTAATAAGTTCAATACAAATTTAAGAGCTGTACTTAGGATAAACTCTATGGAAGGATTTCTCTTTAATTTTGATACCTGTTAACCTGTAACAGGGTCTACCAAAGTGGGGTTTTTTTTTGACTTTTAAAAGCCTTCCTTATCTGGTGGGATTTGCACTGCAAAAGTGACTCACTGTAGCTGTACCTGGATCACTTTAGATGTGATCTAAATGGTATGAAAAGGGACGTGAATGGAGTTGAATACTTCTAGAAGTATAAAATATCTTTTCTACTTCACTAGCTATATCCTAATGCAAGTTTGATTATATTGCTTATTCCTTGGACCTCAAATGACAACAGTTAGGATTTTTATGAAGTCCATGTGTTCATTTCCTACAGAGAGTAAAAGGTTCTCTGCTAATCCATATTAATGTAGTAAAACAATGTTTCTTACTGAATTTTTACTGCTGTGATGCATTACTTTGAGAGGAACCCCATAATGGAAGTCTGCATGAAAATGAATGTTTGCATTAATAATTCACTTATTTGTCTAGAAATAGACAAAGACTTAATTTGCTGTGATTGATAGTAGCAGCAAAAACTTAACAGCCTTTTTTAGGTGGCATAAATATATATATGCACAGGATTGCACACAGGCATTCTTTTTGTTTATTTTGGGGGGGGGGCTGTGCTTCTTTCAAGATGCAGAATACAACATAATAAAATTAGAAGAGTTCATGAGAATTTAAAAAATAACAGCCTACAGCATGCTTGATGGATTTAATGTTGTCACAAACTAGCTATGCACTGGAAACCAATATTTTGTCATGAAGCTCACCAAAGAAGTGGAGGAGGAGTAGAGAGGAGATTCATAAATCTATCTTCCAGTTCTTCTGCAAAAGAAAAGATAACTTGATAAACATTAAAATTTTAATTAGAATGTTATTGTTATTGTCATTGAAAAGGGACTGTAGTGTAAATTTATAAAAGTAATTACTAGCCTTTTCAATGCTGTTTAAAAAAAGTCTTTTTTGAGCATTCCAGAAGCTGTAAAAAAAAAAAAAAAAAAACAAAAAAAAAAAAACACAGAAATAGTGTAGTTTTGCTAGCAAACAGCAGTATCAGTGTGCCCTGTCCTAGACACTTTCAGTGTATGCTTTTTTTTTTTTTTTTTTTTTAAGATATGTTCTATGGATTCATGTTATTTAGTATAAAGACCCTAGAAGTCTCTTACAGTAAACCTTCTGCTGTTGAAAGAAACTATTTAAACTGTTCACTGAGTAGCTAAAATAACACTATGTACTGCTTACATATTGTTTTCAATTTTCTTCTTTCACTATGCTGCCTATAATTGTCGTAAGTTATTTTTTTCCTTACTATTTGACTCTTTTCTCAAAAGCCATCAAATATAATTCATCGAACTCATTGTGAAATATTTTCTGTAGGTTTCTGTGAATGACCCATATTCATGTGCCTCTCTCACGGGGCTGAAACCTTCTACTACCAGAAACCATCTTGTGCGTGCTATGTTGGAATCTGTAGCTTTCAGGTACAGCTTTTGTTCATATTTTCTCATATTCATTATTTGTATTGATCAAATGGACACATGGAATTCAATAACTAGAAAATACAAAATGTAGCAGTGCATTGTCATAATATTGACAGTGACTTTTATCTTCTTCCCTTATTTTCTTTAAACTTTACAAATGAACTAGTGTATATTAAATCAGAGTTGTTGTTATTAAGTAATCACATAAAGATCCTTAAATTATTTTGCTTTTGGCATGTTCTAAACAAAGAACTCTGTTTAAAGTTAGTCCTTGTTCTGCAGTGTTTTCATAGAATAAAGAAGGCCTTTGTAGGCCTCTCCAGCTGTGTTCCATTATCCCTGGAGCTGAAAGTTAGATCTTTGGCTAAAGTTTGTATACTTGAGCATAGTAATAGTTATCTTAAATACCTTTTGAAGATATGAATGGCAAAAACTTCCAGATCAGTCAAGGTTAAACAAATTCTGCTAGTTACTGAGGCTATCACATTGATACCTAGCTATGAAACAGATTCATTCTGCCTTGCAAACTTGGCCAGCATGCCTGGAACTGAAGATGTATGTACATAGAGCCTGACACATTGCAGTGTGGCTAATTAGGGAACACTCATACGCCTTCTGGAGAGCCACCAGCTCTACCTTGGGCATAATAACTTCCAGCAAAGAAGGAAAAAAAAAATGCCTTGAAGAAGGTAAAATTCTAACTTAGTGCAACTGTTTCTAAAGCATTTTTTTCTTTACTGTAAGAGAAAACATGAGTTGCTAATTCAGTGTGGAATTAAACACTGAATGTCTGAAAAACAGAGATGTTGAGCATCTTATCTCATCCAAAAACCTGCACGGAAAAAGACTAGAAACCATTTGGCTTTAGATTTGTCCCCATTAAGTGGAATGTCTTCAGAACACATCAAACTTAGAGCCTCGAGAATTTTCCTTTGAGACAGCTGGAGAAACTCTAATATTTCTGACATTTGCTCACCTCACCTGAAATTACGTATTATATCAACCATATTGTTTTGTCTGCATAGGTCTGTAATCTGTTTCGGGTGCAGTGATGAACTTTCTTGCATCTTGTTATAGAATGCAACATAGCCATCCTTGTGCCTTCATAAGGATTTATAGCAGAGGCCAGTTTCAGCTTTCTTTTTTTTTTTTCCTTTTTTTTTTTTTTTCTTTTTTCTTTTTTTCAATGATCCATCCTGGAAATTTGTTTACTCTTGACTAATTTTGACAAAACTGGGGTATTTTTGCCTTATGTTTTTTTTTTTTTTTTCTGATTATGTATATATTAGGAACACTTTATGTGGTATATATGGTAATGTTTAATTGAGATAAATATTTTTTTGAAGAAACAAACAACTTTATGATCTCATTGTGAAAAGGATAGACATTCCTCTTCGCACTATTCGGTAAGTTCCATTTAACTCCATGAGAGTTTTTGTTAAATAGATGTGAACTTGACTGTTCGCTTTGTCTTATTTTAACCACTAAGAAATAGATAATTGATTACCAGGTCAAACGTTTATGTAATTTTAAAAGTGACAGTGGAGGATATCTACAAGTGGGTCAATTACTAGTTAAATGATTGGTGTTGATGACTGTCAGCAGGTAGTTAAACTTGTGCTGACTTTAGAAAAAGAAAATTTATGTTTTTATATAGCATTGAGGTGCAATACCTATTAGGAAGGTCACTTCCCCCTTTCTTGTAAAGGGGGGATTTTTTTCTGGATTATTTTGTACTGAATCTGTCATAGATAGAGCTTTTCTGAAGTCTTTGATTTAAACTGGATCTATTGCAAGAGTAAGCAGAAGAATATTCTGTTAAGAATATGCTATACTTAAGGTTTTGCAGAAGAAGACTGAACTTAGTGAGGTGCCCTGGATCTCTAGTGTATGCTTTTCACTGCCTCTTGGAAATTTTTAAAAATCTAGTCAAATTACATGTTGCTGAGAAATTAGCTTGCATATGTGGAAGTAGAAACAAATGGAAACTTGGTTTGGTAACAGCAGTCATTTCAGAGAATGGCCTGTCATTCAGACCTGATTTAGCTCAAGCCTCTGATGTTGAGAAAAGCTCTCTGAAATTGCTCCTTCTGACAGCCAGGGGTCATCATGATCTCGCAGACAAGAGCTAAGACAAGAGCATCGTGTTCTTTATTTTGAAAGCCATGCAGTGGAAGAAATAGACTGGGAAGCATCTAGGCTTCCCAGCCTAGGGAATGGGAATTTGGAGTGGTGGAAGAAAGGTGAAAGTACAAGTGTGGGAGGAGGTAAAAGTTTGTGTATTCCATGACATTATTGGACACAGTAGGCCCAAGATGAAGCAGCAGTCAGGTGTGGGGTCATAGCAAAGATAGTGATCCAGCCTCTGGAGGATTTCTGATTCCGTAGGAAGCTTATATTACTTAGAAAATTGCTTGTAAAAATTTAGAAATCAAATAAAGATTACAAAATGCAAAGCGTGCAAGTACCAGAAATAAGACTGCTTACTGAACCTTAGAATCCTGGTCTCTTTTACGTTGTAATGTATTTCTTAAATTGTGTGATTTCTTAAAACTAGGTTTTACATGATACAAAATCACTGCTTTGTGCAGTGACTGTGATAGAGGTAACTAAGATCAGTAGCATTTTAGCATATGGATTAGGCATTAGAGAAAAATGAGATGCTCTTGATGGCCTTTTCAGTAGTTCTGTAAGTTGCTTTCCTATTTTTGTCCCGACACCTTTCATATCTGCCCACAACCTTTGATTTTTATTCTTCTCGTAATGCGTTTTCTGTGGAATATGTCCTTCCCTCTACAACTTTTGTCCTGTATCCTTCGTTTCTCCCCAGCCTCTGGTTTCTAGAAGTTCCTGTCTTGTTTTCATTAGTCCTCTCCATTTCTGTCACTTCTCCTGGCTTGTCTCAACAATAGCAAGGAAAACACAGAGAAAGAACCTTCTTATTTTTAGTCCACGTGTGCTATAGCACTCTGCTACAGCCATTAAAGGATAGTCCTTGTGCTTATTGGACTCCTGGTTTGTCAGTATTTAGTTGCTAAGGGAAAATAGCCCATTCCCAACCTAACAGCATGAAGGAAGTTTGAGCTAGAGTGCATGCTCTGCAGACTGAATCTCCAAAGTACGTAGCAGCAAAATTTAGCTGAATACTTTTGTATGAGTATTTGCAAATCTTGGATTTGTCCCATATAACTTGGATCAAGTAGATGTTTTATTTCTACAGAACAAGGAAGGGCCATGTGACTGGCATTAAGGAAGTGACTTCACCAGATCGTGTTTCTATTCCAAAGTGTAGAGGAGATAACATTTCTTGACTGTGCATACAAACAAATAAAGCCCCATAATATCTCTGATTAGGCAGATGTCTCCTGCTTTCACTTTTGGAAGAAGACAAACCATTTATGTACAGATTTTCAGAGGCTACAGGTAGCATAGAGGATTTTGGCTGGCATATTTAAATTGATGAAGTTTTCTAAGCAACAGAAAAGCCTTATTACACAACACTTTGTGTAGTAATCAACTACAGATGTGTGTACCACATTTGGTAGAAAACATTTACATAATTGAGTAGCATTGGAGTTCAGTGGTATAGATAACCAATACATGGCAGTGTAAAGGTCAATTTTTGTTACAGCTATTTTTCAACTACAGGAGGCATTAATTTGCATCATCGGGAATGGCTCTTAGCTGATTAAAGATAAATATTAAGTACTAGTTTGTTAAAAGGGTTTCAGACATGATGCAATTAAGAAGGAAGTAAACAGAGAGAAGACGGATGAAATACTCATTCTTATCCTCCTGATTGAAAGGGGAAGCAACTGTGAAGGCACTTCAGCTTAATAGTTCCAAAATTTGCTAGTAATGGGAAAATCCTATCTTTCAAGATCTGATAGGACTTGGAAGGATTTGTTTAATGCAATAATTTTGTCATATCCTGGTGGTAACCATATACAAATTGTTATAAACCCTAATATTTCAATCATAATATATGTATGTCAGATCTTCTGCCAATGTCTTCCTCCTCCACTCCTACCCCTTCCCCAAACGGTGTTTTTTTCATTTGTTTGTTTGTTTTCTCCTTGTACCGGCCTGTAAATTGACCATAAAATAAAAATATATTTGTGCATGAGTAATAAGACTTGTGCATAGGTGTGGAAAAGAAAAACAAAAAGCTGTTTTCTAAAACTTTGGCAATAAGCATTTAAACTGAACCTACTTTTGTGTTTTCTTCCCCTCTCCCCACATAGAGCCGATGGTGGTGTCAGTAATAATAGCTTTATCCTGCAGATAACTTCCGATTTGATTAATAAGAAAATAGAAAAGCCTGTAAATACAGATATGTCTAGCCTTGGAGCAGCATTTCTGGCAGGTCTTTCATCAGGTATGTGTATCTTGTATACAATAGGTGACTTTAATACAGGTATGTAGATAACAAAAATCAAGGAAAAAAGTGAATAATTCCAAATGATCATAAAATCATTCCCAAATATTAGTTTTGTTATTTCTCAGGAGAATCAAGGTAAGTGGTGTTGACTGTTGTGTGATGCTTTTTACCCATATACGAGTATTTGATTGACCAAAGAAAGAGAGCCTAGAGTAAAAAAGACAATTAAAGGAACATACTCACACTCCTAACAAGCATATGCTTGTTAGTTTTAAGTAGGTGAATAATGACTGTGAGCTTAATGTGAAAAGTGCCTCTGCACAGGTTCTTAGGGGTTAATTTACATTCAGAAGGATATCCTGCCAGAGAAAGAAGTGTCGGCACCCTCCCCTTTCCCAAAGCCCTGTGGTCTGTAGCCATTTCCATATTAGAACAGCTCCAAGCAGTATGTAGTGTGGATGGACAATGTGGCCTGGAAGCTGCCATGCTTGTGCGCAGCCATGTCAGTCACATGGGAGCTGTGTCCTGTCAGCTGTGTTTTCACAGAAATAAGCACAGTAGACTTGCGAAATGAATTATTAGCAGAGAAAAAATCCATCTTCACTCACATAAAATTGATTGATATAATTAGCCAGACTTACAGCTAAAAAATATCTCAATTACTTCATGGTTATAATTAATGTTTTACTTAAATCATTACTCAGTGGTTTGCTTAGTACTTTTTAGAGGGATATATGCTTTATCAAATTGCTTTGATATGTACATAACACAATCTCAAGATAAAAATCTCATACTTGAGTAGGAATTGCTGAATAATTAAAACTGTAAGGAAGCTGTCTGAGATGTCCACTGCAGCCCTGGATAGACAAGAATGTTTCAGTAGTGTAAACTAATCTGAGCAGGTAACATCAGCTGTTTTCTGACGTATGTCCATTTTTGTTAGAGCAGAAAGAGGGTAACTAATGCTAAATCCTGGTTTCTGTGGCTCCTCTTGCTCGAGAGGGACTTGTAGCTGAAAGCACGCCGTTGATGAAACCTTAATAAAGTCAGTGTACCAGGGTTGTTCCTTGGAAAGTCTCCCAGTTAGGCAGATGTGCTGTTGTTACGGTTCCAAACAAGTGGATGCTATTGAAATGGAGTTTCACAGTATAAAAAATATGCTTCCCTCTGAGAAATTTGTTGGTTCAATAAAAAACTAAGTTATGATTTCTTACTGTGTTTCTGCTTTGGATCTCTTTGCGATAAATTAAAACAACTCAAAAATAACATATTTGCAATTGAGCTTGAGAATGAACTTCCCATTTATAGGATTGTGGACTGACAAAGAACAACTAAAGAAGCTGAGGCGAGTAGAAGCAGTTTTTGAGCCCCAGAAGGACTCAGAAGAATACAAACCAGCTATGGATAACTGGACACGTGCAATGCAACATGCTCTGCAACACTGGTAGAGATAGACATTTTAATGACAGAAAAATTCAAGTGTTCAAATTAATCTTTATTAAAGTCTTGAAATCAACAGGCCATTAAAAATGAAATTTGCGATGGCATGTATACATCAAGTTATACGGTACTTGAGAAATCCCTGCTACTGCTAGATTACTTACTACTCTACAAGGAACCCTGCAATGGCCCTTATGACAGCTGTGGTCCAGCTGCAGCATTTCTGTCCCTTCAGTGACCTCCTTTGGGTGGCCCAGCTGCTTGAATCTTTTAATCATGGACTAGATGTGGGGAGGCTTTTCCTATGATGGATTTTCTACTGAGGAACTTGCCTTCCTTCTGATTGTTAAATCTTTGATATGTTAATCATCAAGGAATGTCAAAAGCACATATACTTTCCTAAGTGTTTCTAAGAAAAGTGAAAGGAGTGCTTGTGAGGTATTCCTTTTTTTGTGTTAGATTTGACTGTGTTTAAAGATACCTTCCTGACAGGCTGTTGTCACATTTTTGTTGATTTTTATGAGGGAGCATTTGAGCAAGCTGTGTGATGACCGCCTAGTGGTGCCTACGGATAAACACTAAATATATAAAAACAATGCCTTTTTGTACTGTTTAAAAAACAAACAAAAAAACCACAAACTTTCTTTGTTCCAGGATATTTGTAGCTGGCAGTACCTATGCAGGATGTACATCAATTTTTTTAATTTTATAAAAAGTTATATTGTTTTGTACTGTTAATACAAACATGTTAAAAGTAAATAAATACAGGTACTCTAATTCCTATAAATCTGTAACAATATTTTCAAGCCTATCATTAAGTTCTATTATTATTGGCTAAAATAGGGTCAATTTTATTTTTGAAATTAATAATTTCTTTTATATATTTAAAATAAATTATAATTAAATAAATGTGTAGTTGATTATTCTTATGCATTTGTTTATCACTGATCTTATATAATTTCACCAGGAATGTGCGCAAAACAGTTTCAAAAATGTAATTATATTAAACATTTGCATTTCGATGTGATAGCAATGCAAGTCATAGGTGATGGTATTCCACCGGCCCTGGACACAAGAGGCTGAAAAACTGCCATCTACTAACTCTTGTAGTGCCGAAACATGGATGGTCAAATCATGGCCCATTCCCTTGGCTTCTTTCAGGCACTTACTATGAGTTGGATTATCTACTCTAACTGCATTCTTTTTCAAACTAGACTTCATCTGTTATTCTTAGCTTTACTCACCTTTTGTTTTCATAGTTATTTTGATGATACTTTATCAAACAAGGATACATTCCTAATAAGGAAAGTGTTATGAAAACACAGAGTCACTCATTTCAGAGTTCTAAAACTGTATTCTCTCCAGTCTGTGCTCTGTGTTGGCACTTTTTTTTTCCCCATGGCCCTCGTGATATCTTTCAAGTTGATAGGGAGCATGGTTGAACATGACAACCCCTGATGCAGTCTGTACTCTCAAGAGTGTGTACACAAGCTGATCCTTGAAAAGAATCAGACTTTCACCAAGCATGGAGTGTGGACAGGCCCTGATCATGGGAGGAAAGAAAATTGTGCTCACAAGTACTTTTTCACCCAAGATAGTAGCCAAAGCATCACTGAACTAATTCTTGCTGTGAGCTTCATGTTCTTGGCCTAACCTTATGATTCTTCCAAGCCTTTGCTGGAAGCCCTCCACACTAAGCAAATCTTAAGTGAATAGACCTGACTCTACCTGCAGTTTTATTACAGCTGCTCTGGATATCTTATGTCATCTCGTAATTTGATACTTAACATAGAGCAGATCTCTCTGCATCTTTACATTTAGCCAAATAAAGTTCTGGCTAAAGCTCATCTTCTTTGAGATCATCTTTCTTTTATGAACATACTTCAATAGGAATCCTGACCTGAAGTCCAGAAATGGATCTCCTTAATCCCTAGCCACGTGGCAGAGTGCTATCTCTAAAATTTTCAAACTTTTATTTTTGGACTGTGAAAACGTGGTCATCCATTCCCCCAGAGTCATAAGTCTGTTGATGACATTCCTTCCACTCCTTGTTCTGGTGTAAGAACATGCGGAACATTGTTCTGCTTCTGCCCCACGTCCGGCATATGACCTGCTTTGTCATCTCAGTCTCGCTACTAAAGAAAATTCTTGTTATTGGCAGGAAGATCCCTTGGCTAACTAATAACTTAGTAGCCAAGGACCAGGGGTTTAGCCTGGCATTTTGAGCAGAAGCCTGTACTTTCTGGTCACTGCTGTTCTAAGCTGTTCCAGCTGGAAGAGTTTAGTTTCATCAAGACTATCTACTATCCACTCAATAAACACTCCTTGACTTTTTATCTTCATTTCATAAATGTGTTTTTGCAAGGCTTGATTATGGTTCCCTCACTGTGCTCCCAGCTGAAGATCAAATGGGAAGCGAGTAATTCTGAGGTGCCAGCTGAAGAGCCAGCGAGAGACTCAAGCCCTTCCAATACTCCTCTTTGTGCAGTGGACCTACTCCCAGTAACTCCTTACAGCCAGGACTGTTTACTTCTCCACCAGGAAATTTAACCTGATTTCCTAACTTCACTGCAAATTAGAGTTGTAGAAGGACATCATTGCAATCACCTGCTGAGCCTTTCAAAGGAGCTTTAAAGTTACTTGATTCTGCTAGGATGAGATTTAAAACAGTATCCCTCTCAACGAGGTGGGTCATTTCTTCTGTTTCTTCCCTCCTCTATAATGGTTAAAATGCATAGTTTATTATGTTCATAATCAATTACAGTATCTTAACTTCAGCTTAAAATTTCTTAGAGCAAGACAAAGGAGACTGGAAAAATAGTTGAAGCATAGAAGTTTTTACTGAGGCTATTTAAGGTCAAGTATGTGTTTAGCATAGCATAGGATAACCTGCTGAATAGTGCAATGAACCAGCTAACCTGGTTTGTGTTTTGCTTCCTTCTTTTCTAAGGCAGCACATGCCTTCATCAGCACTGTGGCTGCGACTGTGACTATTAAAGGAGTATTTTAAGAGAACACACCACAGGTTGCACTTTTTTAGTGCTTTCATGAAGGTGTCTTGTGTAACAGTACAAATATAGATAAAGGTCTTCTTGCATGTGAAGAAAGTTAGATGACAGAGGGAAACTAAAACCACCACGTCTGCAAATTACTGGATCTGTGCTTAATCTTTTGTTGTGAGCACCCCCAGTAAGTAAATACATTGTTTTCGCTTGCCTCATCCATTTTTAGTGTGGGATTAGAGTGACTTTGTCTTGCAGAATTTTTAAACCAGGATGTCCTGGGCAGCCTACCCAGCTCTATAATACAGCTGCCCTTTACAAAATGATACAAAATGATACATGAAGGGAGGTCAGCAGCCTGTTTTCTTTATATACCCATATATATGCATGTGTACATATATATACACATATTATTCTGTTGATGTTCTCTCTTTAGTCCTGCCCATCTATTCCCTCCTATCTGCGGAGAGGAGGGAAGCGCTCAGCGCAGGTCAGGTTCAAGTGGTGCCCGGGTGTCGGCCGGCGCCTCCGTCTCCCCGCGGTGAAGGCGCCGCTCCCTCGCGGGCAGCGGGAGGTGCCGGGGCGGCCACCCGCCCGCAGCGCCTTTGTCTCGGGCGGGGCGGGAGGGCCATGCGGCCCGGCCCGGCCCGGCCCT